>JARGSG010000069.1:0-371674 GCA_030374805.1 Gracilaria gracilis
GAGGGTTGATCAACGACGTGGGCGGGAAGTCGAGTGGTCGTCGGCACAGCTTCAGTAGCCGGCATCCCTTCGGTCCGGGACCGTGAACGGGTGGGGATCCGTGACGGAAGTGGCGGATCCGATCTTCCAGTCTGACTGCGTGTCTTCGGACGATCTGACTGCGTCATGACCAGAAAAACCGTACAACGGGATAATCGACAGCCAATCGGCTGGGACTTCCAGTGAACTTTCAAATGAAGACAAGGGCATAAGGACTAACCTCGCAACGAGTGAATTCCCGAGTGAATCTTCCGACAAAAACTAAAAGCTTCTAAGTCGGGAGACCACTTGTGGAGCAACGCCTTTGGCGGGAAAAGCGCAGGCTCACGAA
Organism: Gracilaria gracilis; assembly: GCA_030374805.1. Taxonomy (NCBI): domain Eukaryota; phylum Rhodophyta; class Florideophyceae; order Gracilariales; family Gracilariaceae; genus Gracilaria; species Gracilaria gracilis. Next base: position 371 of record JARGSG010000069.1, read on the forward strand.
GACGTTCGGAATCTTCCCCTCGACAGGGCAGCACAGCGAACGGAGCACTCCGGCAATGACACAGCTAAGCCGGGTGTAAATCCGAGGTCAAACCGTCACGACAAGCGTCGGAGCGTTAGGCTGATAAGTAGTCGGTAGAGATCCACGTGTTCACACGGTCACGAGATGAGTCCTCGAAAGAGAGTAGCACGGCAACGACAAGGTGTCGGAAACGGGCCACTGCGAACAGGGCAAAAAGGCAAACCCAAAAAAAGGGGAGAAAGCAAACCACCAGAGTGGGGGAAAAAGAGAGAGTAAAGCAACCCAATACAGGGGCGAGTATACGACAATAGGTTGGAACGAGACACACAAATAGTGGTTATACTCTGAGCGCCACAAGGGTGGGTAACTATACGTGAACAACGCGGTCGTCACTTCACTTGGAGTTGAACAGTCCGCGAAGGCGTGATAGTTAGAGCCAGAAGCCCTTGCTTAGCAAGGGGCGACTTACTTGGGGGAGCGATGCTCAACCCTCTAAGTACTGAGCTCGGCGCACCACTGACAGTGGGTGCGCCGGGCAAAATAATCTATAAAATATCTGAGTAAATACAGCAATGCTGGGTGCACTGCCTCCGGCATATCCGTGCTACACGTGTGCTAGTCACACCCGCTAAGCGGCGCCTCGAGCCGTGCAATCCACGTGTACATGTGTGAAAATTACCTCGGCGAGGCGACACGCTAATAGCGGTGTAGCTCATATATATCTACTAACGCATGATGCGGAAATTAACTAAGTACCTCAAATCGCCTCCAAGGAGTGTTGTCCTTCATTTACTGGTGAACAGAAGACATTCGAAAGGATTCTGGAAGTTCACACACCTATTTGGTTTCGTAGGAATACTCGCAAAGCAATTGGATACCACTATTGGTCACTATGGAAAGACCTACAAGGATTACTCGTGGCTCTAGCGCGCCACCTAGCCACAAGGGTTCTGCTGCGGCTTCGGCCGCCAAACTCATTCTGGATAGTCCCGAGGAGTTGCTTCGGCAACCTCGGGCCGGAAACTCAAAGGATACGGGCACTCAGCCACCGTTGGCTCCTGAACCTAACAAGGATTTGCCGACAACGGTTGAGGACCTTTGGCCCCAATTGGAAGATCGAGCGAAAGCTCTTTTTACCGCTACGGTTAATGAAGCTATGACCTCAATGGACATGGACGCCGTTACCCGCTTGGTGGTTGATCGAGCCGTGCACGAGCTCTCTCAACGCATACCTAAATTGGTTGAAACATACCTCTTAACGGGTGCCCGGGAGCATATCTACCGAGTGGGTCAAGACCTTTGGGTTTCCGAAGGAATGGCGGAAACAAAAACCCCTGGGGTGAATATGGTTACTCGCATACCACAAGGGATCCCTGCCGGTTCTTCCGGACCAATCAAGCCAATTCCAGCCGATAGTGCGTACCTACAAGGTTTAAGGCAAGGTCAAGAGGACCATATAGAGATGGGCCCTCGAGACGTGTACTTGCCACCCATTGGAGGTAACGTTCGAAAGGACACCAAGACTGGTGGACCTGAGGGACGATTCGTCTGACCCAGAAGAGGGGCGACGAAGAAGAAACCGCAAGGGTAAAGAAAGGAGGAGGAAAAAGGGAAAGAATCGCGGGCTACGACTCTGACCCCGATTCCTCGAGCTCCGATACCGATACTGGTTCATCGTCGGATGATGACCGTAAAGGTAGACGCAAGAAGAAACCGAACAGGTTGGCGAAGAAGTCGTCAAAGAGAAACCGTAAAGGTAAGAAGAAACGGTACGAGTCGTCCCGACTCGGATTCGGACACCGATACAATCCTAGAGGTGCGTCAGCCGGCTGAACGATATGTTCACCAAAGCGGTTGATTACAGGTCATATCGGTTGAGAAACCGATCCTCTGCTTACACCCAAGAGGTTGCGCAGAAGATCACCAAGCACCATAAGAAGCTCAGCTTCCAGATGGGTGATACTACTTTCACAGGTGATGATCCCATTGCGGTAATTGAGTTTCTGCAGAAGTTCAAGATTGCATGTGACCAAAATGGTTTTTCCGAAGGTGCTGCCAAGTGGTTATTCCAGTTTTACCTTAAAGGTCAAGCTTACCACTTGCTGCAAGGCAGGCTCCGTGGAAATACCCTGGCGGTTGATGAAGAGGGGACAGAGATGTTAGAGACGTACCCAGAAGTGGTTAATTTCATGTTGGAAACTTACGCTACCGATGAGGTGATCCAGGAAGGTTACGCTGAGGTCCAGGCATATCGCCAACGCTATAGCCAAACCGAAATGGAATTCTAGTTGGGCCTTTGGAATCTGGCCACCCGATGCGGTAATGTCTTTACCACTAGTAGGTTGAAGTCGCTCTTTGCTGACAATGTTGACAAAGCGATCCGTTCGCAGGTACGCAATTACCTGGCGAACAACCGTAAGGTGGACTATAACGGGCTTGCCCGTTATGCCCAGGGACTAGGCGACACTCTCCGTCACGGAAAGAAGCCGTCGGCGTCCCATACCTCAAAGGATAAACCGAAACGGTCAGTATTGGAGCTAGATGAAAGCACTACCTCAGAGGGAGATTCGCTCATTCGCGTACCAACAGGAATGGCAGTTCATCTCGTGACTGCGCCGCAGGCTCAGTCACGAGCCACCTCCATTGGTAATTGGTCGTCGACAGTACCACCAGCTTCGGTAAGGTCGCCACCGAGTACGGCGAGCACTCAACAAACCTCAACGGGTGGTTCGCAAGCATCTTCATATGCTACAGCACCGACCAATCCGGTTACCCGACCTACCTCTATGGCAATGCGTGATCCCCAGACAGGTGATTTGGTTTGCTGGCTCTGTTTGTCGCCAGACCATTTGGCGAACAGATGTGACAAAATACCCCCAGGGGTGCGCGAACATCTGATCAGTGCCAGGCAGCAAAACCACCGTAACCTATATGGATCTGGAAAGAGGGTACAAGCTCAACCATCACCATCTCAGGTTCACCTCGTCGAGGAAACACCAATCTTGGAGAAGGACAGTCCCGCTCAGGAGGAGCAGGAAAACACCGAACGGTTAGCGTAGGGGCCACCCCTAACCGTGAATTGGAAGGCCCGTCGATACCGGAACGGGAAACCTTAATGGTGGAAAAAGAAGAATCAGATGTACCCAATGTGGTGTGTTTAATGAAGTACAATAACTATAAAGTTAATGCTTCAGTAAGCTTTCTCAATTACCTACAGGTTCCCGTTGCGTGTGTACTCGATACCGGCGCCGGTCCGAATGTGCTAAACGCTCGCGTCATACCCGATGCGGTCTTGCGGAACATTCGACCTGCCCCGACTATCAACCCGCTTGTAGTATAGTGGGCCCGAGTTGGTGCATGGTGTATCCGATCAGCCGTTCACGTACGAAGAGGTAGTGCACGATGGGCTGCTGCCGTGGCACCGCCACGTGTGCGATTTGGTGATCAAGTGCCGGACGGGTTGGCACAGCGTACAAGGTGGCCACGTGTACGGACTTGGTAGTGATAGTGCAAATTAGACCGATCGTACAGTAGTTAGTAATGGGGCCCAGACCCGATATTTAGTTGTAGCTCGGATCTCCCGAGGCCCCAATCGTAAACGACAAGCATCTTCTGCCGAACGTCTTCTTCGTTAGTTTGCACTCACGATAGACCGCACGGCTACTCCTTTATTGGCTTTCTCAGACCGTTCGTACCCTTTCGCACGTTCCTGTACGTGCCTGGTGATACCAATCGTCCACTCTCCCCTCGACCGCCCGGTGCTTCCGCCCCTTCTCTCCGCTCGGATTCATTACAGTCACAAGACTGTACGCTACCGCCGCTCCTGTCTCAAGACCGCTTCGGACTCTCTCCCTTTTTGTGCATTATACCACATTGGTCTCCCGACCTAGAAGTGGAATTCGAGACCGTACGGAGCAGCAGAACCGATCGTCGAACCGATACGTACAGTATGATTCATCGTCCGCACGGAGAAATGGGTGAAGGGTCTTTGGTCGAAAAAGACAGCGCAAAGTCCGTACCGGTCGCAATTCGCGCCGATTCGGATGCCGCTTCGGTTGGCCGCCGGAGCACCCGAAGTAACGCGACGGCCTACGTCATGCCTTCAGAGGAGCCCGAACGGATTATCCGAGACGGTTCCGCACGTAGTAGGTCTAAGTCCGAACGGAACGAGGACGAGGCAATTGCCCTCGCCCCCTTTCCTGGAACGGAGAAGACGCCGCGGGGCGAAGCTGGCCCCGCGCCGCCACTCCTTACCGAACGGACTACCGCACGGGAACTCTGGGCAGGGATCGCTCTCTACGCCCTGCAGAGTCTCCGAACGGAAATTGAGGTCCACGTCCCTATGGCAGTGGAGACGTACCTCAAGGACCGAATCCCGGCGCTTCTGCACCAGGATATTCCACCGATCGTACACGATATGGTCAGGAATATCCTGAAGACAGACCGTTCGGAACCTGCTACGTCAGCTCTGAACAGTACACTGGCCGCACTGGTAGCTCAGCTACCGACCCACCCACCCAAATCTTTCATTGACCGTACGGACAATGCACCCGCTAGCGGCGAGAGGCAACACCGACCGGAACTGAAGAAGGGCCCAACGAGGGGTCCGACCGGAGTGTACCTCCCGCCAGTCAACCCGCAGGACGATCCGAACGGAAGCTCAGGAGATTCCTCCGACGAGAGGAGGAATCGCCGCCGCAGAGGCGGTAGACCGAGCGGAAGTTCCGATTCGGATGACGCGCCCCGTAAACGGAAAGACCGTCGCCGCCAGAGAAGGCGAAGATCAGCCAGAACGGACTCGGACTCTTCCGAGTCATCGTCGGATGACGACCGCACGGATTCGGAAGTCGACCGACACTCCCGCAGCCCTCGACGGAGGGGGAAGTCCGATCGTTATCGTTCCCGTTCGGACAGGTTGATGCTAAAACGCATCAGGCCCTTGAACGAGAAGTTCGCCAAAGTGGTGGACTACCGTACGTACAGGTTGCTCAGGAGGAGCCAGACGTACAATTCGCGGGTGGCGCGCAAGATTGCGCGCTACCAAAAGAAATTGAATGTCCAGATGAAGGGTTATTCCTTTTCCGGGACGGATCCGATATCGGTGCTCAATTTCTTACAGCGGTTTAAAACCGCTTGCAACCACAACGGACTCACTGAGGGGGCAGCCCTTTGTTGTTTCCAGTTTTACCTGACCGGACCGGCGCACGCTCTGGTTCAGTCTCGGCTCGAAGGTGAGTCTGGCGCTGTCGACCGTACTCGGGATGAATCTCTCCATACGTACGAAGAGGTAGTCAACTTTCTGTTGACCACGTACGCAACGGATGAGATCATTGCCGACGCGGCCGCAGAGGTCACCCTCTACCGCCAAGCGTCAGGCATGTCCGAAACGGAATTCGCCCAGAAGCTCTGGACGAAAGCCCTCCGCTGCGGAAATGTCTTTACCGATCGGAATTTGAAGGGGATCTTCGTCGAAGGTCTCCTTGCCGCCATACGGGCAAAGGTGAGGAATCACCTCACCTCGCATCCCAATATCAGATACGATGCACTTGCCCGTTACGCGGAATCGTACGGAGACACTCATCGTGCCTCACGTAGACAGTCCGTTCGGGTCGATACTCAAAAACCAACCGCTCGGAAAGAGTCCTTTCGTACCGCCCGGAAGGTTCACAGTATCGATACCCCGTCGGAATCGATCTATTCCGTATCGGATGAAGACGAGGAACATGTCCTCGCGGTCTCCCGCGCGTCTTCCATGCCCTCGCCTCCCACTACGCCCTCGGCTTCAACGCCGGCTCAGTCCGTTCGGTCTTATCCCAGTCCTGCCAGCTCCAGGGTACAGCAACCCCAGGGGCAGGCACCAGTTAGACCGTGTCGGATTTGCCTTTCGCGGGAGCCCAACTGCTGTCAGTTGCTCTCCCCGGACCTAAAGGAGAAGCTGCTGGCCATACGGGAGGCTAATTATCAGCAACGCCGCGAGGAAGGCTATTACAGTGCCTACCAGACCGGACGGAAAACTGATACCCCGAAGGACAATGTAGGATATCGCCAGGGCGGACAGCCTCGCCAGACGTACTCACCAAGACCGACACAGGCCGTCATGCTGGTCGAGGAGCCTGCTCCCCACCAGGAAAACGACCAGGAGGAAGCGTAGAGGCATCGCCTCCTCCACAGAGGCCTAGCCTCGCCCCGTCAGCGACAGACCGAACGGACTCCATCCGAGGGGAATCCCCTGTCCTGACATGTGACCTGACCGATACGGACATTGAAACCGAAACGGTCCTCTTTTCTAGCGCGAACTACAAGGTGCACGTGTCGGTTGGCCTCAACACGGCACTGATGTATCCATTAAGGGGAGTTCTTGATACCGGAGCCGGACCCTGTCTGGTTCACGAACGCCATCTCCCTCCGAATCGGCGCTCGAAACTCCGACCGGACGTAAGACCCCGAATTACGGACGCGTCGAAGAACCGAATGGACGTTGTGGGAGTTCTTCCCCTTATGATCCGAATCGGTGACCTCAATGTACGAGTACAGTTCTTGGTGGTTTCTAACCTATCCACCAGTGTACTACTCGGTACTTTTTTTATTGACAAGTACGTCTTGGCAATACTACCACCGAAACGGACAATACTCTTACGACACTCCAAACCGGTGTCTATACAGTCCTCCGCCTACGGACGAAATGCACCTTCCGCGCCGGAACCAGAACCCGAACGGGAAACTCCATCTAATAAGATACACGTTGCCCGTGCGGTTTTCCTACCCCCAATGTCGGAAACGAACGTCTTGGTAACCACCAAAACGTCCGGCTTGATCTTTCTACAGTCTCATCACCGAACGGGATCAACGCTTGAACTCACACTCCTTGCGGGTGGAGTTATGGAGCTCCGACCGGACGTACCCTTTCTCGTTCGCGTGGCGAACTTTTCTGACCACTCGGTTCGACTACACAAGAACACCGTTATCGGACTTGCTCTTCCATCTCCTTTGGCGCTCATAACCCCGCAACCATCGTCGCGGAGCGACGAGTCCAAGGAGGGGGAACACATTCCGGTTTCGGGTAATAATTCCGAACGGGAACACAGGATACCGAACAGGAGCAAGAAACCGTACGGAAAGATGAGAACGATTGGACCAGCAAGGTACAGATCAGTCCTGAGTATGTTACCGAACGGGACAAAGTCATTGAGCTACTTCGACCGTTTGCGGACATGTGGGACGGCCATCTCGGAACGATTGCGGCAGCGAAGCACCGCATCCATTTAGAACCAGGCTCGAAGCCCATATTACAGATGCCGTACCGTGCCGGACCCGCTCGGAGAGAACTCAAACGTAAGGAGGTGACAAAGCAGCTCGCTGCTGGTGTCATAGAACCGTCATCGGCAGAATGGGCCAGCCCGGTCGTATTCGCGCTCAAGAAAGACGGAAGCCTTCGCCTTCGCGTCGACTACCGCCGTTTGAACGCCACGACCGTACGGGACACATACCCACTACCCCGAATGGACGAGTGCATCGACTCTCTTGGAGATGCACAAATCTTCTCCACTTTGGACGCCAACAGTGGTTATTGGCAGACCGAAATGGATGAAGCCGACCGGGACAAAACGACGTTCACGTCGCATATGGGACTGTACCGTTATCGGAGGATGCCGTTCGGACTCAAGAACGCACCGGCTACTTTCCAGCGTGCTCTCGATATCATCCTTTCACGGGTGAAGTGGCAGTACGCACTGGTGTATCTTGATGACGTAATCATCTATTCCCGGACGGTTGAAGAGCATTATGACCATGTGCGGACCATACTGCATATGCTCCGTTCGGCTGGTGTTACTCTCCGACTGGACAAGTGCTACTTTTTCAGTGGCACGGTGGACTATCTAGGCCACGTAATCCGACCGGGAAAGCTTCAAGTGTCTCTCAAGACACAGAATGCTATCAATCAGGCTAAACCGCCTACGACCCAGACGGAGCTCCGATCGTTCTTGGGGCTCTGTAAAGTTTTCCGTCGGTTTGTCGCAAACTTCGCCCGAATTGCGGCTCCCTTGAACCGCAAGTTGGAGAAGGGGCAACCCACGAAGTTTGAGACATTGACCGATACGGAATACGAAGCCTTTGACGAATTACGTCAGAGACTGATACGCCCGCCTATTTTGGCCATTCCCCGTCAAGGGTACCCGTACGTTCTGGATACAGACGCATGCGACCGACAGGTAGGATGCACCCTGCTATAGAAGCAACTGGACGGAGGCTTATTACCGATCGGTTACTGGAGCCGCTCTCTATCCAAGACCGAACGGCAATACTCGACTACCGAACGGGAATGCCTTGCGGTCGTCTGGGCCATACTGCACCTCCGTCCGTACCTGGAAGGTCAGAGGTTCACTGTCCGAACGGACCACCACTCTTTGAGGTCGATATTGAACCTTGCGGACGCGTCAGGACGATTGGCCAGGTGGCGGTTGCGTCTAATGGAGTATGACTTCGATGTCGCCCACCGTCCGGGTATCAAGCACCAAGCGGCTGATGCCCTTTCTCGGATCCGGGCGGATGGCGAAGAAGATGCCCCATTGGACGAAGAGGTCCCCTGCTTGCTAGTGAATGACCGTACGGACGATGGCTACTTTATCACCAACATTACCGTTAACGGTGATGAGTACAGCGACGTCTGTGTCGACTGGCCAACGCCCGAACGGAAATCTGCTGGTATCCCCGAGGTGCTCGCTGTCACCTCGGAGGAAACCAATATCGTTCCGGTCACGGTCGAAGAGCTGGTACGAGCTCAAGCAGATGACCCTTTCTGTGAGTCCGTACGGAAAGACATCGGCAACGGTGTCACTCTGTTCGACATTGACCGAAACGGACTTATCGTGCGCAAAGCCCACTGGACGGCGCCATCCAGAAGGTCGTACCTGCATCACTGCAGGCACGCGTCCTCTACTTGGCACACTACCCCCGTCTCGTTGGCCATCCGGGCTCCACTCGGATGTATGAAAGTCTCCGTCGAGACTTCTACTGGTCACATATGGCCAACGATGTATTCCAGACCGTACGGGACTGTCGCACCTGCCCGGCGACGAAGGGAACACACTTCAAGTCGAAGAAGCTGCTGAAGCTGTTCCCCGCCGCCGGTCCGCTGGAATTCGTCGCGATGGACATCGTCGGCCCATTCACGAAGTCCGTAAACGGTTACGAGTACATACTGATTATTACCGATCGGTTTAGCAAGATAGCTCGCTCTATACCTCTGCGGTCAACCACAGCTCCTGTAGGGGCGAAGGCCTTCCTGGAGAACTGGGATTATCCGTACGGAATACCAAACTACTTGCTAACCGATAACGGAACTCAATTCGTCTCTAAGTTCTTTGAGACTGTATGTACCGCTTTGGGAACCAAACACGTACTAACGACCGCGTACCATCCGCAAACAAATGGTCAGGCCGAACGGTTTAACAAAACACTCGTGGAGAGGTTACGCCACTACGTAGCGGACCATCAGAACACTTGGCACGTGTATGTGCAACCTCTTACGTACGGTTACAACCTACAGATCCATCGATCTCTCGGTACCGCACCGTTCGACGTGGCGCTAACGCGTAAACCCCCAAGCGTTCTGCTCGATGAGCCCAGTACGTCACTGGACCCAACGACGCCTACACAGCCCACTGCCGCTCGGTTAAAACGATACACGCTCAAACTCCTACAGGCCACGCTGCAGACCGCGCGGACAAAGTTGACCCGCGCCCAACAGCGCTATAACGAAAACTTCGACAAATCCGTACGGTACACGCCGAGCTTCACCCCTGGAGACGAGGTGTTTGTTGACCGACCGGACTATAAGAACGCAGAAGAAAACCTTACGGATCAGGAACGTACGTATCGGAAACTCTTGCCGAAGACGGTTGGCCCGTTTAGGGTCGTATCCGCAACGGACGCCACTGTCACTCTGAACCAAGACGGTATTCACAACACCGTCAGTATTGACAGAGTCACAAAAGCCCCAACCGCACGGCCAACAACCACACCGGTCACTTCCGAACGGACACGCGGCACAGTAGCTGCTGACCCTGAAGGACCGTATGCAGACGAACCAGTCGACGACCAGCCCACTCCACCGCCCGGAACAGTTCCGAGCGTGGTGGAACGAGTCGTCGACCATCGCGACACCCCGAAAGGACAGGAATACCGCGTACGATGGCACGGCTACCGTACGGATCAGGACACGTTTGAACCACCCGGACACATCCCCCAACACTTCATTGCCCGCTACTGGCGTCGCAGAAACCGTATGGTATCTGCAACACCTTCAGGAGGGGAAAGGGGAGTGCGCGGATCTCAAGGTCCGAACGTACGTGCTGGTAATGCATGAGTTTCGAGCTACGGCTCGAAGCATAATTTACTGCCTTTATCGTACGATACTGGTTTGTCTGCACAGACACTCAACCGTTTACGTACGGTATGTAGCATCTACTTTTTCGACTTGGAACATATCGCGTTGTGTTTTCGAGAACAACGCGCCTACTCTACTGTCTACTTGCTGGGAATTCCGAACGGGCGTGGTACCAATCGCGAGCACGAATGAAGTATTGCTCTTCAGTTCTCCGCAAGGACGAACGTGGTACAGTTGAAAACCCGTACGGTACGACACGTCACCCCCGTGACGGCAACACCTCTTCGTATTGCTGGACGTACACCGCCACGTCATCTGTGTGCTGTACCCGAACGGAACTGCATGCGCTCTTGCGCCGCATACGCACAGCCAGTTGGGCGGCGCGGCGTGGTTACTTGCAAAGCGAATCAAAAAAATTGTCGCGGAAATTGCCTGCCCGTACGGTAGCAAGAACGGCGATTCAGTGTTTGGCCGCTAGCTCCGAGACGGTGGCGTTTCAGGCGCTCAAAATGCCCGATTTGGAGTCGCCGCACGGTCAAAATACTTGTGATTTTTTGGATCGCACGCGCGCGCCTCTACACGCAATACTGTGTACCGAATCGGTTACTGACGCACGCGCGGGGCGCATACGCTCCATGCCCGAGTAATTTGCAATTTTCTGAGCCCGACCGGTGCGCGTCATTGCTGGAAGACTCGTCTGGCTGGCGCGACCGTTTCCGTTCGGACCATGCACAGTATTACACTGTGACTGTCACCGCACGACTTCCGTCACCGAATCGCGTCCAATTCGTACGGTCGCTCCTTGCTCCCACAGACGCCCCTCGCCCGTATGGGCATGATGAGCGCTGACGGTCCTTCGATCGTCAGTCTATTCACGAACGAGGATCACCGCTTCAGACAAGACCTAAGCGCACGAACGGACACGCGACCGCTAAGGAACCACTCGCCGGGCGTTCTACTTCAAAGGCGTACCGATATGGACACCTGCCGGACGTTCTCCGTCGAGACATACCGTGCGCGCCGATTCGGGGACCCGTCGGACGTTCTCCTTCGAGACGAAGCGTGCACGCCGAAACGGACACCCGTCGGACGTTCTCCTTCGAGACGAACCGTACGTACCGATTAGGATACCCGCAAGCCTTCGCTGCAGTCAGCATCTGTCGATATTTCCGCTCGTACGTAACACGGTGAGCGCTCCGCGACGAGTCCATTCGTACAGTATCTTCTACAGTCGCATTCGGAAAATTGGGCGTAGCTTCGCCCCGCCCGTGATGGGCACCTTTCCTGAACGGATATCCCCAATCTTACCTTTACGTACGGCGCTTCGACGACCGGACACGCGCACGTTCGGTGCAGTCTTGCACGAAGCAGCCTCGTTCGTTCAACGCACGAAGTCTCATGCCGATGCCACTGCGTGCACTTGCTCGGCGCTGATCCGTTCGGTTTGTCGCTTTTCTCCCGCCACGGCTACGCCGTTTCGTTCCTCCGTAATGGAAATTTTGCCATGGCTTCGCCCCGCCCTTGGAGGGCAAATTTTCCGAAACGGATACCGTAGGCCCGAATGACCTCAGCGTAAGCCGAATGGATCAGTACGAGACCATTGGCGGACTTTCAGGGCTCAACCGAATTGAATCGAGCGCTGGAAGGCGTCAAAATGCTCCGATCGGATGGGTACGGCGTCGAATCCTATCGGTTTACGCTGACGCCGCGACCACGGGCGTTCCCAAAGGTGGCCGTCGTTAGGCACCACAGCCACCTCGTGCCTTATGTTGTCCGCTTGGATCCCTGTAAGCACCCACCGCTCGTACAGTACTCTCTGCCGACCGCTTGGGAAATTTTGACATGGCTTCGCCACGCCTTTTCCGGGCAATTTTTCCAAACGGACACTGCGGCGTCCTTTTCACCGTGTGAAATCGGTATAGACTTGGTGTGTATTCCCAAGCGGGTAGCAGCACGCGGACACCTCGCTGTCGGCGTAACTCGGAGCTTATAAGCTCCGCCCATTACGCTCCGTATGGTGTCCGTCGTGGACGTCCAAAGGGACGGGAGGTATACCTCCGATCGGACTCGTGCGTATGGAGTGTCAGGGACGTCGACACCGCTCAAACGGGCACCTCTGGGCTGCACAGATATACGCCGTCGCGTACACTCTGGGTGACGCGTAATGCGTCTTCGATCTGCCGTTTGCGTGCCAGCGCATGTCGTTCCGCTCGGTTTATTCCCCCCCACACGTACTAAGGCTACTTTTGTCGCTCCCGCTCTGGAAATTTTGGCATGGCTTTGCCACGCCCTTTCCGGGCAAAATTTCCGAACGGACACTATGGCGTCCTCTCAACCATGCGGACAGACGCGTAGCGACTTGACGACACTACGCGGCGCTCCGAGGGCGGAGCGCAAGTGTAGGAGGGGGATCTGTAGTATAGTGGGCCCGAGTTGGTGCATGGTGTATCCGATCAGCCGTTCACGTACGAAGGGGTAGTGCACGATGGGCTGGTGCCGTGGCACCGCCACGTGTACGATTTGGTGATCAAGTGCCGGACGGGTTGGCACAGCGTACAAGGTGGCCACGTGTACGGACTTGGTAGTGATAGTGCAAATTAGACCGATCGTACAGTAGTTAGTAATGGGGCCCAGACCCGATATTTAGTTGTAGCTCGGATCTCCCGAGGCCCCAATCGTAAACGACAAGCGTCTTCTGCCGAACGTCTTCTTCGTTAGTTTGCACTCACGATAGACCGCACGGCTACTCCTTTATTGGCTTTCTCAGACCGTTCGTACCCTTCCGCACGTTCCTGTACGTGCCTGGTGATACCAATCGTCCACTCTCCCCTCGACCGCCCGGTGCTTCCGCCCCTTCTCTCCGCTCGGATTCATTACAGTCACAAGACTGTACGCTACCGCCGCTCCTGTCTCAAGACCGCTTCGGACTCTCTCCCTTTTTGTGCATTATACCACACCGCTGGTGGACGCTAACGAGCGCCCACTGCACCTTAGAGGAATGTTAACCACTGTGGTACAACTTAGAACCTTGAAGTTGAAGCTCAATTTCTTTGTGGTGGATCGTCTGGCGACAGACTGTATCCTCGGGACCAACTTTATTGACAGACATGTCAAGGCAATTTTGCCAGGGTCCCGAATGGTCGCTCTCCGTCAAGGTGGTCGTATTGCCATACTGGGTAATACGCAGACCAAAAATGGTTGGCGTATGAAGCCGAGGTTCAATATACCCACCGAAACGGTTTCAAACAAGATACGGCTCACCAAATTGGTTTCAATTCCGGCTATGACCCAAATGGTAGTGAATGTCTCATGCGCAGTTCCAGGATTGGTAATGCTACAGAACCATCCTAGGTTGGCAGAAAGACATCTCGCCTTGATGGCAAACGGGATTATCGACAACATCTCTAATCAATCCTTCAAGGTGTACTTGAGTAACTTTAGCAATCACATTGTTAAGTTACCCAAGAATACCACTATAGGAATAGCATTGCTGGCACCACAAGGGGTTTTCACGGTCTCACCTAATGGGTTGGGCGAGGTCGCCACCTCTAAGGAAGGGGGAGGAACAGATGCGCCATACCCTGCATATGCGCCCCCGTTATCGACAAACACCAAAATGGAACAGAAGGTCGCCAATACCTTTAAGGTTAGGGATCAGGAAAAGACTATGGAACTGGACCCAGTGCGGAATTGGAGAGAGAAAGTCCAGATCGGTGCGGAGAACCAGGCTCTCCGAGACCGGATCCTCAGTCTCTTAGAAGAATTTGAACCCATGTGGTCGGGCCGGCTAGGCCAAATTGAGGCTACAGAGCACCGTATTGATATGGTGCCTGGCTGGAAACCCATTTACCAGCAGCCTTACCGTGCAGGTCCAAAAGCCCGTGAGGTTGAGCTCAAGGAGGTCGAGAGAATGCTCCGTGAAGGTGTCATAGAACCAGCAAATGCGGACTGGGCCAGCCCTGTGGTTCTCGTCACAAAGAGGAATGATACCCGTATGCGGTTCTGTGTGGACTACAGAAGACTGAATAGTATGACCATTAGGGATTCGTACCCAATACCTAGAATGGACGAGTGTATAGATTCGTTGGGCAACGCCAAGATCTTTACTACGCTCGATGCCAATTGTGGTTATTAACAGGTACCTATCAGGGAAGAAGACAAGGACAAAACTACGTTTACTTGCCACGCTGGGTTATTCCGCTTTATGCGTATGCCCTTTGGGTTGCGGAATGCCCCGGCTACCTTTCAGAGGGCGTTAGATATAATCCTTTCGAAGGTGAAGTGGAGAACCGCTCTGGTATACATCGACGATGTAATCATATATTCCAGAACGGTAGAGGAACATTTCCACCATGTTAGGGATGTTTTGAACCTTTTGAGGGAATCTGGAGTAACGTTGAAGCTCCGCAAGTGCGAATTCTTCACCAAAGAGGTAGAATACCTTGGTCATATCATCAGCCCTGGGAGGTTAGAAGTGACGCCGCGGAATATCCGGGCCGTGCAGGAGGCGAAGCCACCCACGTCCCAGACGGAAATCCGATCCTTTATAGGTTTGTGCAATGTGTACCGCCGGTTTATCAAGGGATTTGCCAAGATAGCGGCTCCCCTCAACAGGAAGCTGCTGAAAGGCCAACCTACAAGGTTTGAATGTCTTACCAATGAGGATATAGATGCGTTCGAGGCGCTGAAACATGCGCTCTTGACACCTCCCATCTTGGCATTACCCAAAGCTGGTTTACGATACACGTTGGATACTGACGCCTCGGACGCCCAAATTGGTTGTTGTCTTATGCAGGAGCAAGAAAACGGCGACAAACTACCTATAGGGTACTGGAGCCGTGTTTTGCACGCTGCAGAAAAGAACTACACAACAACCGAAAACGAATGTCTGGCAGTGGTCTGGAGCACGTTGATGCTCCGTCCCTACCTATATGGTGAAAGGTTCACGCTTCGAACCGACCATGATGCACTATGGTGGATACTGGGTCTGGCCGACGCATCAGGCAGACTTGCCCGATGGCGGTTACGACTTTCAGAGTTCGAGTATGACGTACAGTACCCTCCAGGTATCAAGCGCAATGTCGCAGAGGCGATGTCTCGCATTACCACAGATGGTTTGGACACCGAGCCGGTGGAGGATGATATCCCATGCTTTACCATCTCTACCAACCCTGATGGTGATACATTAGAAGGTTACTGGACTCTACCCGAAGAGGATACGTGGTTTAGCGATGCCATCGCTCGGGAAATACTCGCCCTCGAGGAAACAGACGTCATGCCAATTACCCGCGAGGAATTCCGGAGAGAGCAAGCAAACGATGTTTATTGCCGCTCTCTCATGGACCAAGTAGGTATGAAAGACTCGAACTTTGACGTCGACCGAAAGGGTTTCCTGGTGAGGCGAGCTCCTATTGATGGTTCCCTTCAGAAGGTAGTGCCCAAGGTGCTGCGCCCTCGGGTGCTGTACCTGGCCCACTACCCAAGGCTATCAGGACACCCTGGAGGTACGAGAATGTACTACACCTTGAGGCAAGGGTACTACTGGCCTCATATGGCTAATGATATATATACCTTTGTAGGTCAATGGGAATCTTGCGTACGTACCCGTGGAGGTCTCCGGAAGCACAGGAAATACTTGAAGTTATTCCCTGCAGCGGGTCCTCTCGAGTTCGTCGCAATAGACCTTCTGGGTCCATTACCAAAAACCACAAGGGGATATCAGTACATCATCGTAATCACCGACAGGTTCTTCTCGAAGCTCACGCGAGCGATACCCTTGAAGGACACGAAATTGACGACCCTCGCGGTGGCGTTCTTGAACAATTGGATCTACCCGTATGGTGCACCGCTTTATTTACTTACCGACAATGGTTCGAACTTAGCTTCGAAGTTCTTTGAAGCTGTTTGTAACCTCTTGGGTATTAAGCACTACTTCACTACTGCCTACCATCCGCAAACGAATGAGCAAGTAGAGCGCTTCAACCGAACACTGGTATCTAGGCTGCGACATTATACGAAAAAACACCAAACTGGTTGGGACGAGCTCGTGCAGCCCTTGACATATGCATATAACCTTCAGGTTCATCGAGCGACGCAAACTACGCCGTTCGATCTAATACTGTCAAGACACCCACCAGGTATTGTTGTTGAAGGGGACCCATTAGGACAAGAAGCCGCCGGAGCGCTCACACCGTCACAGGTCAAACGGAATACCCTTTTGAGGTTGAGACGTGCTCTCAAGTATGCTGAGAGCAAGCTCACAGCATCCCAGAAGCGGTACAAGGAGGACTACGACCGAAAGGTAACCCAAGTGGTAACGGCTACGCCGGGTCAATATGCCTTTATTGACCACCCCCGAAAGGAGCTAAACCACGACCGGGTGATGAAGCTGATGATGAAGCTATTGATAGAGATATCAACTCTAAGCTTCTTCCGAAATCATCGGGACCTTTCAAGGTAGTTCGGTCGACCGACCACACGGTAACGGTGAACCAAGATGGTGTAGAGAATACAATCTCTATTGACCGAATCACGGTTGCACCTCAGACGGTTCAGTCCAGGAAGGAACGCGGAGAATCCGCGCGTGACCCACAAGCGGTTGCTCTGAGGACTCTGCCCCGGGAAGACAGGACACCCATCGAGGTTAATGATGACGCACAGGGTGACGACCCAGACTACGTACCACCTGCGGGGATTACGGTTGCTCCTTCAGAGGAAACACCTACCGCTAGTGGTACCGATGCTCATCTAAACCAAAGTGAGGAAAGGATACCATCGCAGGTCTCTAATGAGTTCCTAGTGGAACGCCTTGTAGGTCACCGCCGTACCCAAGAAGGTCTGAAGTACACAGTACGTTGGTATGGCTGGGGCGCCGATGGTGACACTGCTGAGCCGCCCTCAGCCATACCATACCATTTCAGGGTAAGCTACTGGAACCGCAAAGGAGAGGACATGCCGAATGATGGGTAAACCTTAGAGGTAGTGCAGTCCCCTAAGGAAGTGGGAAAAGCACATTGTAATGAGGAGTACCAAAGTCGGTTCGGACGCTCAGCGGGAAGGTACATCCAGAAGGAAGCATTCATGAGGGTACGTCCAAGGAGCGGTAGCGCTAAAGACGGACGCACCGTTGTACGCGTGCCGTTGCACACGCGCCATGCACGTGCGCGGCACGCGCGCGAACCCGCACGGTGGAAACATTCAGAAAATTGTATCTTTTATTTGACGAGGCATACGCGCGCTGCTCGTTGCGCGCCGTGCGGAGTAACCGATTCGACTTACACTATTGTGTGTAGGGAGCGAGCAACGGCATGGTCAAAAAATCTAAGTATTTTGACCGTGCCGCGCTCCCGAATCGGCCATTCCAAGCCTCTGAAACCCCTTGGTTCTCGACATACAGACCAAAAGGGTTTTCTGCGTTTTCACTACCATATGGAGGGGTAATTTTCCGGTCAAATATTTTGATTCGCCTTGCAAGTAACCTCCAGGGTGAAACACCGCACGTGCGCCCATGCATGGTGAGAGGCCATGCAGACCAATCCAGGTACATTGCTGGCCACCGCGCGCAAGCGCGTGGCAAAACATTTGACCTTATGGGAAGGCGAAACCACTCGCTGCGCCGTACGAAGGCGCATCGAAGTACCAACGTGGTGAACCATACTACGAGCACCAAAATGGCTCAGAATGGAGCTAAGTCACCTCCTGGAACTTACCTACACGGAATTAACCGTCACCCATCGTGGTACGCTGGTCTAAGGAGGGGGGAGGAGAGTTTCAAAACCTAATTGGAGATGCGCAGAGCTAAGGAAGGGGGAGCTGTTTTCGAGCTTCCTCCCTTGCTACGCACCGCACCTCAAAGGAAACTGGAACCTACCATGGAAACGCCTAACATGTAAGTTTACTTGAAGAGTAACACCAATAAAGATGCAGGAGCAACGTGGCTCAAGCACAGACCCAAGTGGATACGACAATCAACCTGATGGGTGAGTGGCAAAGTGAGGCCCCGAGGAGCCTCCAGCTGAGGATCCCCGACCCGGAGTGGTGTTCTGATGGGCTCCCGGCCAAGGCTGGAAGAGATAAGCTTGGCCTGGAGCCTGGCTAGGCACGCTACCATGACCCACGGGGGTACTAGTAGGCACGCTGACGCCTAGCATTACGTCGGCACCCATCGGAGGGGGCGCGCTCGCCTGCGCAGCCGACGGAGGTACCGACGACCCGATGTGGAGAGGAGCCTGCAGAGTGGCTAGAAGGCCGGGGTTCAGGCTAGCACCAAATAGGGGATCCTCCAAAGGGTTTGTAGGCGTCGGGCCCATGGCCGTCGCTAGGCCTGCCACCTGGTTGGTAGCCATCTGGTAGAGCTCGACCTGGAACTGGTTCCGGAACTCACCAATTTGGGAAAAGGATCGCATGTACTGTGCATGACGAGGCAGGATGCTTTCCAGAAGGGTAAGAGCTTCGACCACAGAGGTAGGACCCGCCCGCTGGAAGCTCACCATACAGGCTTGGCGGACCCGAGCCATTAAACCTGAAATGGCCTGGGAGTCCACCTGAGAGGGGACAGGCGCCGTAGCCGCAGCCATGACACCCCCGAGGATAGCCCGCGGAGGCCCATCAACCCTTGTGGTACTAGGGAGAAGAGGAGTCACACCAGTATGGGCAGGCGTATTGCGTCCCTCCGGAGCGGGAGTACGCGCTGAAGTGACAACAGGGGTAGCTGCTGTCGATTCCACCACGGTTGGGAATGGCTCGGGACTCCCTGGAGGTCCCTGGTCGGTCGGAGCCCCGGGATAGCGCTGCTCCGCGCGGGATACAACCTTGCAGGACACCTGATCGAAAACCTCCCACCCCTGCTTGGCTCCCCACGGGAAACTCTCCACTTGGGTAAGCAACGACTCCAGCTGCTCAATGGAGTAGTCCGTACCTGCCACATTGGTGCCGAGTCCAAATAGGCGAATGTCACGAATGACCCTCGGGGGAATGAAAAACATACGACCAGGAGGTTGCACACCGTCACGGTAAATCTCGGCTTCTCGAGAACGACAATCCCAGTCAATACCGTCACGGGCAGCCTGCAGAGCCAAGATGGCCACCAATACGGCCCATTCCGCGAGGGCAATCGACCAAATCAGGTAATACCGATCGTGGTTACGGGTGATGTAGCTCCCAAAGTAAGCCAATACCGGTGGGGTTGGGACGCTAAGCGACATCGGAACCACATAGGCATTCCACCATTCAGGTCGGGCCACATACCAAGAGGTTCTTCCCTTACTAGGTTGTGAGAAGAACTCCACATTAAGGAACCCATGCATGACGCGGTTGAAGCTGGACCGGGTGCGAATGCGAACCTCGGTGGCAGCATCCACCCCCCCACCTACGACGGTTAGCCCAATGGAATGGTATTGTAAGGCCTATCGAAGCAAACCAAATGTGGAGAAGCCGGAAGGTACTGCTGCGGAAGGGAGTCGTACTGACAGATCTTCACAACCGAGGACGTCGGTAATAATGGATGCTCCGGTTCAATACGAACATACGGCAGATCGCTGGGATAAAGCGGGTGAATGAAATACCTCATTGGTGTGTGTCGCTGGCGGCTATCATAGCAACTCCACCCGACCCTGACGAGGGTGAGATTCCTTATCCCGACGGTGGAGCGTTTGGGGGACGGAGCGGAGACGCTTGCAATCCCAACGAAACAAACCCAAGTAGGTATCCAAAGTCGGACGGCGCAAGACGCCGGGAAAGCGATGTGTTCCCCGGCGCCACTGGCCAGTTCCGACGGTACAGAGTCGCTTGCGACACCATTCTTGGATCGATCCCGAAGGTACCATGTTGGGGAAACGTTCCAGTCGGCCGTGGTGAACGTCTCCAAACCATAATAGGAAATACCACGAGGAATCTCGGGCTCCGGACCATACGGGTCCCGGATCCCTTCGTGAATCCCTTGAGGTTGATGTGAGGAAGACTGAACCGGCTGGCTCCGGAAACCAGTTTGGATGCGGGAATGGTACAAAGCAGCACCCCGAGAACCAGACTTGGCAATGCCGCTTCCGCGGCCGCGCGAAGGACCGGCACCCGACATGGTGTGATGAGTACCGTGAGGGAGTGGTTGAGACGGCGAGCATTCGACCGCAGGGGTGAAGCGACTCGGCTTTTTATCCACAATGGGTGAGTCACTAGAGCTGATGCTCAAAACCTCCACCCGTTCGGGGCCCCATGCTGGTTCAACCATTAAGGTATCGGCATTGGTCGCCGATGGCGCGCCGTCCCTTGAGGTTACCGCATCCGATTGACCAAAATGGGGAACTGACAATCGCCGTGTACCGCTACGGGTGCGAGCCCGCACGCTGGTACCAGGGCTACCCATGTGGTTCAGATAAGGATCGGGGGTCACCACAAACGGATTCAACCTTGTCGGTCGGACGAAAAGCCACGGTGGCGCGAGCCCGCGTAGACAAACCGCAAAGGGGTGCGAAGGCAACCGGAAGGGATAACGGTGGAAACCCCTCGATGGAGTCAGCGGCAGTGCTTCGAAGGGTTGGTAGTCGAACCTCGAAGGGACAGAGAGACACGCCGCAACCAAGTGGGCGCCAAAACCCTTCACGGTACAGTGCTCACACGAGCCCGAAGGCGCAATCCGCCCCCCCCCCACACTGGGTATACCGACACGGTAAATGGGTCTAAGCCGTGCAGCCCAAAAGGCAGAACCTTGGGGGTATGCAATGGGCGCGCGTCGCGCCCAAACCACAAATGGGAACGAATAAGCCGCAATCGGTGATGACCAAGGTGGTGAACGGAGTACGCTCGGCGACGCAGAGCCGACGCGACGCACGGCGCGAGATGGCACGAAGGCTGCGACAGGGACCAAATTGGACGACGATGCAACCGACTTGGTGAAAGGATCTAGGAGCCACGAGGGCGTGGCTCAGGGTAGGAAGGGGGTCTGTAGTACAATGAGACCTCAATGGGTTGGTGCCACGTGGGCCTACTGGTGCGCCTTGCTGGCTGCACTGTACCCAATTGGTATTCTGTGTTTTATAATTTCTAATTTCTAATTTATAGTCTAGGATAGTTTAGCATTGCTGGCCCATGACAGTAAGTCATGTGCACAGCCGATGACGTCATGCCCGCATGGGGGATCGGCGTCGGTGCACCTTGTATATATTGTGGTGCACCTCGCCTTTCCCCTCGGGTATTGTAAAGTCAGGCACCATTAGGGCAGTAACTATACCATCTTGGTCACTTGCTACTCTATTACTATTCAGGTTTTACCGCGCGTCGACGTCTACTACCGTACACCTACACGGTCTAGACTAGTTGCCCCGCCGTTTGCCCCTGCGGGTTTCAAATGCCCTATTACTATATTGGTTGTGTGTTTTTCCCCTTTAGGTTGAGCCCTCGCGCGTTCCCTCTACCAGGCGGACCCCACACCTTATCGGTATTTGTACGACAGGACCCGGAAGACGAATGCTTCCTCTTTCTTCCTCTCTTGTTATTGGAGTCGAAAGTTTTTGGTTCACAGAAGGCCTCTCACCGTGAGGCTGAACTTCGTATGACAGCAGGGCTTTATGAATCCTTTGCTGCACGATGGACTCGACATCTGTGCGAAAAACTTTTCCGGATGCCTGCTTCCTTGCAAATGAAAGCGAAAATAACACAGAAACAGCATCTTTAGGGTGCAGGACAACTCGAGAGGTCGAAGGCTTTGCAATTGCCTTTATATTCGCTTGCTTGCTGTCTTCTTTACGATAAGGAAGACGTGGAACTTGAAGAGCCAGAGTACCCGATATCTGTTTGATATCTCGGCGACAATCCTGGAAAAGCATCTTCAACGGTTCATAGGTCTCCGGTAGCTCTCTGGCTTCTAATTTACGCACCAGTGCGTCCGAGAGTTCACAAAGTTGTCGACGACGGCGAAAAGAACAGAAGAGCTGTCGATGGAAACCTGATCTTGAGCAGCTCTGGACTGGGCTTGGGCGAAACGTTGCATCACAGCTTTATGCAACGTATTCTTTAAAATATTTGCATTATTGATAAGAGTAATAGCCAATACTTCGCCAATATGAATCGAAGACTCAAAACCTGCATGCATGAGATGCTGTGAAGCAAGGCCTCGAAAGCGGTCTACAAAGCTCCCCAAGTCCTCCGGCATCTTACATCGCCAGGTACATACCTTGTTGAACGACGAAATTTTGCAGTGTACAATTGAAATAGGTGGATCTACTGCAACAAAATAGAATATTTATCGCACAGCCTTGATTTGGTCGTCATGGCAGAATTGAATTTGGCTTCTGGCTTTGGTCTTTTCGACAATACTTTTCTGTGCAGGCGTAAGTCCATGTTCAAACAGAAGTCGGCCGAGTATAGCATACATCGGTTTGTACTTTCTATTTGGTCCTTTTTCAGCGCCAATGCGTATCATGTCGACCCACTCCGAGAGATCGCGACGCCATTTTAGTGTGTTTTTCGCGAAGTCAAACTGAGGAACGTCATGAGAATTTGACATGATAAACCTCTGCAATCCGGGGCCCATGACTATGGTATGCAAGTTGTGAGGGAATATGTGAGACGCGTGCGCAGAAGAGTACAGACGTTGACGGTGTCGCTTTTTGGGCGAGGTGCAGGGACAAAAGGGATCTTTCCCGTCTGGCCTCTCTCTTCTTCGAGGGTCAAGGCGGGCTCTCATTTATTAAGGCCTCTCCGTCTCTGTCCAGCGCAGCGCAGCGATCTCTCCGTCGCCCGAGCTGCCCGTGAGCGGCGGCAGCAGCGCGGCTAACGAGAAAAGCGCTTGCGCTGGACACGTGCGAGAGGATAGCGCAAAGCACATGCCGACAGCATTGCCTTCGAAACCGCGAGCAGCTTTCCCACCTTCACCACCGCTCCGATGCTCCGTGTTGCGCAACATCGTACCATTACACGCACAACAGTTGTCTTCAAATCAGCTTTGTAAGCTTTGAGTACTCATGAGTCCTGACAGAGGAAAGCGGAATGCTGTGCGCGCAGCTCCCGGTGGGGCGGAGATGCGCGGCCGTCTCCGGAAAGCGGAAGCGCTGCAAGTCGTCAACATAGCGCATCTGTTCCGCACTGGACAAAAGGCATCCGACTCCCGAAAAGTCCAGGTTCCCTCTCGTCCTCATTTTCAGCCTTGAGCCTTTCATGGCGTCCAGCACCTCTTATTACTACACGAGACCAACCGGAGGGTAGGAGCGACGGTTGTGATTCCCATTTCGACGAAGAAGGAGCTTTTCATGGATTTGAAAACCGCAAGTTAGAGCAGCGTGACCACTCTCGACTGCTGAGCAACCCGAGCAGTTTGATGATATTTTCCTCCCGTACACTTCCATCCGTGGAAAGTGTCATTTAGGTGCGCACGGCCGTTTCGCTGCGAAGCGACACAGCTGTATACATTTCCCGTATACTGCTAGAAACGATGTCGTTCAGGAAGTTGTGAAGGCTTTGGCAGCTTCTGGTGCACAAACCGAAGCATCAACTTCAGTCGCGTTGTATCGTTTCATTGCCACAATGACGCTGGCTGTTGGGTCATGGTTGTTACAGCAACTGTTCCGAACGCACCGATTTGGGATCTATGGCCGACTTTCGACAATATGGGATTGGTATTGCTGGTTTTCTTGCCGTTGACTGTTGTTTTGCTTCCGCAAATGTCTCTGATGATGTACTACGTAGTACGTAGTACATCATCACCAACACAAAAAGAGGCAAGTACGACGTACTTGTCGAAGTGCAGAAATAGCGATCGTAACTGTTTGCACGAAGACATACTTATGACTGATCTTATGCTAATCTAATGCTGGCTAGGAGTCTTGCATGTGATAAACCGATCAAACTTTCATGCTTAGGCGTTAAGCTCAATGGAAGCGTCTTGGTGTTCCGTGTGAAACTTTGTTTCAGAATTCGCTACGCGGGACAGATGTGTTGGTGTTCGTTCGTACGAAAGATGAATGCATTGAAATGATGACTTCAATGGGACGGTCTGCAGAGCGAGTATACCAACCATTGACAACTAGGTATCTGCTGCGTGCTGTGTGCTGGCTTGAACTGTTTCGAGAGAAGAACGGGTCGCTGTGTCATATATCTGAAGATAAACACAAAGATATGAGTGCCCGGTCAGTTCGAGCTCCGGCCACCGACGGCGCAAAAAGCAACGCTCCAGTGGTGACAAGTGATGTGGTGGTGGTGATCTCGAATCAGGCATTACAGTAAAATTTAAGTCAATACTGTACTCGCTGCTTCACGTTGAGAAACGCCACGCCATTCCGCCTGGACAGCGCTCACACGCGTACAAGCATTGCACCTGCCATTACAACAAACCCATTTCCGCAATTTGAACTTGAATAAAACGTGCCCACGTAAGAGCAACGCCACAAGCAGGAAACCTTTTTGGTGTGATTCCGAACATGAGTCGACGGGGAGTTGCTCGCCACAACTTGAACGCAGCAGCGATTACCAGCGAAAGTTTGGCGCCCGCCTCGAACTCGACCTGCCGCTGCGCCCAGAAAACTTGAGGTACCTTTGGTACCTTCATCGCATCGTTGTCCCGCAGATGCACCAAATCAACTTCGGGGTCCAGCAATGCAAACGCCATCCATATGTGTGGCGAGCTGCGAGAGCGCCACATTACAGTGCTGTAATTCAATTTTTAGCAACCGCCGCTGAGGCTGTGTCAGCCGAGTTGCAACTCGAGCCGCCACCACAGACGCCTGTGCTCGCCCGCCTGCCAGTCTGTTTGCCCCTCGCATTCCTTGCGAACCAACCGTCTTGGCCGTGTCTTCTTCTGTGCGGTTCCATAGCCCTCGCTAGCCCGTCCCCTTTGTGTCATTTGCTTCGCCTCTCTTTCTCTGCTGACTATCTCTTCGCATCCTCAAGTTTCGCATCATTGTGCTGCGAGTGTTTGCACAGTTTCTATCTGAACTGGTGTCGTTCTTTTTCGTTGATCCACGTTCCTTTGCTCCAGCAACACTCTCTTTCTGTCACCGGGTGTGCTTTTTCCACCTTCTGTGCCCAACTTCACTTTGGCTCCAGTTCTCTAAAGCTGTGTCGGAGTTTAACGAGAACTACGTAGACTCAGGCTCTATTATTCAGCATTATTTGTTTTTCTGCTCCTCTTGTTGCATTTCGAGTCTTTCCATCGCAATGTGTTGCTTTAACACAACACAATTGAGGTCTTCCACTTGCGAGGGAGCAAAAAAAGTTCCTGCTCGCAAATCATTGTTCAAGAACAGCCTCTCCAAATCGCTACGAAAACCACGCCGGTCTTCTAAGGCGCTTCCTCACCCTATAGAATGGCAGTGCAAGATGCAATCCTTTCGATCCACACTCGAATTCCATTTCTCGGAGGGGGTCAAACTTCCTCTTCTACTACCCCGGTCAATGGAATCACACTTTCCTTTGTACGAAGCTTCTCCGTGCCCCTCACCAGCCGCGATAGAAGATAAAGAAATCCCAACTGATTTACCGCCACTTGAAAGCGAAACCGCTACTGAAACCACCTCGCTCGGACTTTCACTTCCTGAGTTGGACTCACGGATGGGTATTGGAGGCCTTGATCTGTTCCAATTCACAATAGCCTCAAAATCATTACCAAGCGTTGCACAAATTCTTGAGGCAATGAAGAATGACAAACCGGACACTTGAATAGGCCTATCTCGAAAACAAACGAGAAGTAGCACCCAAAAGGCAAACAAGCGCCTCCTCTGGGATGCTGATTTCTCTCCTCATGTGTTTTGGAATAGAAACCATAGAAACATGGATGTATCAGATCGTCCTCTTGCACTCTGGTTGAATTAACTTTTCACGAGCCTCGTATTCGTCCATGAGAGAGAGAGAGAAATGGAAGGAGGGAAAGGCGATTCAAAGTACATTGGCTGGGCTGGCAACATGAGAATTTAATAGAGAATGAAGTGTACGGTCTCTGTCCCAAGCTGCTCTCTTCAGCAAGAAGTATAGGGCTCTCACGTTGGTCTATTAGACACATACTACACAGTTTGTCGAAATGTAAGCAAATTGCGATTTAAAATTTGAAAACTTAAAAGGCCGTTTAGCATGTTAAGAATACCCAGTAGATAGACTCATATACAGCCAAAGTGTGGAACAGATTGGTACCCAGGAAAGTGAAAATCTACAAAGGTAGCGTTCCGCTACCAACCGTAAGAAACCGCCGGTGGCTCTCACCTGAATAGGGTACGTGGTCATTGGTGATCGAAGACACAGGTATTGTAGTTCTGTAACTGGCGGTTTCAATATGATATAGGTCATGAATATTACGTCGCTGGTTGGTGAGCATATTGACTGACTGTGATGAAGGGCACACAGTGACAGATCGAGCTCACAACTAGCCTAAACTTTCAGGAACAACATGTCCTACATATCTAAGTTCCTTTTATACATAACAAGTACAAATACAGATTCATATGGCCATGAGATGGTGATGGGTTTTCTCATTATGGCAGTACTAAAAAGGGACCGTGAGCATGTGTGTCACATTACAATGTGACACACTTGGTTGTGATTCACATCGTTTGAGTCCAGATGTAGCCCTGATTGACATCGGTCTGTTGACACCAGTCTCAAAATTTCCGTTTTCCTGAACACGGACGGTTTCCAATCTGGGCGGAAGTACTGTTCCATCAGCAATGGGCCGGGAACGAGGAAAATGACTCTTGAAGCAGGCTGTATCGTTGACGTCGGTCACTCCTTTGGTGCGGAGGCTTTGTAAAGCTTCAGGTAACGCCTGCTTTGAGTTTCATTCATCGTACCCCGGAGACATGCGAAGGAAGCCCGGGATTTTCATTGTTGCTCCCTCGTTCGTGAGCTTGTTGAGCGCCATTTGTGTAAACGTAGAAGACCTAATACTCCATACGTTTTTGCACCCGCACGCGCGGTTACCCATGGAGCTCTCCAAATGTGAGACATTCTTTGCCACACGGCCAGCTGAACGAGGAAGACAGGACGAAACGAGGGCTCTTCGACAAATGACTTTGGTCCCATGTAAGCGAACGAGGGTGGTGTGTCATGTTAAACTCGCAGAAGCTGAAGTGCGCACCCGTACCGATTTTGCATGCCCAAGAGAACAACTCTGGGAACTGCAAGAGGCAGAAATTCAGCTTCATCGACGACGACCATCAGTGAAACGGCTTTTGTGCAAAAGAGTGTGTACGTTTAGATTGAGAATGAAGAAGAACGTTCCAATTCGAACGGCGGCGCATGAAGAAGAGTAGGGAAAGAAGAAAGATCGAAACAAAATGAAGACTAGACAAGTCAAATGACACCAGAGACCAGAGATTCAGGAAGCGAATGAAGTGACCAAGAAGATGCGATAGTGAAAGTAGACGATGTGGACGGAATGAGTTAGCAACGGCGGACTATTGAAGTGAGAAAGAAGGCCGTGAGGCGAAGGAGTTGGACGGGAGAACCGCGTATTGAGACGTTGCTGCGCTTGCGGCGGCGCGGACGCGCTCACCACTTCGGCGTTGCAGACTCACAGACGGACGCCAGCGGCGACCGCGACGGCGACCTGCTGCAGCGCATTCCCAAATCGTCGACGATCTCCACAAATTGTGTCAGCGCGAGATGACGACGTCTTGTGTTGTACACGTGTCACGATGTACACCGTGTCCCAACTGTGAGAATTCGTCTTTCGCTTGACCAGTTCTCACAGTCCCTTTCTATTTCCACGCACGACACCTGCCCACGTTCCTAAAAAAGGCAGGCCATTATGATTGAAAAAGCTATTTTTATACCAATTGAAGTGACGTGTATCGCGTGTCACTCAAGCACACGTGGACGACATTCGCAACGTTTCACCGGCGAAACGTCGCCTTCATGGGACAGACTGCGATTCAATTGGGAGCTCCATATCGCAAGAGCACGTGACCGTTTCACGCGTCCCACCTCTAACCGCGAACTCTTGATGCCCGTTCCTCCAGCCTTCGCCTTCGTCGCCGCTGGGTCTGACCGCCTCGTTAAGCTTTGAACGCTGCCAATTTCGACCTCGCGCACGAATCTTCAGCCTTGCAGCGAATGAATCGCTGCATGACGCCAACGATCAAACACCATGATGCTGCTAATGTAGAACAACACTCAAAATGGTCAACTTTGACCGCTCATATCACCGTCACGCAATCATTCCAACCAGGGCGCTCTTTTCAGCACAATTTGCTTCCAGCACTATGTTCGATGGCCTTGGGAAATATTTACATCGGCTATTGAGTGAGTGAGAAACCTTGAGACAGAGCGCATGGCGTGGACAATTTGCAGCTGGGACCGTCCCCATAGCACGTTTTCCTCACGCACCAACATCTTTGACTTCAAGAATCCTCGAAAACGTTCGCAACTCCTTCAAGAATCTGTCCGTACCACCAAACGTATCCCCCTACTGTCCCTTACTATGGCACTACCGGCAGGAAAAGAGCATGTTCTTCCAAAGGCATATCAAGAGCAGATTGAGAAGGACATTCTCGCTCGAATGCGGCAAACGCCCACACAAACACATGGGGACGACCCCTTACATCCGCTTTCCACGAAATTGTTACACAACGGAAACAAGAATGTAATGTCTTCACACCTCTCGTTTCCTCTTGAAGCCCCAAGAAAAGCTAGCACATCTCAATGTGAGACGAAGTCATCGCCCGTACCGATCGCCCACGCGTCAGCCTCAAGGAACCGCAAACGAAAACTAGTCGACCCGCACACGCTTCCATCAAAGACGATAAAGAGCTCTACAAGTGCTCACGACGCAGCAACTATGCGATCGATTCGTCCATGTCTCAAGATCAGGCCATCATCTCCATGTTCCCGAGAGATGGTTGAGGCTGACAAATCCAGCGCCTCAAGTCCAAACTCTCGTCAAAGGCGTCTTGTCAATCGCTCACGCCCCATTCGTGAATGCTCAGTGCAATGGAGGGCGGAGAAGAACGTAAATTTCTCTCGTGGAACGAAAAGGCCTGCCGCAGATGCTTTGGATTCTCCGACACCATGCAAGAAGGAGAAAAATTCACACAAGCCATCAACGGAATCCGAACGAATCAAAGTCTGTGGACCTCATCCCCATTTTGAAATGGACAATGCGAAGCTTCTTTACGAAAGCTGCAGGGGTTTGCCAACATCTTCTAGTGAACCTGTACAATCAGTCCCACAGACACTACAAACAAAAGGTTACAAGACGAATAAAAGCATTGGAGGAAAGAAGCTGCAATCCATCGCTACTGTGAAGAACGATACAACGCAGCCGTCAGAGTGGAAGAAGAAGAATCGCTCAGAGCGTCTCCAGGAGTCAATTGAGAGTGATTTGAACTCGCCAACGAGCCTAAATCGATCAGATACTCGTGCACAACTGTCACAAAAGCCTCAGTGCATCAAGAAAAATGGTCCTGGACGAAGCGTTTTGGTAAACCGGCCAAAGTTGCGTACAAAATCATCGAGCTCTGCGAAAGGGAATGCCTCAACGCATGGCACATCTGGCGGTTTGGGTGATTCGTTCCCAAAGAACACACGAAGTTCGTCGAAACAGTTAGGAGACCATTGGAAAAGTGTCGAAATCGATCGAGCTGGGGTGAAGCCCGAACAGCGTGGGAGAAAACGCCGTGTGGAAAACGTGATGGAAGGAATCGGGCTGAGCTCGACGAAGCCGAAGCCATCACCGAATGGCGTTACGAAGCTGGTGAGCGGGAAGCTTCATGCACCGACGGCCATTGACGAGGAAAGAAGGGCGTGGAGGCGGGCGTCGGCGAAGGGGAAACGGAGCAATCGATGCATGAACAAAAAGAAGGGTACATTCGAGATCAGCAGGGCTGAGTGGGACAGTCTGCCTGTGCTCAGCGACGGCAAGGGCCCCACGATTTGGAAATGAGATGAGCTCGCGAACGTATCGATAACAGCGTGTGCATTAAAGCTTTTAACGCCCTCCATGCAGTTTTAGAGGGTCGCGGCCCCGCTTAGCGTGACCGTTGAGTTTCTCCTCTAGATACGATAGCGTTCGGAAGGCGAATCTTCGACGACAAACAGGCGCATCTTACTGGTGCCAGGCAAGTGCATTGTGCCAGTAGATACATGTAGCTAAGCTTGTTAAGAAACTCTTTCTCTCAAGAGCAAAAGGGTTTTCAATTCTCGAAAGGAACCACAGCAGTGTATTTATTTGGCATATACTCCTCAACTGTTGTGCTAACTCACTACTCAATTCCAGTAGCCCTGCCTATAACAGTAGTAACCATTATTGCATTGTCAAAAACCAACACAGCTGTTCCTCCGTCGGGTGGATCGTCGTCATCGTGTCGGCAACCTCTACAAGAGCAGAGGTAGCGGCGTTTATAAATGTCCTTCATATTGATGTCCCGCGAGATTGCCTCCGATAAACCCATATTCATTTCGTTACATGCAATATCGAAAGCGTCAGCGGTTGTTATGACGAATGAAGTCGCATAACACTTTTCCTCATTAGTTTCAAGTTTAAACTTTTTGTGTCGAATCTGCCTTAGCGATATCTCCATCGCTTTTCCATTGAGGAATGCCGACCATGTCAACCTGCGCCCACCCCGCTTTCTTCTGTACTCATTAAGTTGGTTGAACGCATGCTCGTCCCATGATAATCTCCTTTGAAATTTGTCTTTGTCTTGGAATCTAAAGCGGAATCGATCGCGTCCATACTCTTCCGCAAAATGAAAGCCAATAGGAGGCTTAGCCTCCTTTTTTTTTCCTCCTGCATTTCTTGTTTGGCTCATCTTTTTCTACTTAGAAGTTCGCTACACTGATATATGTCTGCTCCAATGTGTTTGGTGCTGGCTTTGTTTGATCGATGGACTTTGCCTCTCTTGGACCTGCTCTTATACCGTTGTTCTCGTAACATGCGTTTTGAAGCGGGTGCTTATAATTAAACTCACTGCAGAGTATGAAAGGTTTGTTCTTCATATAATATTTGTTTTGCAAATACTGTGTGAATCTTATCTGATAACGGACCCTATCCATATGAAAATAGCCACAATTTCTATACCTTTAAAAAAATGAATGCGAGAGCACTCGACAGAATTGCTGGCTTCAGTTTCATTTCATAAATACTGGACAAATATCCGGCGAAAGGTGTCCAGCTCCCAGAAAGGTCCGTGGGCACTACCATCCTCCTTTGAAGCGTTGACCTTTCAAGGCATCCATCACCTCTTATACTACACGTGATCAACATGAAAGTGGACGTCGCGGTTATGATTCCCCTGTCTACGAAGAAGGAGCTGTTGATGGATTTGAAGTCCGGAACTTGGAGCGGTAAGACCACTCCCAACTGCTAAGCACCCCGAGCAGTCTGATGACATTCGCCTCCCGTACACTTCCATCCGTGGAAAGTGTACCCTTGTCAATTAGGTGGGTTAGGCCGTTTCGCTCGAAGAGACACAGGCGTATACATTTCCCATATGCTGCTAACCATGATCGCGTTCATGAAGATATGAAGGTTTTTGGGAGCTTCAGAAGCACAAACAGATGCATCACCTGGAGTCGCTCCGCACCGTTTCATTGCCGCAATGAAGCTGGCTGTTGACTCATGGCTGCTAGTAGCAGGCTGCTACAGCAGCTTTTCCAAAACGCATCGGTTTGGCTTCTATAGCCGACTTTCGACAATGTGGGCTTGGTTTTGCTGATTCTCTTGTCTTTGATTGTTGTCTTGCTTCCGCACGCGTCTCTGGTGAACTACAATTAAGTACCGACTATTATATCCACTGCGTGCTGTCTACTTGCTTGTTCGAGAGTAGAAAGGGTCGCTGTTTCATGTATCTCTAGAGCTTTATTGGTCCTTTTTGTAAATTAAGTTGTAGTATACAATGTGAGTTAGATACAGGCTATCTCGCACATGTCATTGACAGGCACTGCTTTACTCACGGCTGGCGAATTAGGGTGATGCTCCTGTACGTCACCCTGTCGTTTCGGTTATCTATGTAAGAAAGTGAAGAACGATACCCATAAAGTGTAGATAACCGGAGTAAAGGTGTCCACCACAAGGCCCATTCGTCTTCCCTACGAAGGTAAACACAAAGATATTGGTGCTCGATAGATGAGCTCTCATCTTCCCACTCCACCGATGAGGCGTGTACGCGTCGTAAGCGCTGGCGGTGCTGACACCGCCAGCGCAGCCATCGTTTTGCGAGATTCCGCTCCGAGAGCTCGAGCTCACACCCAGCTCACGGCAGCAGGTTTCCTGGCCCGGGTTGCATTGTTGCCGTTCTTCCTCTTTGGGATGTGCTGTCACATCTCACTGTCTCATCCCGTACGGAAGGTAGACCGCTACCGTGTACCTTGAATGCATCACTCCTACCGTTCGTACCAAAGCTGACATGAAGTATGCACCGGCGAACGCCGGAGCGTCAATCGCTTCGCATCCACCGACACTCTCGGCGCGGTTCTCTAATGTCACCTGCACTACATCGACGAATTGGGGTCCAACGACGAGTTGACACGCATCCGTAATGCACACTATACTCTATGTCGCCGTTTCTTGCCCACACAACTCCAGCCATTTAATGCTGGTGGGGCTGATTCTGAGAGGGTTGCTCTCTTTCAAATGAATTGTACGACTTATGGCATGTCTTGCATTCGGGTATGGGTTGTTTGTCGCGCTGAGGAGAGAGGTGGAAGCATCGCTCAGTGGTATAAAAGCCGAGCGCAGCCGAGCGATAACATCCATTCTGTTCTGGTTGCCCTTTGGTTTGCCAAGCTTCAATCCCCCAACTTGTGCTTGTATCTTCAGCAACCACTGTGGCCTGTCCCGTCTCCTGGACATCAACACGTAGCCGCTAACCGAAACTTTTTGGTCAGTCTGGTGTGCCGCTTTCTGGAGTTTGCGTCTTTCATCTTGCGAGTCTCTTGGTTCACTTTCACTGGCTACATACCCCTGCCATCACTCAGGGCTGTATCTACATTTACACAATTTCTTCCAGCATCATGATCTATCCGACGGTGGTCGAGAAGAACGCGCAGATGTATGACTGCATCGGATGGGTCCGAGTGCGCGAATCGTTCTTTTCGCGTGGCAAGACTTGGTACATGCGGTTGCATGGTTCAACTCTAACCCTGCACAAGTCAATTGACACGAGCATGGTGTTGGAGTATTCAGTGGTTGGGTGCGAGGTGAAGACCGGCCTCTTTCCCCGGTGCTTTACCCTTAAGCTTCCCGAGAGAAAGAAACTTCGGGTGTCTTGTGATTTCCCGAGCGAAGCAGAAACTTGGAAGCAGTCGCTATCAAAGGCTTCCAGTACAATCTTCCAGGATGAGTTCGAACTGCTCGAGGAAGTGGAAGACATGGGCGGATGCACGTTGTTCAGCGCCGTTCAAAAGTCTGACAACTCCAAAGTGTCAGTACGGCGCATAGCGGTGGATGAAGAGCAGCACTTGGATTTAAAGACAGCTAAGTCACTCCACCGCCAGCTGTATGCCGTCCGCCAGCTATATCACTACACCTTGATGGGCGCCACAAGAGTGTTCAGTGAGGTGGGTTATGCGTACATGGTGGGCAAAACCGTAGGTGGGAAACGGCTCACGCAAGTGCTTTCCGAGCATGGCGGTACGCTGCCGGAAAGTATGGCGCGGATCATCACGATCCAACTGGTGCAGGCGCTGCAGTTCATGCACAGCAAGGGGTTTGTGCACCGCAAGGTGGCGCTGGAAAGTCTGCGCTTCGACGGCTCAGACCCGTCGGACCCCAGGGTTGTGCTGGGCAACTTTGAGGCAGTGGCATTCGTGGACGATGACGAAGACCTCCGCATGCGTGGGCAGGTGGGCAACGCGTTGTACCAAGCGCCGGAGATGGTGCGGGGCGCGAGCTACAGCGCGTCTGTGGATATGTATGCGCTGGGAGTATGTGTGTACCGCATGCTGAGCGGATCGTTTCCGGTGCAAGGAAGTGGGCTTGGGCGGGATGGAGTTGAGGAGGCTGCCTTTGATGGGGAAAGGTGGAACAATATCTCGGCGGAGGCCAAGTCTTTTGTGAAGGCTCTTCTCAAGCCGTGCTACTTGAGTCGGCTGACGGCTAAAGCGGCGGAGGATGACGGATGGTTCAGAATCCACTTAATCGATGTGGAGGAGCAGTGGAGCTTGACTGGTTGCGCGGATGCGGCAAGCGAAGCGGCGGCGTCTGAAAGATCAGTGGGGTATGTGGAAGAGGCGGGAGAGAGTGTGGCGGTGGTGCACCGCATGAGCAATGCCAAGGCGCATGTGACGCCGTTGATGCGACTGCTGAGTCCGGTGACGGCCGAAGCGCCTCAAAGTTTGCGGTCGGTTGTTGGCTAAAGAAATGTACAAGTCGTACACGTGCGATACATGTGGAATCGCTGTAAATGCGTGGACACGTATGTAAAATTTACATTTGAAAATTTATGATTTGAGCACGTGGCAAGCGTGGACACGGCCGAGTAGTGATACGAAATCGTGATGTGATGGTGGGAGCGGAAGCATTGGCAGGACATTCAACAGGCGCACCGCGACGACGACCAGCTTGTTGTTGAACACAGCGTGTTCAAAAAGCACTTACCTTCCTCCGCAACGTAGTTGCACCTCTCTTGTGGGCGCCCGTCTCGTATCACGGATTCGGAGATGTTCTGCGTTGCACCCACCCACCAAGCCCGGTCTAGCTACAGTTGGAAACAGCGGATATCGCGGCTGGCCGCGCAACGTGAACGACATGGGAACTGGGGCTGTGAACGCTCCCGAATTTGCGAGGGAAAGGACTTGGTGCTGGCACCAGAGGTGCGAGTATGAGCTTCCGCAGTCGCTTCGAGATGCATTGTGCACCAGTTGTGGAGTGACTAACGCCGCGGCTCAGCTCAAGGATGCCACTGAGAAGCAGCAGTGTGATGTTTAGTCTGTGGTGGGCGTCACTGAGCGCGGCGCTTCACGGCGGCTTGTGCACCACGGCGACGAACGAATCGTCTGTCTCCATCTCCTTGTACGTTTCACAGCAGCGGAGCTGCAGCGGCGCCGGCAGCAGCGCCTCGAAGCGCTGCGGCGTGTAGTACCGGAAGCGCATCCCGTGGATGAACTCCTCCTTATCGCCGCGCCACAGCGTGTGAAACAGCACGCCGCCGGCGCGCAGCAGCACCGCCTGACGGCTCAGCGAGCGCACCAGGTCTTCCTCGCTGAGGTGGTGCAGCACCTTGTTGGAGAACACGGCGTCGAACTGCGCGGCTTCGAACGGCGCCAGCGTTACGGCGTCCGCCACGCGCACGTCGACGTCGCCGGGCGCGTGGCGCGCGCGGTAGCGGCGCACAAACTCGTCGGAGATGTCGACGCCCGCCATGCGGTACGACGCGCGTAGCGCGTCGTGGTCCAGCCCGGGGCCCACGCCCAGCTCCAGCACGCGCGCGCCGGCTTCGACGTGCGCGCTGAAGCGCGTCAGCATGGGCGACGCGTCGTAGTCCTTCACCATGCTCTCGTACCAGTCCACGTTCTCCTTGGCGTTGTAGAACTCCATGGCGGCGGTTGTGCTGGGGGGCGTGCGCTGTGCTTGCGCTCGACGTTGTCTCGGGATTGAATAACGAATCGATGCGCCGTCAATGATGGTGACGGCACCGCCAATGGAAGTGCATTGATGATGGCAAAGTGAAGCGAGCGAGCTCGGAGCGAACGAGGTCGATCGTACAAGGCGCATAGGATAGTTGAAAATGAATTGGCCACAGCCGCGCGGCCAAAGCTCCTATACTTGTGTATAATTAGTGTAAAAACAAGCTGCCAAAATGTTGCTAAATGTAATTTCAAAAAACAGAACACTGAGTGTTCTAGCGGAATTTGCCCCAATTAGCTCTGCATGTTGAGCTGATTGCCAGTTCTGCAGCCCTATGTATCTGGGACCGATATCAGCACCTCGGGGCCTTCATATTGTTGTCTCGCCCTGGTTGATAACTCTCATCCACCGCCGTTGCCAATCGCGGCCGCGGTCATCTGCGTCGAGCCTGCGTGTTTCAAAGCTGCGGCACGTCCAGCGGCTCAACGCTGTGCAGCAGAGCCATTTCTGGGTGCCACAGGTGCTGGTCGTAGGGGATAAGAGTGTGAAGTTCTCGGCCTGTGATGACGTCGTAACCCGCTCAACCGCTCGCCATTGACGCAGTTGCACTTTTGTCGGTGTTGATCCACGCACACAATCGCTTCGCCATTTGGCCGCGCTTTTCGAGCTGTACCCTACTCGCGCCGTGCGCCGTCAACGCCGTGCGCCTCCGAGCGCGTGGCGCCCCCCCATGTTGATCTGCTGTCTGCACGCACTGCAAACCGGGGCGCACACTAGTACCGCCGTACGTGAACGCGTTGTGAAAACGGCGTCTCTCGAGCCGCCGCTCGTCAACCGCGCGCGCCCTCTCTGCTTGAGCGCTCCTCCGGCCACCCACGGCGGCGGCGGCGGCGGCGGCGGCGGCGGCGTCTCTCGTCCGCGCCGCATGCTCGAGTTGTGGCGCCGCCCAATCAGCAAGCACGTGCTGCTTGGCGCGGCAAAAAGCACCACTGGCGCTTTTGCAGAGCGAAACTTTGTTGTGCCAAAAATCAAGTTTTTGTTCACGTGCATGCCTTCAATTCAATATCGAGAATGTGCTTTCAATGGCAACTGTGCAACCCGAGCTCACGTCACCATAAAGATACCGTAGAGCTGGAGAGAGAGTGCCTTCGCGCTGTCAAACCCCTTGGCTAAGATATGGTATGCGCCGCTCTGAAACCTCATCCTTGTCCGACCTTTCCACCACATTCAACACAAAGCACCCGTCCATTTCTCCGGAGTACCGCGAGCAGTTCGAACTCGTCCCGAGAGAGGGAGACCACGCTTTTCTTTTACCTTGCACGGCAGCATTGAAATAACAGTTGGATGAAGCCTAACATTACAACCACCCAAGTTTCAATATTTTACATCGAGTGTTACTGTGTTGTAGATATATCCTGCCGTATCTACACTTGAGAACTCTTCTTTTTCGTCCAATTTGCCAAATGCATGAGTCAAACGCTTGCATAAACGTTGGCGCGCTGTTGTGTTCCAGAGGCCGCTTGTTCCGGGCCATGTCTTGGTTCGCTCAACGATGACAATGAATCCTTGCTGCCTGCTTCCCATGTGTATCCAAATGGTTGGTTATCTCCTCCCATTTCGACTGCTCGTACACCAAAGCTATCCCGATTCGCCCATTTTGGTTAACATCTATCACGGCGAACGTTCATTCTATGCGTCGCAGCACTGATTTATGAAGTACCCTTGGTACCTTTGTACTGTACATCTGTAGCGTACACATTATACACTATTAAACATGAGTTTAACGCTGCCTCATGTGCCGACTGGACCATTCTCCAACTCGGTAATCATCGATGCCCTTTAGTAGTCCATCTCCTTCGTATATCAAACGAACACATTCTGTTCATCATCTTCCCTTTGTCCCACCCATCTCCAGCACAATTCTCAGAACGATAATAGTCAATAATAATCTAGAAAAGCACCTTTTGTGGCGTTCTTCTTTCGTCCACTATCTTGCACATTGCAGCTTTGAAAAGCACACGAGTCACCTGGCCGTGCCATGGTGCATCACTGAAGGTGAACACAACGTTTTCGAAGGAAGCTTTCAACATTCTCATCGTCTCTACGGATTGCCCCAAAACGATTCACAATTCAAACACACCTATCCCTTTCGCCACTAACGTCGTCGGAAACCATCTTCGTCACCGCGTCCTATCGAGCTGGAAAAGCTCTCGTTCGGTCCCCCCGATGTCATTTTCACGACCCCTACGAATTCAATCGCCCACCTCCTTCCTGTTGATGTTCTTTATGTCGCTTGGCATTGTGAGGGGTCTTCAAAACTCCTTGTCTGCACATCCACCACTGCGCTGCTGCTTAATGGATGAACCTCCCATCAGCTTTCTTAAGCAGCAGGACTACTGGAATGTAAGTTCAACATCCTTTTGATTCATAGCAACTCGCGACGTTACTAACTTCTGTACATTCCGAAACCAATACTGCGTCCTTTCAGAATGGCCTGGGTGGTGTCGTCAAGGAACACTTGCTTCAACATCAATCTTATCTCAACTGGAGTTGCTCAACAATGCGTCTCTTCACCCACTCAAGCGGCACTGATTTCAACACTTTCGTTTCCGAAATTCACCAGTGTACCAACACATCAACTGGACAGATCATTGATTCTCCGAATTGCACTTGTGATATTGGTATCGGGGGTTGG
Organism: Gracilaria gracilis; assembly: GCA_030374805.1. Taxonomy (NCBI): domain Eukaryota; phylum Rhodophyta; class Florideophyceae; order Gracilariales; family Gracilariaceae; genus Gracilaria; species Gracilaria gracilis. The sequence goes on from JARGSG010000069.1 coordinate 38,957, forward strand.
TTCCAAACCTCTAGTCGTTTTGGACTAGTTGACTTCCTGCCACCGTTCGCGTACGATCGTTATGTCGCCTTTACCCATGTCTCTGAGGCCACTGTATCAGGGAGAGTTTGGTTTTTCATGGAGACATTTGATGGGAGAGCCTGGGGATCGATTCTAGGTTTGTTCATGATGTTTTCATTCTTGAAGACTCTTGACAAGCGATTCGCTGTCCCTGCTCAATACGAACCACTACCGAAGACCTTTTCGAGATTTCGACGGTACGGTCACTACTTGACGAAGAGTAATCTGCCGTTCAGAATGAGGAAGGCCATTCAGAGCACAGGTATGTACAGAAATCAATTCACGCTCTTCTCATCTCCACATGTAGTACGTTAACTCTTTCAGGTCTTCTACTGTCTCAATACTGAAGTTATGAGAATGCTGTTGCTATCGGACGAACCCGTTGTTGAGAATGGAAACACCACACGCCAATGGTTTCTTAATCTAATTCTTGCCGTATCTGCCCTATTCCTCGTCCTGTCTTACGAGGCCGCCATGACGTAAGTTTTCTTGTTGGTGCATCATGCCTCCATGTTTGTTGTTACTCATATTTCTTACATCGACCATTTCTATTCTTTTATCATTCAGAGCATCTCTGGTACAAGAATCTATTGAAACCAAGTTTCAGTCCGCTGCCGATCTGCAAAGTTGCCGTGTCGACCCTTCTGAGATATGCATACTCCGTGGAGGTGCTCTGGAAACATATTGGAACAGGTCGATCGCTATTGAGTACGTTTCTCCTTTCTCCTTGTAACTGGGCATTCTTCTAACTGGATCTTTTTTCCCTATTTGTTCGCAGCGAATGCCATATTGAGAATCCACCGAACTATATCAATTCATACAAAGAATTATTTGAAGCTGTTGATGACGGGCGATGCAAGTATGCTGTTGTTATCGAATCCGCCATCACGTCAGCAATTCGAGAAAAGTATTGCGGGCATTTCGTGGTCGTCGGACAACCAATCTGGAGTGGTGGGCTGTCAATGCTACTCCCAAAAGGTAGTAGCCTGACTGAGCCGATGAGTCGTGCTACACTTGATCTGTTGGGAAACCAGACGTCTACGGCTATGGACCAATACGTCAACAGCTTACCGCAGTGCAAAACGAAGGGCGACATCGTCCTCACCTTCAACAAGCTTCGGCCGTTTTTCATCATTGCATATTCGTTTGGAGTGGCTTTGCTTCTGACAATGGTGCTCATTCCTCAACGGCCTTTGGAGGAATCAGTATCGAAGGAGGCATCTACTCGGTGTACACACGCTGAACAGAAAAGAGAGTCGTCGAGCACAATAAGCCTCTCCTCCAGCGCGACGGATGATGTTCCGCTAGACACATAAGAACGCAAGAATGGCATGCTTTTCATCTTGTACGACTTTGAAAAGTAGCTGGGTTATCTGCGGTCAAAACGATTCAAAGTTGGGCCCAAGTTCGATAATGGAAGAAGGGGGAGGAGGTTTATCGGAAATTGTAAATGAATCCAGTTGCACTCTCTCATTTGAATCTGCAAGAAAGCCCGCCATTTCTGTTTTTGAACGGCGCTGAGTTTGAAAATGAGATTTATTTTTAAAAAATTAATACTGTAAGGGTTATCAACTGGAACGAGCCTGAGGGAGTTTTATTTTCCCAAGGCGGAGCCGAGAGAAAATAACCATACCGAGGGCTCATATCGCGCTCGAGTGCCACGTTGATAACGTGTTTGTCGTCGTCCGGGTTCTCAGGGTAAATATCGAAATTTAATCGTCACTGTTAACGTACTTGATGAACTTGCTCATGGTTGGCTGGAAGGTTTATCCAGGAACGTGTGGCGCATGTTATCTTTTCGCGAGATATTGCTCAAAAGTTCTTGGGCTTACTGAAGAGAAAAAGCTTTTTCTACGATGGTATCATAAGTTTGGGACAGTGCAGCAGTGTTTTCTAACAGTTGTCCACAATTGGTAGGAAGGTGGGTCAAGAAGCGATCCTACCGTTACGTTTGAAATTGGCATAACCGCAGTTCTTTCATTTCGAGATTGCTTTACTCTTTTCGTAGCCCCATTATTGTTCCATACGTGCCCAAACGTGAACTACTTTAAAAATAAATGCTTGCTACTTTATTCAATACGATTTACTTGTGAAGTTCACATACGCGCCGTGAAGAAGCATCAAACATAACCTTATATCGTAAGACATCATCAGCTCGGTAAATCACCCTCTCCTCTGGTAGCTTCACCAGAAGCCAGGTGCGGGTTAGCTTTCAAAAATCATGGGGCAAAAGCTCACACCAACTCTCAATCAACGAGTCTCAGAGAAGGTAGATGTATGGTGCCACCGTTGCCTACATGTGCAATCCGATTACCACCAATTGCGTACCACCAACGTCGCACACAGATGCAAGGCACGAGACCAAAGCAGGCCCTGCGATATGGAATCCATAGGCCCCCCCTATGGAATCGCGAGTGGTCATTGATGCATGTTACCGCTTTCATGACGTAATACAACGAAACTGCAACTTATCCATGCACATCTGTGACGCTGAGCACCACAGTGATCGCAGTGATGATCGCCGCCCCCAACAGAGCCAACATAAATTTGCGCAACTTCCATTCCTTGTGCTCCACGAATTCCTCGGCCATGAGCTCATACCCGCCGATGTACAGAAACGTTCCGACCGATATCGAAAACAGAACACCTTCTAGGGTGGCCGAAAGGTTGGAAAGTGCCGCCCCAATGGCAATGCCAACCGGTACAGCGGAGGAAAAGAGGGTCACCAAAACCAAGAACGGTAGATAACGAAGATTGCGAATAAGTTTGAATGAGATGGCTGTACTGGTAGCCCACCTGTGTGTTACTGTTGCGATAAAGATATTGAGCGCGATCTCAAATGAACTGGAGAGGCCCAGCGCCATTGATTCAAACAGGGAATGAAGCGAGATTCCCACTACTTGAATTAGGCCTTGCACAAACGCCCCGGATCCGAACCCTTGCAGATTGTTTGACGGCGAATGCTGTTCGGACTCATCAGACTGTTCTTCAACGTCCTTCGTATGTTCGGCATGACTCGACAAAGATGGATACAGTTTGGGTAAGAGAATCTTCTCAACAAAGAACAGAACGTAGAACGTGATTCCGGCGATCAGGTACGGCCATGGGAACCCTCCATGGTGACCTTCCTCTGCGTGATCTTCTTCTCCTTCGAGATGAATTTCATCATCTTCATCCCTCACGAGCTTGGAAAGTTGACGAAGTCCAACACTGAGCATGCGAACATGCATCGCATGCGGATCCTCCCCACTCATTAGTTCAACAGCTTCCGGGAAGATATGTAGCAACCCGGTAGCCAGAAATATGCCAGCAGAAAGAGCGTTGCCAAATCGGATGGCTGTGTTGAACTTGGTACCAACACCACCGGTCGCTCTCTTAACGAAGTACACGATGTGAGCGAACAGAAGTCCTTCTGCAAGCAGAATGGCGGCAAATCCAATTTTCCATGACCTGAGACAGCTTCCTTCGCATACCATGCGCGCAACAGTGCCGAGTTGTTGAGCGGAAGCTTGGAAATGCGAGGCAGCGCCGGCGAGAGAGGCTGGCGAAGAAGACATGGTGCTCCCGAGTAGATAGCTATCGTTGATGGCGGTGGTAGGCGCTGGTGACGCTGGTGACGCTGGTGACGCTGGTGCTCGCGGCAGCGGTACTTGTACTCGCGGCACCGCTGCCTCCGGGTGGCACAAGCGAACGGTGCATTCTAGAGTGGTCCCATTGGCATGGCGCTTGTGCACGGCATGACGCAATACTGGTGCTGAGGTTCGGTGCTGATGGGTGATTGGTGCCAAAATACGGTTTTGGAGAAATGGGTGCACGTGAGTGGCCGCCGGCAGCCGTGCAGATGCTCGCATCGGTGCGTTGACGCAAGTCAACCAGTGCCGCGCCACCGTGACGGAGCACCGGGGGGATGGCCTTGTCCCCCATGAGCTCCGCCGTTTTGCGGAGCAAAGCTTTCGATGATCTTGGATGAGCTCGTTTCTTGGTTCCAGTGTGCTACTCACGCATCAGAAGAGAGGTTTAAACTATTAAAAATAACGGATTGAATTGCGTCAGATTCGCTGCCCATGGCATGGCAGCTAACAGCCTTCAGGTGCCGTTATGGGTCCAAACCCTCATCATTCATATGAAATATGACAAGAGGGCCGCTCCCATGTTGCAGTTCCGTCCAGAGACATTAGCTCTACTAGCAGTAGCTTTAGGAAAGAGAAGGCCACGATCTCAGCTTCCGCATTAATGTCAGCCTCTGTTTTGGACATGGTTGTGCATATCAACTGCTGGTACGAGGGCTAAGAGGGCTGGCTGCCCTTGTAAGACACTGTACTCACGTATCTGAAGAAACACAACAAACACACGCCCTTCCAGTACCCCCAATGGTAGGAGTATGAAACCGTTTGTCCTTTTGTGGAGGAGAAACATCTCTATCTACCGTTGGTACCAGAATGATAGATAGGGGCTCCTACAGTGTTTAGGAGTACGGAGCACCTCACAAAACAAAATATGGCGATAGGTTCTGCCGACCTATCGAGCGTTTCCAGTGTGCGACTCAAGAATACTCTGATATAAGCTTCAAACCCTACGCCAAGTCAACAACATCTGCAAAACATAATGTGGTGAAGGGAGGTGGAAAAGAAGAGATGACACCCGCCTCATAACGTTTTAACAGTACAACAGTATTCCTTGCGAAAACAAGTTGTATAATCTACAGATACGTTTTTGCAAATTAGTAACATAACACCTAGTTTCTACCTCTTTCGGGAACGAAATTGAAATACCCTCTGTGGTTCTACACTGCCACCGGAAAGTCTACCCCCCATATCATTAAAGGAGCCGTTTGAGGCCGTCCGATATATAATCTGTTTATTTATCAGGCCCGTAACTGTGACTGGTAACTATCGCAAAAAAGAGCGATGACCAACTAGACTGAATGACTAATACATTTTCAGACCTATTTAGTCATTAGTCAGTTTACGTGTCCACGTATTACAACATTAGTAGTGGTACACGTGTACAGGCCTACTAGGCTTTTTTTTACAACGGTTCTTTTTCGTACAGCTAATCCCCCCATTTCAGGTCGTTTGTTAATTCTCAGAGAACGCTTATGCCCTGTACACGTATCTTATGGCTTCTTTTCTCAGCGCAGTGCTCCATCTCCAGCTCTTCCTCTCGCACAAACTGCTTTTGTTGCGAACGTCGCGCTTTGAGCGCTAATACAGTCAGCAAAACTTTTTTATCTCAAAAAACACAACGGACATTTTCGTCGCAAGCTGACGCCCTATAACAATATAACTATGCAAGCAGTAGTGTAGTGCATCGTACATTGCCCAGATGAACCGCCGTCCTGCACAGGCAATCTAATGAAAAACGAATGCCAATAAAGCAAACGAAGTTTATTTATCACAGCAAAATTTTATAACTGCATAAAGAACAATAACCACATGAAACAATCTAATAGTTAGTCATTCCTCCCTTTTTCTCCACTACTGTAATCAAACGGTTAGGCAAAGACCTGTACAGGTTTTCAACCAGGTAATCAGGCATTTGATTCCACACATATTCCACTTTGTCGCCCAACGCTTCCACAGACTCAAATTGAGTGTGGTCAGCGTACACATGCCTGGCCAGCCAAGCCCACACATTCTCAATAATGTTGAGATCTGGGCTCTTCGCTGGACAGTCCATAATCGTAACGTTATGATCTTTAAGCCACTTCTTAGTAGCATTTGTTCGATGAGGACTAGCCCCATCATGCATAAACACCCAATTTTCACCTAGTGTCTCTGCCGCGTACGGCAACAAATCGTTCTGTAGAACTTCAACGTAGCTGTCTGAGGTTATATTTCTGTCAAATGCAGTCAGAGAACCACCTCCGTAGTAAAAAATGCAGCCCCAAACCATTAAAGATTTTCCACCCTGCACTGTTTTAGAAAATATCACCGGTTTTTTCCTTAAGTCGTGCCAATACGAAGCCAAACCATCCAGACCGTCAAGGTTAAACTTTTTCTCGTCCGAGAAAATAACTTTCTTCCATTCAATAGAGTTCTAACTGAGCTTTTCTTTCGCAAATATAACACGCTTTTTTTATGTTGAGCGTTCATGTAAGGTCCAGACTTCATGTTCTTATACTTTAGATACGGTACCTCGTGTAGTATTTGTTGGATTCTCCTCGTAGTGACGTTCAAATTGTACTTTCTTTGGACATCACTTGCACTGGACTGATGCATTTTGACGTCACGAATGATAGTACGTTTGTTCTTTTCGGAGAGTTTTTGGTTTCTTGCTTTCTATTTGCGCTGTTGACTCTTCTTCGGCCGCATTAGAAGCTTTTGAATGGTTGTACGGTGACGGCCGAGCTCGTTTGCAATCGCCTGGTGCGACATGCCGTGGGAGTAATGCGCTAGAATTTGCGCTTTCTCCACGTCTGTTAAACGGGAACCACGGGGCATTACGGTGTTTTGGATAAGAACGGGGGCCTTTTAGGTGATTGGGAATGCAACGAGGAGGACATTGTGACAATTTGAGCTTCTTAGAGCTACTCTAAAGCGCGCGCTTTCTGTTTTGAATGTAGTTGATGTTATAAAGTTTCGCAGATATATATAAAGTTCGTTTATTATTATTGGTCTGCTGTGAACTTGCTTGGCTGTATGCTACTGTTTTTAGGACGTAAACTTGCTGGACGCTGGGACATGTGTTCTACGCGGTCCTTCAGAAGAAACACGTAAAGTATATTGTTCTAAATGTAAAATCCTGGTCTGAGATATAAAGATTTCGCTCACTGTACTGGCGCGCTGGGCGACTTGCTAATGCCTCTTGGAACAGTTTTGCGCGCGCCGCTGTGGGCGCCCAAGTTCCGCACGCTGCCAGCCATCAATGAGCATCAGCAACAGCTGCAGCATGATGCTTCAGGCAGCTGCAGTCCGCGGCAGTCGAGAGACTATTGATTTGAGAAGAAACGAAAGATAGTGTTGTCAGTCACTGCTTTTTCGTTCTGCAGAAATGTGCAACATAATCCATTTTTACGTGGAAAATGAGCTTCAAGCCGTTGGTGTGCGTCTAGTGTAATAGAGTGGCACCCGTCCAGCTAGTGGACATGAAACCACGCACCCGTTAATGCTTGATGAAGCAATGGTGCTCAACGAAGTTAAATAGACAAGCCAGTCGAGGCATAGCTACATTCTAATTTAGTCATCGGCAGTGTCACTGCGGCCCTGATTTGTCGATCATTCGGTAAACATGTTTTACCAACCTCCCTCAGTAAAACCAGTGATTCGATTATCACAACTTCATTCTATTATATCTCGGCGGCCTGGTGCACACACCAAGAATTGTATTGAAGACGAATGTTCGAAAAACTCAATTTTTGGTTCGATAGCAACATAAAGTCTAGTTTTTGTCACTATTATGACTAACATTTCGTTTTTAGTGGTGGCTACTGACTTGCGAAGACTAAAAAATAGCCATTCACATACACGGCCCTGTACTGTATATAGACGTAACATATGAAAATCCATTAAAGATGCTGTCAAATTTGTTTTTAATCACCCCTTTCTTTGTTAACAGCAGCGTCCTTGATTGATATCTGATAGAAAATGTAAGACAGATAATGCATTTCATTTTACCCAAGCACATCCATGCCGGTATTCGAACCTTAATAGTGCTTAAAGCTTCCCGCCCGCTATGGCACTTCGACGCACCTTCGATGCATCGATACCACAAACGGTTTTAGTTCCTAAGGCATCTTCTCCGAGAAAGAAAGAACAAATTGTTTTAATTCTAGAAATGTATTAAACAAACAGTTGTTTGCATAAGCCTGCTTTGCTAACCACTCCCAAACGCTTTCAATATGATTGAAATCAGACAAGCAAAGACACCTGCCAATTAAATGAATACTTTTTTCTTGAAACCATGCTACAACAATCGCTAAAAACCGACACTTTTTGCAGGTGATTTGAGGTACTTAGTTAATTTCCGCATCATGCGTTAGTAGATATATATGAGTTACACCGCTATTAGCGTGTCGCCTCGCTGAGGTAGTTTCCACAGATGTACACGTGGATTGCAAAGTTCGAGACGCCGCTTAGCGGGTGTGAAAAGCACACGTCTAGCACGGATATGCCGGACGCAGTGCATCCAACATTGCTGTATTTACGTATATATTTTACGGATTATTTTGCCCGGCGCACCCACTGTCAGTGGTGGGCTGAGCTAAGTACTATGGAGCAATGGCAATTCGATGTCAGCACAATGAAGGCCCTCATAATAGAGCTCTATCCATTGAGTCCTGACGTGTCAGACTATGAATATGGACCCCGTTTCGGGTGAAATTGAAAGTATTGTTGGGACTTACCTTGTTAGGTGAATCGGAGATAGAACCTATGTAAAAGGTGTACAGTAGGACCTTGTGGCATATTTGTCCAAATATTTGGCGTCACAATAGCTGGGCGGATACTTTGGCACCCTGACACTGGGTTGTCCACGTGTAGAGCCCTCGTGGGAGTGCGCAGCCCTAGATACAGTAGAAAGTATATATGCTCGGGCGATCTCGCCCTGGAGCCACTAAGTAAAGCTCCCCTGAGTCGTATCTTCTTCTTGAAGTACGTGGTCTTCATCCCGACGGTCGGGCTATGGTTGCTACTACCTACGTAGGTTCATGGCTCCTCTAAAGAGAGTAACCATGACTGGTCTCAGTACAATCACCCCTCAGGGTCCCTAAGGAATTTCTTTACTACCAGTTTCTGGCTTGTTTCGCTAATTACCCCAATATCAGGTTGTATTTGCTGTCGTTCACCGAGGTACCGGATCTTTGTTCAGTTCATCGTTTTCCTGGTGCAGGTCTCGCTTCCGCCTCTGTATAGAGTTATATTTGGACACACGTGTGTGTGTGTCTCGTTCCGCTATCTGCCTTGTCCCCGCCGTTGGCACGGGCCGTAGCTTCGCTCGTGTGGTTCTCCGTAGGAGCATCACACCGTCTTACGGCACCGTTCGCTCCACTTCTAGACTCGTTCTCTCTTGATCCGTCGTCGGTTATTTCTCTCTAGGCCGACGCTCTTCTTTAACTCTGCAGGTTATTCCAGTACCGTCTCCGGTTTACATCCGGCTGCCACGCGGCACTCGCACGAACAGAGGGCTCTACTTCTGAGTTCGCTCTTTTGTGGGAGCAGGACTCGGACACCCTGGTGGACACGTACCCTCTTTGGGGTTTGCTCTACATTCTGGTCTCCCGACCTAGAAGAGTCTAGTGGACTAGAGCCTGAAAAGGAAGTTTAATTGAAGTAGTACTCATAAGAGTTCGAAACTAGAAGTTTGTTGTTGTTTTTGAAGTTCTCTCCCCGCTTGGGTTTGTTTCTGTCACTGGAATGGGATCCGGAAAACGGCCAAGTCCGTCCAAGGCCCGTTCTGTCGGTTCTGGTTTACCCCCGCAAGAGCGGCCAGTTCCTGAACCGCTACCGGTGAAAGAGAAGAAATCCGGGAGCCGGAAACAACCGTCGAAGACGTCTGATGCCCCAGTGGCCGGGCCCCCTTCCATTCCTCTGGAAGGACCCTTATCCGCTGCTGCGGCAAGTGACGCAGTATTATCCGAATTGGATACTCAAGTTCGCATGCTTGAGGCCCAGAGCGCGGTGAGAGCTAGCTCTCAAGCTGCACTCGAAAAGAAGGTCGAATCGCTTCGCGAGAAAGTGAAAGACGCTCAAATGAGAGATGTTTCCGGAGAAATCTAGCTCCTGAGACAGGAAATGAACTCAATTCTGGAGTGCTTTGGTTCCCCACAGGGTTTCGTGGTTGCCTATCATCGGACAATGGAAGAGTTCCGTGCCACAACGGATCGAATTCACGCTCGTCTGGGTACCCTCGAAGCCATTATTAGAATGGATGGAGAAGTAGAAGTTCCCCGACGGGAGAAGTCTGTTTCGAAAGATTTCGTTCATCTCTCTGATAAGAAGAGCCATCGCAAGTCCTCAAAAGAGTTTCGCCACCACGTGGATTCGTCTGACTCTGACTCTGACAGCTCGGACAGCTCGTCATCGTCGTCGTCGTCATCGTCCGTTGCCTCGGAAGGTAGTCGTCGTCGACATTCTCGATCGTCCCGTTCAAGGGCCACGTTTACCTCTCAAGGTGCAATTCGTACCCGGGAGAAGAGAGCTAAGTGTCCTGGTCTTAAGGAGTTGAAGCCTACGAATCCGCTTTATCGGAAGTTGTTATCGTACCGTTACTATCGGTTACAGAAGTCCGAAGGGAAGAGAACCTCTAGAAGTACCGAAAAGGTGAGGGCCCACATCCGTAAGCTCAGCGTGACACTCAAGAATCGCGAGTTTACAGGAGAAGACCCCATCCGGGTGCTGGATTTCTTCTCTAGGTTCGTTCATGAAGCCGATATTCTCGGAATGACGGAGGGACAGGCGTACATTGCCCTCCCCTATTACCTGAAAGGTCAGGCTGAAGACCAGTTTAATTCCATCCTTGGATCGTCAAGAGCCTCGGAAGGCGGCGTTACTTGTTGGCCCGAAGCGGTTCATTACCTCTTAAGGTCATACGCTACTGGTCATGCCATTCAGCAGGCTACGTCGGCCCTTAGGGAACTGAAGCAACGTCCGGAAGAAACGGAAACGGCTTATTCAACGCGCCCGAATAAGGCTTTCCACCGCTGCGGTAATGTTCATCCTTCACAGGAGAGATGTGCGATGTTTGTCGATGGGTTGAATCCCGCGATTCGGGCACTGGTAGCCCGTTCTCGGGAGGAGAATCGGAAGATAACCTATTTGGAATTGGTACAGTACGCCCAGGCTGAAGGGGATACGCTCTGAGCTCGGCGTCCCTCCAAGTCGAAGCCTCGTAAGGTACTCTCTGCCAATAATTCTGACTCTTCTCTGGCCCTTTCATATGGGAATGAAGCCAGTATGGACATGGATAATGTGCACCTCATAGGTAGTAATCCGAGTTCTATCGGCACTTCAATTGCCACCTCGGAATTGCCGTCAACCACGGTGCCGTCTACGGAGTGCGATCCGGCCCTGTATGCTCTGGACCGCCGAGCTCCGGCAGCACCGATACCCTATGGAGGTCGCATGATGAGGACAACTCGCCCAGGATGGAGGGATAGCACCCAGCAGGGTCGTGTTATAGCGCGTCCCACCGATGGTTCAACTGCAGTGATCTGCTACGAATGTTATGAATTTGGTCATATCTCACCGCAGTACACGGTCCCGGCACGGGATAGGTTGAAAATCCTCACTCACTTCGAGTCTCTGACGCCCGAAGAACAGGCACGGGTCCCCAGAACATCCTATGAAGGCGCTAAGCATTCGTTGGCCCTTCAGGGAGCTGCTGGAACCATGCATGGAAACCCTGCCTTCGCGCAGAATAACCTTCAGGCTCAGCGTCGCGAACCTGTAAACGGGAATCAGGTAGGTCCCCGCGGAGGGAAATCGCCCGCATCAGGCGGTTCCGGCTCCGAAAAACTAAGTATGGGAGTCTCTCCGACGGGAGGGGCGTCTTCCAAATCGAAGCAGAAGACGTCCGAGGCGCCTCCGCTTCGCTCCCCGACTGTTACGATCCTATCAAGGAAAATGGCAGCCACCGACGTGGATTCGGAACACTTCAGTGTTCTTTGTCGACCGTGGATACGGGCCCGTAATCCCCGTCTCCCGGATAGAATCCTGGTTATGGGCAAGCGGAACTATAAAGTTTACGCCGATCTCGCCCTTTCAGAACATTTTATGGTTCGTCAGTTGTCGGTCCTAGACACAGGCGCTGCTCCTAACCTTATTCACAGGAAACTGATACCGCCTGCTCTTCAGGAACGTGTTCGTTACGGTCCATCAATGGATATTTCGGATGCCAACAACAATCCGATTAGTACGGCTGGTTACATTTCGCTCCTGGTGAGATTAGGAAGGCACCTTGTGAAGGTAGATTTCGTAGTTTGCGATTCGTTAGCCGCACCAGTTGTACTGGGTTGTGATTTCTGTGACAGGTTTGTGGAAAATATCCGTCCTCGGAAGCGTACCATAGAAATGGAAGACGGTTCAATAATTCCAATTGTCCGGAGACCTCTGGGAGCCGCTACGCGGAAACACGTACCGCTTCTGGCTGCACATCAGCCTACCAAAGGCACAGTGGCATCAACGAAGTTACACGTGCTCAAATCTGTGCACCTTCCGCCGGAGTCCCAGGTGTGGGTCGAAGTCGTCACCAAACAATTTGGTCTACACACAGTGCAGCCGTCACCGGCACTATATGAAGAGCGCCAGATCGCTTTGGATAATGAAGTTGTAACGATTCAACCGGATGAAGCCTTTAAGGTCCTCGTCGCCAATCTTGGCAAAACCAAACAATGGTTGACAAAGAACCAAGTAATTGGCACAATACTACCGCACCCAGCTGCAGTGATACCCACGAAGATTCCGATTGGAACCGTGCTCGGTGTATCTGACCCTAAGGAGGGGGAGGAGGCCGCCGAATTTGCCGAATTACGGAATGAATCGCTTGAAGCCGATACGGATGATACCCAGAAGAACTCGGTTTCAGACACCCCAGCACCTTTTGAGGTTAAGCCGTTGCCACCTGGCACTGAACAGACGAACCCTGTTGAGTAGCTAATGAAGCTCAATTTGGAGCACGTACCGGAGTCCCATCGGGAGAAGCTACGCGATATGCTTCGCGAGTTTACGCCCCTGTGGGATGGTACTCTCGGAACAATTGGAGTCACAGAGCATTGCATCGATCTACTTCCGAACACTCGGCCCATTGCGCAACACCCTAACAGGGCGGGACCGAAGGCCCGAGAAGAGGAAAAAGCTCAAGTCGAGAAGATGCTCCGAGCCGGCGTTATTGAGCCCGCTCAATCCCCTTGGGCGTCACCAGATGTTTTGGTGCCGAAGCCGGATGGATCATGGAGATTTTGTATCGATTACCGAAAGTTCAATGCGGTTTCAGTGAAAGACGTATACCCGATTCCCCGTATGGACGAATATATCAATTCTCTAGGGAGCGCGAAAGTGTTTACCACTTTGGATGCCCCTTGGGGATACTGGCAAGTGCCCATAAGGGAAGAAGATAAGGATAAGACGGCCTTCGTGTGCCATCAAGGCCTGTACCGTTTTCGGAGAATGCCCTTTGGGTTAACGAACGCCCCCGAAACGTTTCAGCGAGCGGTTGATATCCTCCTGGCTAGGTTCAAGTGGACCACCTGTTTGGTATACTTGGACGAGGTCGTCGTCTTTTCCAATAACATGGAGGACCATCTCACCCATGTACGGGAAGTTATGACCGTTTTACGAGACGCAGGGATTACCTTGAAGCTTAAGAAGTGCGAGTTTTTCACCGGATCGGTTAAGTATCTCGGGCATATTATTCGCCCAGGAAAGCTCTCAATTGACGAGGTACGGGTAAAATCCTTGAAAGAGACGAACCACCCAAGAACTCAAACTGAGCTTCGATCCTTCTTAGGCCTGTGTAACGTTTACCGTCGTTTCGTGCCGAACTTTTCGGATATCGCTTCGCCGTTGAACAAACTCCTGATGAAAGGAAGACCAGTGGAATTGGAACCCTTTGGCGATGCGGAAGCGTCCGCATTTGCAGCACTAATTGAAGCTGTAACGTCGCCACCAGTCTTGGCCCTGCCGAAACCCGGCTTACCCTACGAGGTTGACACTGATGCGAGTGCGAACCAAGTTGGTTGTGCGTTGTTCCAGGTGGAATAGTGTGGCAAACGTCACCCTATTGGGTATTGGTCGAGATCACTGAATGTGCACGAACGGAATCACTCCGTTTCGGAGAAGGAATGCCTTGCCGTTGTATGGGCCCTCTCAACGTTGAGACCATACTTGATGGGAACCCATTTTCGGGTACACACGGACCATTTTTGTCTACGCTGGCTCATGGAAATTATCGAACCGTCGGGTCGACTGATGAGATGGAGACTCCGACTCTCGGAATTTCACTTTGAAGTAGTGTACAAGAAAGGCTCCTTGAACTTGCAGGCAGACGCTCTATCCCGTTTGGGCACTGCAGCAGAAGCTGAAGCCACCGAGGACACGGAAGAGATACCATGATTTATGGTTGGTGACCTCGATGAGGGGAAGACAGAAGTCCTATCGGATGATATGTGTGACGATATTCTCGCCACACAGACTGTAGAACCGGATACCGGGTCATTCGTACCGATTTCGCCCGAGGAGATGATACGGGAACAGCAGATGGACCCCTTTTGTATACAGGTTAGGGCCCGTCTGAACGGTGGGTATAGGATACCTTTCCAGGTGAATGACCAAGGCTACTTGGTGCGAACGGTTGAATCCAACCCACAAATGGTGGTACCTCATTCTTTACAGAGTCGCGTACTGCACTTGTCTCACTATGTGAAGTTGGGAGCCCATTCGGGAGGAAGGAAGCTTTATCTCACCTTAAGAAGGTACTTCTATTGGCCCGCAATGGCGTTCGACTGTTACGCAGTCCGCCGCTCCTGTCAGACTTGTGCCAAGAATGACGTCAAATTAAGAAAGTACTCGAAGTAGTTAACGTTGTTTCCCGCACGGGCACCGCTGGAGTTCGTCGCCATTGACATTCTTGGAGAATTGATTAAGACCTCTCGAGGGAACCGGTACCTACTGGTCATCACCGACAGTTCTCTAAATTGGTTAGAACAGTGCCGCTCAAACGGATAACAGCAGCCGCTGTGGCTCAAGCGTTTGTTACCCACTGGGTCTTTGTGTATGGCCCACCGGTACAGTTACTTCCCGATAACGGCTCTCAATTCACCTCGAAGTTCTTTCAAGATGTGTGTAGGATCCTGGATATTAGGAATTTATTCACTACGACTTATCATCCGCAAGCGGACGGACAAGTAGAGAGATTTAATCGAACCATCCTTGGTGCTTTGAGATCCTATTTGGCAGATCATCCCAAGACGTGGGATCATTTCACGGACGCTATCACGTATGCGTACAACACCCAGGTTCATCGGGTAACGGGACTTTCACCATTTGAGCTGGTACTGTCGAGGAGACCACCTACTCTAGCCATCGAGGCGCAGCCAACTCTGGATACGTTCCCATCACCGGGCTTGTACCGCGATGCGTGGAAGAAATCGCTCGCCAAGCTGGTACTTGCAGCACGTGCCTCAATGGACAGGGCTCAGCTAGCCTACAAGCGCAACTTTGATAGCCGAATTCGGAAACCGTTGCCTAACCTACAGGAAGGAGATTATGTGTTCCTTCGTAAGGAGTATTACAACCCGGAGAACGAACGCCGCCATAAGTTATCGCCGATTGCGGATGGACCCTATAAGGTTATTTTCATGTCTGGAGACACCGTCGTGCTGGAAATTAATAACCAACAAGAACGGATATCACGCGATCGCTTCTACAGGGCACCGAGCCCACTCCAAGAATTGGTAACGCTATCGGAAACCGGAACTAAAGTACCTGCAACACAGGAAGGAACGAAATCAAACGGGGACAGCGCGAACCGCCCGTCGATTCTCCCGCACCAGGAAAGGGGTTTATCGGACCTACTTGAGGTATCAGAGCTAGTCAAGGATAGCCCATCTCGAGCTACGCCTACGCACTCAACTCGAGTTCAACCCTCGGCTACGGTAATATCAGCTGCCGTATCGCACCCTGAGGAAGGGGAGGACTCACGTAATCGAGCTCAGGCTGCTCTGGCATCTGCTGGATTGGCTGACGTGCTTGAGCTCTCAAAGAGACAGGAGCCCGGTTCGGGAATATCGCCACTAACGCACACGCGTGTGGGATCCTCGGTCGAGGCGAATGTCAGTAATGAAGACGAAGTTACCCCTGTGGGGAAGACCACTGTTAGTGATGAGAACCCTTGTGGGCAGGCGTCCAAGTCGTTGGCTACTTCTACGCCTCGCTCGGAAGAGGCGCAGAAGGCAAAACGTACCGAAAAGACGGTCTCCGCCGACCCGTCAATGGGTCAGCGCAGCGATTAGCCCCATGGGAAGAACCTACAGTAGGTGTTGTAAAGTGAAGGATCCTTGTGAATAGGGTCGTAGAGCCTGGTTCAGGGAGTGGACGCATGCAATTTGCATGAAGGAACCTTGACAGGTGCGCTGTGTGGCTCAGAAGTCTCCGTGAGAAGCGCGCCGTGATCGGGAGATAATTTGCAGGAGTGCTGCTCGCGTGTGCAAAATTGCACGTACCGGTGGCCGGCCAAAATACTTAATTTTTTGAGTGCCAGCGGCTGGCAGTGCATGCGCAACCGCGCGCGCGTGTGCAGAGTGGCCCGCCAAATTAATTTACTTGATTTTTTGGCTTGCCACGGCGCATGGCGTTTCCGGAATCAGACGTTAGTGCACATGGCCACTTGGCAGGTTTGTCGCCCAATAGGGATGCGTTGCACTCCATAACGTGGCGGACTGCCGAGCCAGTTACATGGCGCTGCATTGTTGCAACCCGCCGCCATGTGCAATGTGGTGGTACGTTGCCGTGGCCCGGCGAATCCGCCACCCTGCACAGCGAGTGTTCAAACGCAGTATCTTCGTTGCAACGGCTCTCCCGCGTCGAGAAGCAACTTCGTCTGGATCAGGAACGTCGTCGTTAGTTAAAGTTGATGCCCGCTGGGAAAAGAGGTTAGTTCACCGGACTCCGGAAGTGAAGAGCTTTCACCAGAAGCCAATTTCGTGGAGATTGGCAGCCGGAAACGGAAGTTAACCATTCCCCGTCGTGACGGTTAGCGCTCTCATCAACGAGACACCTCCACCTCACTGAAGCCGGAAACCCATTGTTACTTGAGTGTACCCGATCTGGTTACGTAGAGAAGCAAAGCCCAATGTCGGGAACAACCAAAGGAACCGAAGACGTCGGGGTGTACCCACAGGATTTCGTGGTCGATCGTATCGTGAAGCACGATGTTGCCCAGGACGGGAAAATAATCTATGGCGTCCGTTGGTACCGCTATCCCCCAGAGCAGGACACTTGGGAGCCAATTGAGCACCTTCCGAGGTCCAAGATCATCGCTCATCACCAAAGAACCCGGTCCGCATTACCCCCAACTCTGGATAATGCCCAAGTGGGATAGAACTGTCAACGACAAGTGGTAAATATGGTGTGCCTCTACGCGGTAGGTTGCGAGGAGCTTTAAGAAGAGAAGAGAAGACACCAATAAGGTTGGTCTTATGTACAGTATGAACAAAGAAAGAACGCACCGAATTGTCGGTTCATCGCCGTATAACGGAACTAAGAAGTAATAAGTAATGAAGTATCTAGGAAGATGTTGCCACGAATGGAAATGAAGTGCATCCTGGTTAGGAAATGAAAAAGGAAAAGGAAGGAAGTATGAAAGAAGCTCGAACACGAGAAAGATCCTACAGGAGGAGAGAAGTAATGCCAAGCTGTGGTCTAATTGGGTTTATCGTATCTGAGCGACAGAACTACACGCCCTCAGGCACCCTGCCCAGACTACTGGTGACCAGCGTTGTTTCCGGGAGCCGGCGTCGCAAGACCCCAACCCGCGGGAGCTTGAGTGCCCTCCGCAGGGACCTGTGCCGCGTCAGCGCCCGTATTCGGAACACCCACAAGGGGGATGTCGTCGTCCACCACCTCGCCATCACCATGGTCTAAGGAGGGATCTACCCAGTCCACTGGAGGCCCATAGTCGTCAGGGAACACGAACCCAGTCGGGTGTCCAATCGGCATAGCCCTAGGGGCCCGCATCATTGCTCTCGCATGAGCTTCGGAGATCATTTGCCGTTCCCACGGATCGTAGTACGCGAAGGTCCCCGAACGGGTGGATATTCTTCCCGGTGATCGGTCGTTGCCACGAGGACCACCTTCTGGCTGCCAGTGCACCGGAATCCGGTCCCAATCGACGGCCTCGATGAAGCGTAGGAGCAGGTGAACCTCTTCTTGGTTGGAATCGGACTCCAAGGGTTTAGACAGATCCTGTCGCCGGATAATCCATCGGAGCATCGGAGGGAGATACCAGAGACGGTAATGATCGTAAGTATCCCACAGGAGATGTACCGCCACGCGGGCATCCCACTCCGCCGCAAAGAGCGTCCAATACCCAGAGCAGGGATCGTTCAACATTCTACAGCCTACATAGTAGAGGCATGGAGGAAGTTCGGCGTAGCACCCTCGCTGGACCTCGAAATTCGCCCACCAGCTGGGAAGCGCAGCGTATCGCCCCGGCAGGGAGTTGTAGCGCAATCGCTCAGCCTCCAAGTGTGGATACGGAATCAAGAACCCTCGACGGGACCGCAAGCTTCGCTCGAGCCGAACACGGCGCCCAAAGCTCCACAAGAAATCATTGGATGATCGCCGAAGGTATCGGAATTCCGGCCGAAGAAGAGGACGACTCCAGAGAAGCAAACCATCGACTACGTTCGGTACCTCAGCCTTATGGGGAGATTCGTTGAACTCCGCTAATGCGTATCCGTAGGATCTCTCGCCGAAAGTTCGGAAATGTGACACATCAAAGTTGAACCGTAACGGTACCAAGTGATCCGATCGAACACGGCTAGCTCCTTCATAGGCAGCACGAGCCCACAGTGCCCTAGTGCGACTAAGGGAATCACCGCCCGCACAGAACAGGTGCAGGAAATCGACCGCCACCCGGAGACGCCAGCTTCTGGACTAAACTACTTCGCGATGGAGCCCACCTGGGAGGTAACCGTTCTCAGCATAGGAGTCAATAAGAGCCTCGTCAGCTACGGCCGTCGGATGGAACCAAGGCGCACGGCAATACACCTCGCCATGCTGCCGAGGCCGTCTGAAACGGAGACTTTCCAAGCTGATCTCGCCCCTGGCATTGACCGTTAACGGCATTGCTTGCTCGGAGTTCCACGCCGCTGCGTCGATATCGGGAGCCTGAGGAGGCGCTGCGGGATCGTAGCCTTGCGAGGATTGTTCAGGTTGAGCGCCCTGTTGGGAGACGTAGCCAGGAGGTTGGTAACCAGATGGATGGTACTGCGGCTGTGCGTGAGAACCTACTTGAGGGAGGGGCATCGAGTTAAACCCGCCGAAGTATCCGGACGAGCCTGCCATTTGGTAAGGAGACTGCTGATACCCCGAGGGTTGATGAGCTGGCACCATAGCTTGGAACGTATGAAACTGAGATGACGCCTGCATAGAAACTTGTTGAAAGCCTAAGTAGGAAAGGTTCTCGACGGGAGCAGCACTCGACGAAGCCGCCTGTGAGGCACTTGAGGAAGCGTTCCCCGGAAGCGGGTTAGTCGCGAAAGGATTCATGCCTGGTGTAGGAGAGAAGGTTGGAGATAAGATTTTTTGCCGCGAAGTCGGAGAAGAGTGATGTCATGTACCACGCGTTGGTTCAGGAAGCTGTGAAGGTATTGTCGAAGTCTCGAAGTCCGCCATTCTGAGTATCAGTATTTACGTACCGGTCACCGGCGCCTTCCCGTTGACCAAAGCGCGAACCCCTGGCTCAGGAGGGGGAGATGTGGATCAATGGCAATCCGATGTCAGCACAATGAAGGCCCTTATAATGGAGCTCTATCCATTGAGTCCTGACGTGTCAGACTATGAATATGGACCTCGTTTCGGGTGAAATTGGAAGTATTGTTGGGACTTACTTTGTTAGGTGTATCGGGGATAGAACCTATGAAATAGGTGTACAGTAGGACCTTGTGGCATATTTGTCCAAATATTTGGCGTCACATCCGCTGGGCGGATACTTTGGCACCCTGACACTGGGTTGTCCACGTGTAGAGCCCTCGTGGGAGTGCGCAGCCCTAGATACAGTAGATAGTATATATGCTCGGGCGATCTCGCCCTGGAGCCACTAAGTGAAACTCACCTGAGTCGTATCTTCTTCTTGAAGTACGTGGTCTTCATCCCGAAGGTAGGGCTATGGTTGCTACTGCCTACGTAGGTTCACGGCTCCTCTAAGGAGGGTAACCACGACTGGTCTCAGTACAATCACCCCTCAGGGTCCCTAATGAATTTCTTTACTACCAGTTTCTGGCTTGTTTCGCTAATTACCCAGTATCAGGTTGTATTTGTTGTCGTTCACCGAGGTACCGGATCTTTGTTCAGTTCATCGTTTTCCCGGTGCAGGTCTCGCTTCCGCCTCTGTATAGAGTTATATTTGGACACACGTGTGTGTGTGTCTCGTTCCGCTATCTGCCTTGTCCCTGCCGTTGGCACGGGCCGTAGCTTCGCTCGTGTGGTTCTCCGTAGGAGCATCACACCGTCTTACGGCACCGTTCGCTCCACTTCTAGACTCGTTCTCTCTTGATCCGTCGTCGGTTATTTCTCTCTAGGCCGACGCTCTTCTTTAACTCTGCAGGTTATTCCAGTACCGTCTCCGGTTTACACCCGGCTGCCACACGGCACGCGCACGGGCAGAGGGCTCTACTTCTGAGTTCGCCCTTTTGTGGGAGCAGGACTCGGACACCCTGGTGGACACGTACCCTCTTTGGGGTTTGCTCTACAAGTACTTAGAGGGTTGAGCATCGCCCTCCCACGTAAATTGCCCCTTGCCAAGCTGCCAAGCAAGGGATTCCTGGCTCAAACTATCACGCCTTCGCGGACTGTTCACCTCCAAGTGGAGTGACGACCGCGTTGTTCACGTACAGTTACCCACCTTTGTAACGCTTAGAGCATTACCACCGCGTGTGTGTCGTCCCGACTACTGTTGTATACTCTCCCCAGTGTTTGGTTTTATTGGTGTGTTGTACACCTATTTTTACTCTTGTGGACTACTTTTGCGCCTTTTTGGGTTTGTTCTGATGTTCACTCTCAAGTGGCTCGCCATCCGACATTGTGCCGTCGCTGTTCCACTCTTACGAGACTCAGTCTTGAGACCACTCCTCGCACGTGTCTCTACACGGTACCCGGTCCGCACTGTACACTCCGACGCTTTTCGTGAGGGTTTGATCCCGGTTTACAACCGGCTAGTCGAGTCATTCCCGGAGTGCTCCGTTCGCTGTGCTACCTTCCCGAGAGGAAGATCCCGAACATCTTCGTGGCTGTTTCGCTTTTCCCGCCAAAGGCGTTGCACTACAATTCTACTCACGTGTATGTGTACCCAGACCAAGTAGGTAGACTTGGGAAAAAGAGGTTCGTTGCTCTCAAGTTTTACTGAGGGCGGGGAGAAACTATCTTAAGTACTGTAGTGGTTCTACCAAACCACCAGGTACGAGTAGAATGCTAACTGCGTAGGGTGCTCTCACGATTCAAGTACTTGTGTTTGAATTGGGGGAGACCGTTTTGGGTCCCAACAGCAGGGTCTACGCCTACTGCGTAGCCTGGAGATTCCCAAAGGGGCTACATTTCCCTCTCTGAAAGGCCCAAAACGTGTCGGGCTTTGATAACCAGATGTTTGGGTGTGGCTTTGCGTTTCAAAAGCCGAAGCACCATCTTTGAAACATCTTTGTACACTCTAGTAATGGGTTCTAGAGTGTCTTCCGAGTTTGAAAGACGTTTCCAATGGATATGTACCAACAGATCATCGTTTTCCTCCACAAGTCGTAGAAGGCGTGCCACAACCATTCCGGTCTCAGATGATATAACACGAGACATTATAGCTTCTGTGTCCAACGAACGATCGTGATAAAACTTCAACCTTGAAGAATTTTCTTCTGTAGCAACACCATTACGTAGATCTTCAACAAGATAAACGTAATCTGACACCAGTCGCACAATTCGATGAGGTCTTTTCCAGCGAAGAGCAAGTTTCTCTCCAGCATAAAATTCTTCTCCTGCAACAAGCACAAAATCGCCTTTAGTGAAATTTGCTAAAGCTCCTCACGAGGCAGTTTCACGGGATCGTTGTCGATTTATAGAGAGCGCTTCTTGTACCATGGGTCGAAAATGAGCTGTAAGCTCTTGTAGCTTCTCCAAATTCATCGCGCGTTCTCTCACTGCGTCCGGAATGCTTATCGGGATCGTATTCTGCGAGCGCATGAATGTTGAGATGGGTGGAGTTGGTTTCATATCAGTAAACGCTGTTATCGGTGGCACGTTTTTGCGATGCGAGGAGGGAGTGTTGTTCAAAATGCTCTGAACGATTGGGAGGAGGTCCGTCCATTCCTGAAAGTCCAATTGTAGCTCCGACGTAAGAGCGCGGAAGACGCGAAGCATTTCTCTTCCAAGACGTTCCACGGCGTTGTTGCTCCACGGCGTGTACGGCAGCGTAAACTTGTGTGGTATGTTCAAACCCTTTGTAACCTTTCGGACTGTTTCGTTCTTGAAATGAGTTGGTCCGTCGGAATGAAGTCCGTCAGGTACGTTGAATGCGGCACACCAATCAATGATGGCAGTGGCAGCGTTTTATGCCGAAGTGTCACAGAGAGAGTACAGCCATTTGTAATCAGAGTGGTCGTCTCGGAGCATCAATATGTACTTCGGACCATTGTGACTCGCTCCTATCTCGATGTAGTCGAATTGCAACAAGTTGTCTGGCGAAATTCCATGCACTGCTGGGCCAAATGGGCGTCGTACTTAGTTTCTACCTGTAGTAGAGAGGTAATGGATGCCTTCTTTGACAAAAGCTTCTACATTTGCCTTCATGCCGTTCCGAAAAACTTCATTCGTGTAAGCCTTCGCGCGATGCCCACTCGGACCAGTGTGCCCAATGATGCATATACGCAGCTGAAGGTCGTGAGCGGAGTCTGGAATCCATACAGCGTGGTTGTCGTTGCGCCATAAGTCCTCGTGAAATTTCAAATCGTGTGGGCGCAAGGCGGATCCTAGGTTCTGTACAGTTGCAAGTTCTTTTGGAGATGGCCATTTGAATTCTTCTGATGTGGTAGAAGGAAGAGTTGGAATGCAAATAAGGCGGCGTACCGTTGGAGGTGCTGACCAGCGGCCGAGGAGGTCAGCCCAAACATTATCAATTCAGTGGATGTGAAATCAAGTGTACATGTAGATGCTCTGGCGGACAGCCCAGCGTAGCAACTTTCTAATGGCGGTTTGCGAGAGATCTGGTACGATGGAGAGTGGATCGAAAATGAACACAAGATTGTTGTGGTCCGTGTAAAGGTCGAAACTATCAGGCGTTGCTGCAATCCAGTGCATTCGTTCCAGCGTGATCATGATGGCATAGGCTTCTTTCTCTAACGTCGACCAACGCATTTGTGTTTGATTGAACCGACCCGAGCAGAATGCCAGCGGGCTGTATCGTTGGTCCTTGTGAGCTTTGTCCAAGTCACTGTGTAAAACCTACGTCACGATTTCTGACCACATGTCGTCCGGTACATCGGTGTAGATGCAAAGCCTTTGAGAGTCGTCTCTATGTGCCAAGGTGACGAGATGTACCAGCGCTTTTTTACAACGTTCGAAGGCGGAGAGTTCGTCCGCGTCCCAACCAATTGAAGCGAGTTCTACTTTTGCGACTTTTCTTGCTGTTCGTTTCCCCGCGGCTGTATACACCTTTTCCAAGAAATCGTGCAAAGGAGACGTGAGGTTCGCATAGTCTGGAATGCCAGTCTTCATCCACTGCATAGCGCAAATAAATTGCTGTAAATGCGCTCCATTGGAAGGAGGTTGCATGCGGAGTAGCCCATCCAGTCGTCTTGGGTCAAACCTAATGCCATCGGCGGAGATAAGACCACCACACTATCTGATGCTGGAGGAAAACAGTATGCTCTTCTTGGGGTGCAAACGGATGTTGTGTGGGGCACAGAAGTGGAAGAGCTTCCCTATATAATCTAGCAATCCTTGTATCTTCTGGTGATGCAACAGCATGTCTTCTAGCCAGTAAAGCAGTTGCTGGAGGATTGGAGAATGTAGTACTACCTTCAAAGCAGATTGCATATGCGTCACTGCATTGGTGGTGCCGTGTAAGACGCGCGTGGGTGAGAAAATTCTGTCAGGTGTGATGAATGATTGGCACGTCTGAGAGTCCGGATGGAGGGGAAGTTGCCAGTATCCATGGGACAAGTCAAAAGTGGCGAAGAAGCAGGACCCGGCAAGTCGGGAGAGTTCTTGTTCAATATTTGGCATCGGGAACTGATGCTTTGTCTACAGTAAAACGAAATCTTGCCGGTCCAGGTTTGGAAACCACAAGCGGAGCGGAGGCCCATGGAGAGCCTGGGTTAGGGTAAACCATATTTGCTCGTACCAATTCGGTGACAAACTTGTCCAAGAATCCGCACTGCTCGCGAGAGTAATTCCGCAATCTTACACGAACTGGATGTGCTTCTCGGTTGAGGTCAATCTTCAGCGGCTCAATGCTGGCCGCAGGTCCTGACGAGAGGTCGGTGCGGAAGATGTTGATGTGTGATTAAACCAAGGAGTTCAATCTCTGGACGGAACCATCCGGCATGCCATTGTTACGCGCGGTCTCGACCATTTCCTTTGTAGCGTCAACGATTTACTCGTGCTGCGTGGAATCAATGGGACCTAGCAGGGATGGGTCAGGGAATGGATCTTCTTCGGCTCTGGCAGTGACAATGTTTACACACGGCCTGTCAGTCTTCAAAGAACGATGATCTGGGTTTTTGCGATTCAACCGAGCAATCATGATTCGCTGGACATATCCACCCCCGCTGCCAATCACGTTCCCTACTCCTGCGCAATCACTTCCATCGAGTTCCTTTCGCCGCCCGTCCAGTATGGTGCTGGGGTTGGTCGTAAATAGGATCCGAACGCATTGCAGTCTTCATTGCGCCGATGACGACATTAAGAGAAATCTGTGGAGCAACGCCTTTGGCGAGAAAAGCGCAAGCTCACGAAGACGTTCGGAATCTTCCCCTCGACAGGGCAGCACAGCGAACGGAGCACTCCGGGAATGACACAGCTAAGCCGGGTGTAAATCCGAGGTCAAACCACCACGACAAGCGTCGGAGCTGTAGTGCAACGCCCTCGTGAGGGGATTCTGTGGGGAATTGTTCATAATTCCGGTGAATCGGGTAGCTACCTATATGAATAAGGTGGCGACCACTAGAGTGGGTAAGTCCGTGTGACACGTGGAGTGCAGGAGGTTGGCCACATACACGTGGAGGTTGTGCCACACAAGGTGGGTAATTACCACTGCATGTGGGTCAATTTAGTTAGTTTATTTAATTCCCTTTGGGGAGAGCGCCACTACTTAGTGCGCCGGCGACCCTGCCGTCGCACCCAGTAAACCTCCCCCAACCAGGGTTTCGGCTCTAGACTTCACGCCTACGAGCGCCTCTATCTCCATCAGGAGGAAGGCTCCGTAGCATACGGTAGTCTAACCACCCTGCGTTCTCTAAAGGAACCCAGTTTGGGAGTATTCTACCAACCGCTGTCGCGTTTCGCCCTTGTATAAGGTGTCCTCCGGCTGTGCCGTTTTTGTAGTCACTCTCGTGACTTCTCCGTCTTTTCCCCTTTCTTTTCGGGTTGTTCTCCGCGACCCGCTGCTTGTGCTGGCACTCGGCCACGCTTGCCACCTCTGTGGAAACACCGCCTCATCTGAGGATACACACACACCGTTTACACGGATCCAACCTTCAGGTTTACCTTCCTACGCCTGGCGTGAGGGGTGGCCTCGGCCTTAAAAAACGACTCTGTCGTGTCATCCCCTGGAAGGGTTCTGCTTGCTGTGCTACCTCGTGTGAGGGAGATCCCGAACGTCTTCGTGGTTCTTTCCCCTTTTGGGGCATTGCACTACAAACTGGTCTCCCGTCTTGGAAGGTTTTTGTTTGTGCTGTTCCTCTTTTGACAAGTAGAAATCACAGGTGATTTCCACATGTTCCGGAAGATTCCGTTGTTTCCCGTTGAACGGTTTTTACCGATGTCTCGGAAGCCATCTGGGGCGGAGCCGGCGGTTACCCGCAGCCGCTCCCACAACAGTGGAGATGTTCCCGATGATCGGGTGATTTATAAGATCCCGATTCGGGCTGGTTCAACCCTCGCCGCGAGGGTTTCCTCTCGAGCATCGAGTCAAAACTGGGAACCCCGGGACCTTTCATTGCCTCCGTTGGCCACTTCCCGACCCGCCGCTGGGCCTGCTCCAGTCGCCGCTGGTGCCCCTCTGGCATCCCAGCCGACTACCGCTGGTGCGGGATCCCTGCCTCGTCGTGAAGTTGCCGCCAACACCCCCCAGGGGACTTCCCTGGAGGACCAGGTGCGCACTTTGCGTGCCGCCCATAATGCCCTGGTAGGGGAATTTCGAACCCTCCGTGAGGTGGTCGAGAGTACCCCTGCAAGGGATGTTGCTGAAGACCTCCGCGTCCTGCGCTCGGATGTCACCACGGTGTTGGAGTGTTTGGGGTCCCCCTGCCTTCGTAGAAGGGATTGAGGAGCGATTCAATCGCGTCCGTGCCCGTCTTGAGACGTTGGAACAAACCATAATTATGGATAATAACTCTCCGGACAATCCGGTTGGTGCTGTGTCACAACGCGACCAGCGCGCTGGAAAAGGCAAAGGCCGCCGTAGGCGTAATTCCAAACGCAACAACGATCATTTAGATACACCGACTTCGTCGGATTCCAACCCGAGTGACTCGGATGGGTCTACATCTACGGACTCCGAGTCGGAGGATGGTCGCCGTGGGCGCTCTTCCCGCTCAAAGCGGTCATCTGCCACCCAGGGGGTGATTCGTTCCCGTACAAAGGGTAGAAGAAACTCCGGACTCCGGGAATTGAAGCCTACGAATAGAATGTATCGCAAGCTACTTTCATACCGATACTATCGGTTGGAAGACTCCTCTTTGGAGCGTACACCCCGTGGGACGGGAAGAGTGAAAGATTGCATCAAGCGAATGCAGCTTTCACTCCGTAACCAGACATTTTCTGGAGAGCATCCAATTCTGGTGCTGGATTTCCTCGCCCGCTTTGTCGCGGAAGCCGATATACTCAGGATGAACGAAGGACAAGCCTACGTGGCGCTGCCGTACTTTTTACGGGGGGTGGCCGAAGACCAATATCACTCTGTAAGAGGTTCTACTAGGGCCTCCGAAGGAGGAGTGACGTGCTGGCCTGAAGCCGTCCAATACCTTTTAAGGTCCTACGCGACGAATGATGCCATTCAGTCCGCGATCCTCGCATTGAGGGATACTCGTCAGCGTCCCGACGAGGTTGACACCGATTATTCGATACGCCTTAACAAGGCTTTCCACCGCTGTGGTAATGTCTACCCCGCTGGGGAACGTTGCACGATGTTCATTGATGGGCTGAGCCCAGCCATCAAGTCACTCGTTGCCCGTCGTCGGGAGGACAAACCGAGGATCACTTACCTCGAGTTGGTCCAAGCCGCACGCGCGGAGGGTGATGCAGTACGTGCTCGTGTTTCTCATTCGAGGTCGAAGTCCGCGAAGGCGTTGGTGATGGAGGACCGCTCCCCATCGCTCTCGCTGATAGCGGCTGAACACCCTCAACAGGGATAGGACAACGTGCAGCTGGCCCACGGCGAAGTCATCTCCGTGCCGACTACGGAACTCCCGTCTACGACGGATACTTCGTTTGATACAGCACTGGTCGACCCAGCGCTGTATGCGAACAACCGTCGTGTGACGGCGCCTTTTATCCCATATTCGAATGGAGGTACCCGTTTTCAACGGCCTGGATGGAGAGACCCCCGCCCTGCGGTTCGTTTCACCGATATTCGGAAGGATAACCTGCAAGCAGGACTGTTGCGACTGATATGTCACCTGTGCTACACGCACGGTCACACATCGCCGCAGTGTCTCCTCTCTCTGAGGGAAATGGGCAAAGTAGTGTCGAACTACGAAGCCATCACTCCAGAGGAAAAGCGCACGGTGCCCATCGCATCGTACTTGCGCGCGAAGCTGGACCTTTCGCACGCTCTCCCGCCTGCGCGGTCTGTCCCGATGAAGTCGGATGTCCCCGCTCCGCAGGCGTACGTTCCAAACACCACTCACGTGGAAAAACCTCAACGAGGAACCCAAGCCCTCGTCGTTGAGGAGCCTGAGAAGCCGCCGCAGGCGGAAGCCCAGAAAAACTGAACAACGGAGTCTCCCCTTCGGGAGAGGCGTCCTCAGAGATGAGGCTGTTGACGCCCGAGGCGTCGTCGCCTCGCTCCCCGGTGAAGATCCTGTCAAGGAGTGACACCGCAGACGCGGATTCAGAACACTTCGGTGTTCTGCGTCGACCGTGGATACGGATAAAGAATAACCGGATCCCGGATAGAATCTTGGTCATGGCCAAGCGTAACTATAAAGTTTACGCCGACCTTGGCCTTAACCCCCAGTTTCTGGTGAGAATTCTAAGTGTCCTGGATACAGGTGCGGGCCCGAACTTTGTCGTGGAATCTCTTTTGCCTCCGCAGGTGCGGTCTCGAATCCGCGCTGATGCGGTAATGGATGTCGCAGATGCGAACAACAATCCGTTAAAAACGGTAGGCACCGTCGACTTAGTAGTACGGTTGGGCACCATGATGGTGAAGCTTGACTTTATAGTCTGCCGGTCATTGGCCGCTCCAGTTATACTGGGATGTGATTATTGCGACAGGTTTGTCGACGCAATCAGGTCCCGCCTTAGGCGTGTTGAATTAGACGACGAGTCGTCTGTTCCGATTGTTCGGCGTCCCCTGAAGCGGGCTTCGCGGAAGCAAGTTCCACTCCCTGCTGCGCAGGAACCACCTCCGGCGCGCCGGGAATCTACGAAGCTACACGTCGCTGGGTCTGTTTCCATCCCGCCTGAGTCGCAGGTAATGGTGCAGGTCAATTCCCGTCAACACGGTCTTCGGGTTGTACAACCCATTTCCTCGTTGTACGAGAGATGTCAATTAGCCGTTGCGAACGGTGTTGTGCAGGTCACACCAGATATCCCGTTTCGGGTACTCGTTGCCAACCTTGGCAGCAAACCCCAGTATCTGGCAAAGAACCAAGTAATTGGATCAGTTACCCCGCACCCGCTCGCGATGCTCCCGACGCGGATGACGGATGCCGATGTTCTCGGTTTAGTTTCCTCCAAAGAGGTAGTGAGTACAGAGAACTCCGACGCCCCGTCTAAGGAGGGGGAGGACATTGCCGTTTCAACGGAGAAGAGTACCGTTTCGACGGGGAAGTCACCGAATGGTTCGGATTTGCAACCTGTTCCAACAGGGGAGCGTGGCCCTACAAGCTACGGCCGGCTTGACCCGCTGAAGGCCCTCGAAGAGCTGGGTCTCGGTCATGTACCGGAATCGCACCGCGATCGACTCCGTGAGATGTTACGGGAATTTACCACTATGTGGGATGGCTCTCTTGGAGAGGTTAATGCGACTCAACACCGGATTGAGTTGTTGCCGAACACTCGTCCAGTTGCGCAACCCTCTTATAGGGCAGGACCGAAGGCTCGGGAAGAGGAGCAATTTCAGGTTGACAAGATGCTCCGCGCCGGGGAGATTGAACCCGCTCAATCACCCTGGGCATCCCCAGTTGTACTGGCATTGAAGGCCGACGGTACGTGGCGATTTTGTGTCGACTACCGTCGGTTGAACGCCGTAACAATACGGGATAGTTACCCGATTACTCGGATGGACGAGTACATTGACTCGCTCGGAGATGCAACCGTGTTCACGGCGTTGGATGCCAATTGGGGATATTGGCAAGTCCCTGTAAGGGAAGAGGACCGCGACAAGACAGCCTTCGTCTGTCACTCTGGGTCCTACCGCTTCAAGCGGATGCCGTTTGGTTTGACCAACGCTCCCGCTACGTTCCAACGAGCGGTCGATATCCTGCTCAACAGGTTCAAGTGGCGGTCGTGTTTGGTATATCTGGATGACATCATTTTCTTCTCAGATAACCTCGACGACCACCTCACTCACGTGCGGGAAGTTATTACCGTTTTACGGGATGCGGGGATAACCCTCAAGCTGAAGAAGTGTGAGTTCTTCACGGATACTATCAAGTATCTTGGCCACGTTATCCGTCCTCGACAGTTGTCGATCGGGGAAGCTCGCGTCAAATCCCTACTGAGGGCAAAGAAACCCCGTACTCAGACGGAATTGAGGTCCTTCTTAGGACTGGTCAACGTCTATCGACGGTTCATCCCGAACTTTTCGGACATCGCGGCGCCCCTCAACGCTCTTCTGCGCAAGGGACAACCGCCGAAACTGAAACCTCTAACTGCCGCGCAAGCGGAAGCTTTTAACTCCTTAAAGGGGGCTGTCACGTCAGCACCGATTCTATCGTTACCCAAATTGGGATTGCCATACTCCGTGGATACGGACTCGAGCGACTACCAAGTCGGTTGCGCTCTTTTCCAAACCACCCCGGAAGGGGAACAGAAACCCATAGGGTACTGGTCACGCTCGCTCAACGTCCACGAGCGGAACTACTCCGTGTCGGAGAAAGAGTGTCTTGCCGTCGTGTGGGCACTGACCACTCTTCGCCCCTATCTTATGGGTGTTCACTTTACCGTATATACGGATCACTTTTCGCTGAGATGGTTGATGAATATCTCTGATCCATCTGGCCGCCTAATGCGGTGGAGACTCCGCTTAGCGAAATATGACTTCACAGTCATATATAAGAAGGGGGCACACAACAAGCAGGCCGACGCACTTTCCCGATTACCCACAAGTGGGGAGGCCCTTACAACTGAGGATGATGACATTCCCTGCTTTCTCGTGGACGAAAGAGAACCGGAGGATCCAGAATGGCCAGAAGATCTGGATATGGACGCTGACTTTGACGAACTACTTGCCTCTAATGAGGTTGCTACTGAGAAACCCCCGTCGGGGAATTTTGTCCCCATTACTCCAGAGGAACTGGTTCGAGAACAGTTCGGAGACCCCTTTTGCATAGGGATACGCGCCCGTCTCAACGGTGGTGAAGCACTCCCCTTCGGGATAAACGACCGAGGTTACCTCGTGCGGAACGTCGAAGCTACCCCACAAGTCGTGGTGCCGCATTCCCTGCAATCGCGGGTGTTGCATTTAACGCATTACACGAAGATCGGTGGTCACGCCGGTGGCCGGAAGCTCTATCTCAACCTGAGAAGGAACTTCTATTGGCCCGCGATGGCGGTGGATTGCTACGCTACCGTACGCTTCTGTACGGAGTGTGCAAGAAACCGAGTGAAACTTCGGAAGAACAGCAAGTCGCTGAAGCTATTCCCTGCTAGGGCACCGCTCGAGTTTGTCGCAATTAACATCCTCGGGCCACTCCTCACAACAAAACGAGGGAACATGTTTCTACTTGTGATCACCGACCGCTTCTCGAAGCTTGTTCGGACTGTACCTCTCCGGAGGATAACCGCGTACACGGTGGCTAACGCTTTCGTGACCCATTGAGCATTCGCGTATCGTCCTCCAGTGGAGTTGTTGTCCGACAACGGCAAGCAGTTCGCGTCACGTTTCTTCCAGGATGTTTGCCGCATCCTGGACGTGAAGAACCTGTTCACCACTACCTACCATCCCCAGGGTAATGGGCAAGTTGAACGGTTCAACCGGACGATGCTCGCCGCTCTACGTTCCTAAGTTGCTGACCACCCCAAGAATTGGGACTTGTACACCGATGCGGTGACGTTCGCGTACAATACGCAAGTTCACCGGACAACCGGGTTATCACCATTTGAATTGGTATTGTCTCGTACTCCCCCGCCTGTGGCGTTGGAATCGCAAGCTACGCTTGAAGCTTTCCCATCTGTGGGTGATTACCGCCTAAGGTGGAAGGAGTGGCTCACAAAGTTGGTACCCGCTACGCGGAAATCCATGGCACGAGCTCAAGCCGCGTACAAGCGGAATCTCGACGCCCGTTTATGGAGATCGAACAGCACGCCAATTGCGGTAGGTAGCTACATCTTCGTACGGAAGGAGTACTACAACCCGGAACGGGAGAAACGTCACAAGCTCTCGCCAGTGGCGGACGGCCCCTTCAGGGTGATTTCAAGTACTACCGACACAGTCGTGGTGCAAATGGGCGACACGCAAGAGCGGTTATCCCGCGATCGCGTTGTACCGGCCCCTCCACCCTCGGCTGAGGTAGTTTTGGACAGTACAACTCCCGTCACTACGGGTACAGCAACACCAGAGACACCGGGAACATCTGTGGCCGAACGACCATTCGTTTTACCACACCCCACCCGGGGCCTTTCAGACATTCCGATGTTACCGGGAAACCCGGCTTCGCCGGTTAGCGCAGGCCATCTTGGCCAAACTTCTACAACCCCCATGGCCCGCATTATTACCCGCCATGCGGGAGTTCCAACACTCCTTCCCGTTGCTCCGTCTAAGGAGGGGGAGAAGGCTGACCGCTCCAATGGAGATTCTTCGCCGTCGCAACGGAGTTCGCACCGTGAAACACGGGTTAGGATTGCAGAGTCGTCGCCGCACTCGCAGAACGACAGCCGAACGGCTGCACGAAGCCCCTTACAGGGTGTGACCGCATCGTCAACTGTCGAGGAATCCTCTGCTGAGGTGGTTAAGCAAGTGCCGAAATCGCCGCAAGATGCGGAGCGTAACGCTGAAGTTACACCAGCAACGCTGGGCAAAGAGAACACCACCCCTCTGGGGAAAGTTCAGAAACAAGTGTCAGTCGCGCCCTCCGTCCGGGAGGACGCTGCGGCATCGAAACCCAACGTTGGGAACGGCAAACCTCAGGATGAGGGAAGAACACCCGTCGAGGGCACTTCGCGTAAGCGCGCACGCATTCCGAGCCTCTCGGTAGGTCCTAACGTCGAAGCCAGGGAAAAACCGGTCGTTCCGGACAACACAACCATCCAGGACGGCAAACCAATCTCAAAAGATTCGGAAATCTCCAAAGTACAGGGCGCACCACAAACTGGACGCACCCCACACGGGAAGAGTGCTGTACACGACCCACACGGGACCAGCACAGCACAAGCCGGCTCACCGGAATTCGCCGTACGAGACGGAGTGTTAGGCCAACAAGGCACGGCGCAGCCGTTGGAGAAACCCCACTCTAGGGAGGCGGTTCAAGCTTGGGTTAACCCTAGCCAACCATTGTTGGAGTCACGTGCCCGTTCACGGGAAGACGCACCTTACGCGCCACTCCCCACGGAGCATGGAACACTCCAGTCGGAACAAACGACGTCAGTGCTACCGCAGAAGCGGAACGACCCACGCAAGCTAGCGGTGAGAGCCGACTACCACGAAGGTGGAGACTTGATCCCTCGCAGGGTTAGCGCCGACACGGCTGCGATGCACCCCGACACCCTCTTGAGGGATATCTTTCCCCATGAGGGTAGAGTTCCACTAGAAGTGGCGAAGACACGGCATGGCCGGGAGGTGTACGCACAGGAGTACGTCGTCGACCGAATTCTCGGACATTCCTACGATAGGAACGGTGATTTACAATACCGAGTCCGTTGGTACGGCTATGGCCCCGAAGGGGATACTGAAGAACCGATCGAACACCTACCCCGTTCACGGGTTATACAGTGCCACCGTCGCGCTGGCACGGCTCTCCCAGGTACACTGGATAACGCCCAGGTTGGGTAATAGGCACCGCCATGGCGGGAAGAAGAAGTTCAGAAGAATTCTCATGCCGTTTAATACGGGAAGTGACGCTCACCTGGTGTGGCGTCACGCAGTCGTACTCTTTTTGAGTTGGAGTCCGACTTTGTCGGGTCAATCGCCCCATTTACTCAGTTTTCGTACTGATGGGTTTTTTATCCAGCTTGCTGGTCTTATGGATCCGCATTCACGATTTTCCCCATCATCAGGGTGTATTCTTTTCGGTTACACCACAATACTTGTGTTTTTACTGTGCCTACACGGCCACATCGCCATCTTGGATGGATATTCTACGCGGATCAACCGGTTTCCTCTCCCCGCTATCGGGTTGTGCACAACGCTTTGCGACCGCTGCAATGCGCGTACTGCATCCGTGGAACACGGGGATAAGCCGGTTTCTTTCCGTTCGTTACGGTCGAAGTTCCCTGATACCGGGTATGTCGCCTCTACAGTACATTAATGCTGAAATTTGCTAAAACCCCCTATCTCGGGAAATACATCTCCGTTTTCGAAACAGTCGCGTACCAGGCTATTCTGGAGACGTCAAAACTAATTGGTGAAAACAGATCCCGAGTATCTCAGTTAGTTCCGAAGTTACGGCATCGTTTCAGTTCGACATTCCAATCTTGGAATGCTTTTCGCCGAACGGAAACGGGTCGCGTTTTTCCACTTAGTGGTGTTCAATTCCAAGGATCTTGGTCTTAAATGTAAGCCCTGGATCTCAGGAGTTGGCCGATGCATCTGGTTTGTCTCCAGCTGGGCTGGTTCAAAAGTTACAGGACTTCCGAAATTCGGTACAGTATGGGACCCCATTTGGGTGTTTTCTGGTGGACGAAACCGCTACAAGCGGGACGACCTGGATCTCGTAACGAGCTAAAAACCCTTGGAGGGCTACAGAACGCGGCCAAAACCACGCGTACGCGGTCTATCTCCCAGATATGGGTTGTGATACCTCAAGGAGGATGGACGCTGGCGGAGACTCGAGGGGTACTGCAGTCGAACATCTCCAACTGGAGCCGGCTCTCCCACTTGGTGGTACGCGTCCTGTACAGCAGGGAACATCCCTGGAAGGGGTAAAGAGTTGGCAAGAAGGAAGGGTTGGAGAAGAACGGTTGGTCTCGAGTTCTCGGGGTGTTGCCACTGGTGTGGGATTGCGGTTCTGTGAGGCAGAGTGATTTCCCGGCGATCCGGACTCGGGCGTGCTTGTACGCACATCTTCCGGCGCAGTTTCTCCCATTGTTGGGTTCGTGCACTCGCCTAAGGAGGGGGACGTGTAGTGCAACGCCCTCGTGAGGGGATTCTGTGAGGACTTGTTCATAATTCCGGTGAACCGGGTAGCTACCTATATGAATAGGGTGGCGACCACTAGAGTGGGTAAGTCCGTGTGACACGTGGAGTGCAGGAGGTTGGCCACATACACGTGGAGGTTGTGCCACACAAGGTGGGTAATTACCACTGCATGTGGGTCAATTTAGTTAGTTTATTTAATTCCCTTTGGGGAGAGCGCCACTACTTAGTGCGCCGGCGACCCTGCCGTCGCACCCAGTAAACCTCCCCCAACCAGGGTTTCGGCTCTAGACTTCACGCCTACGAGCGCCTCTATCTCCATCAGGAGGAAGGCTCCGTAGCATACGGTAGTCTAACCACCCTGCGTTCTCTAAAGGAACCCAGTTTGGGAGTATTCTACCAACCGCTGTCGCGTTTCGCCATTGTATAAGGTGTCCTCCGGCTGTGCCGTTTTTTGTAGTCACTCTCGTGACTTCTCCGTCTTTTCCCCTTTCTTTTCGGGTTGTTCTCCGCGACCCGCTGCTTGTGCTGGCACTCGGCCACGCTTGCCACCTCTGTGGAAACACCGCCTCTTCTGAGGATACACACACACCGTTTACACGGATCCAACCTTCAGGTTTACCTTCCTACGCCTGGCGTGAAGGGTGGCCTCGGCCTTACAAAACGACTCTGTCGTGTCATCCCCTGGAAGGATTCTGCTTGCTTTGCTACCTCGTGTGAGGGAGATACAGAACGTCTTCGTGGTTCTTCCCCCTTTTGGGGCATTGCACTACAGGAGCGTTAGGCTGATTAGTAGTTGTTGTACAATGAGACCTCAATGGGTTGGTGCCACGTGGGCCTACTGGTGCGCCTTGCTGGCTGCACTGTACCCAATTGGTATTCTGTATTTCATAATTTCTAATTTCTAATTTATAGTCTAGGATAGTTTAGCATTGCTGGCCCATGACAGTAGGTCATGGGCACAGCCGATGACGTCATGCCCGCATGGGAGATCGGCGTCGGTGCACCTTGTATATATTGTGGTGCACCTCGCCTTCCCCCTCGGGTATTGTAAAGTCAGGCACCACTAGGGCAGTAACTATACCATCTTGGTCACTTGCTACTCTATTACTATTCAGGTTTTACCGCGCCTCGACGTCTACTACCGTACACCTACACGGTCTAGACTAGTTGCCCCGCCGTTTGCCCCTGCGGGTTTCAGGTGCCCTACTACCATATTGGTTGTGTGTTTTTCCCCTTTAGGTTGAGCCCTCGCGCGCTCCCTCTACCAGGCGGACCCCACACCTTATCGGTATTTGTACGACATTTTGGTCTCCCGACCTAGAAGTTTCTTGGTTTTTGTCGTACCTTTACTGGTGAACAGAAGACATTCGAAAGGATTCTGGAAGTTCACACACCTATTTGGTTTCGTAGGAATACTCGCGAAGCAATTGGATACCACTATTGGTCACTATGGAAAGACCTAAAAGGATTACTCGTGGCTCTAGCGCGCCACCTAGCCACAAGGGTTCTGCTGCGGCTTCGGCCGCTAAACCCATTCTGGATAATCCCGAGGAATTGCTTCGGCAACCTCGGGCCGGAACCTCAAAGGATACGGGCACTCAGCCACCGTTGGCTCCTGAACCTAACAAGGATTTGCCGACAACGGTTGAGGACCTTTGGCCCCAATTGGAAGATCGAGCGAAAGCTCTTTTTACCGCTACGGTTAATGAAGCTATGACCTCAATGGACATGGACGCCGTTACCCGCTTGGTGGTTGATCGAGCCGTGCACGAGCTCTCTCAACGCATACCTAAATTGGTTGAAACATACCTCTTAACGGGTGCCCGGGAGCATATCTACCGAGTGGTTCAAGACCTTTGGGTTTCTGAAGGAATGGCGGAAGCCAAAACCCCTGGGGTGAATGTGGTTACTCACATACCACAAGGGATCCCTGCTGGTTCTTCCGCACCAATCAAGCCAATTCCGGCCGATAGTGCGTACCTACAAGGTTTAAGGCAAGGTCAAGAGGGCCATATAGAGATGAGCCCTCGAGACGTGTACTTGCCACCCATTGGAGGTAACATTCGAAAGGACACCAAGGCTGGTGGACCTGAGGACGATTCGTCTGACCCAGATGAGGGGCGACGAAGAAGAAACCGCAAGGGTAAAGAAAGGAGGAGGAAAAAGGGAAAGAATCGCGGCTACGACTCTGACCACGATTCCTCGAGCTCCGATACCGATACTGGTTCATCGTCGGATGATGACCGTAAAGGTAGACGCCAGAAGAGACCGAACAGGTTGGCGAAGAAGTCGTCAAAGAGAAACCGGAAAGGTAAGAAGAAACGGTACGAGTCGTCCGACTCGGATTCGGACACCGATACAACCCTAGAGGTGCGTCAGCCGCTGAACGATATGTTCACCAAAGCGGTTGATTATAGGTCATATCGGTTGAGAAACCGATCCTCTGCTTACACCCAAGAGGTTGCGCAGAAGATCACCAAGCACCATAAGAAGCTCAGCTTCCAGATGGGTGATACTACCTTCACAGGTGATGATCCCATTGCGGTAATTGAGTTTCTACAGAAGTTCAAGATTGCATGTGACCAAAATGGTTTTTCCGAAGGTGCTGCCATGTGGTTATTCCAGTTTTACCTTAAAGGTCAAGCTTACCACTTGCTGCAAGGCAGGCTCCGTGGAAATACCCTGCGGTTGATGAAGAGGGGACAGAGATGTTAGAGACGTACCCAGAAGTGGTTTATTTCATGTTGGAAACTTACGCTACCGATTAGGTTATCCAGGAAGGTTACGCTGAGGTGCAGGCATATCGCCAACGCTCTAGCCAAACCGAAATGGAATTCTCGTTGGGCCTTTGGAATCTGGCCACCCGATGCGGTAATGTCTTTACCACTAGTAGGTTGAAGTCGCTCTTTGCCGACAATGTTGACAAAGCGATCCGTTCGCAGGTACGCAATTACCTGGCGAACAACCGTAAGGTGGACTATAATGGGCTTGCCCGTTATGCCCAGGGACTAGGCGACACTCTCCGTCACGGAAAGAAGCCGTCGGCGTCCCATACCTCAAAGGATAAACCGAAACGGTCAGTATTGGAGCTAGAAGAAAGCACTACCTCAGAGGGAGATTCGCTCATTCGCGTACCAACAGGAATGGCAGTTCATCTCGTGACTGCGCCGCAGGCTCAGTCACGAGCCACCTCCATTGGTAATTGGTCATCGACAGTACCACCAGCTTCGGTAAGGTCGCCACCGAGCGCGGCGAGCACTCAACAAACCTCAACGGGTGGTTCGCAAGCATCTTCCTATGCTACAGCACCGACCAATCCGGTGACCCGACCTACCTCTATGGCAATGCGTGATCCCCAGACAGGTGGATTGGTTTGCTGGCTCTGTTTGTCGCCAGACCATCTGGCGAACAGATGTGACAAAATACCCCCAGGGGTGCGCGAACATCTGATCAGTGCCAGGCAGCAAAACCACCGTAACCTATATGGATCTGGAAAGAGGGTACAAGCTCAACCATCACCATCTCAGGTTCATCTCGTCGAGGAAACACCAATCTTGGAGAAGGACAGTCCCGCTCAGGAGGAGCAGGAAAACACCGAACGGTTAGCGTAGGGGCCACCCCTAACCGTGAATTGGAAGGCCCGTCGATACCGGAACGGGAAACCTGAATGGTGGAAAAAGAAGAATCAGATGTACCCAATGTGGTGTGTCTAATGAAGTACAATAACTATAAAGTTAATGCTTCAGTAAGCTTTCTCAATTACCTACAGGTCCCCGTTGCGTGTGTACTCGATACCGGCGCCGGTCCGAATGTGCTAAACGCTCGCGTCATACCCGATGCGGTCTTGCGGAACATTCGGCCTGCCCCGACTATCAACTCGCTGGTGGACGCTAATGAGCGCCCACTGCACCTTAGAGGAATGTTAACCACTGTGGTACAACTTGGAACCTTGAAGGTGAAGCTCAATTTCTTTGTGGTGGATCGTTTGGCGACAGACTGTATCCTCGGGACCAACTTTATTGACAAACATGTCAAGGCAATTTTGCCAGGGTCCCGAACGGTCGCTCTCCGTCAAGGTGGTCGTATTGCTATACTGGGTAATACGCAGACCAAAGATGGTTGGCGTAAGAAGCCGAGGTTCAATATACCCACCGAAACGGTGTCAAACAAGATACGGCTCACCAAATTGGTTTCAATTCCGGCTATGACCCAAATGGTAGTGAACGTCTCATGCGCAGTTCCAGGATTGGTAATGCTACAGAACCATCCTAGGTTGGCAGAAAGACATCTCGCCTTGATGACAAACGGGATTATCGACAACATCCCTAATCAATCCTTCAAGGTGTACTTGAGTAACTTTAGCAATCACATTGTTAAGTTACCCAAGAATACCACTATTGGAATCGCACTGCCGGCACCACAAGGGGTTTTCACGGTCTCACCTAATGTGTTGGGCGAGGTCGCCACCTCTAAGGAAGGGGGAGGAACGGATGCGCCATACCCTGCATATGCGCCCCCGTTATCGACAAATACCAAAATGGAACAGAAGATCGCCAGTACCTTTAAGGTTAGGGATCAGGAAAAGACTATGGAACTGGACCCAGTGCGGAATTGGAGAGAGGAAGTCCACATCGGTGCGGAGAACCAGGCTCTCCGAGACCGGATCCTCAGTCTCTTAGAAGAATTTGAACCCATGTGGTCGGGCCGGTTGGGCCAAATTGAGGCTACAGAGCACCGTATTGATATGGTGCCTGGCTGGAAACCCATTTACCAGCAGCCTTACCGTGCAGGTCTAAAAGCCCGGGAGGTTGAGCTCAATGAGGTCGAGAGAATGCTCCGTGAAGGTGTCATAGAACCAGCAAATGCGGACTGGGCCAGCCCTGTGGTTCTCGTCACAAAGAAGAATGATACCCGTA
Organism: Gracilaria gracilis; assembly: GCA_030374805.1. Classification (NCBI taxonomy): domain Eukaryota; phylum Rhodophyta; class Florideophyceae; order Gracilariales; family Gracilariaceae; genus Gracilaria; species Gracilaria gracilis. The sequence continues at coordinate 78,532 of JARGSG010000069.1, forward strand.
TGCGGTTCTGTGTGGACTACAGAAGACTGAATAGTATGACCATTAGGGATTCGTACCCAATACCTAGAATGGACGAGTGTATAGATTCGTTGGGCAACGCCAAGATCTTTACTACGCTCGATGCCAATTGTGGTTATTGGCAGGTACCTATCAGGGAAGAAGACAAGGACAAAACTACGTTTACTTGCCACGCTGGGTTATTCCGCTTTACGCGTATGCCCTTTGGGTTGCGAAATGGCCCGGCTACCTTTCAGAGGGCGTTAGATATAATCCTTTCGAAGGTGAAGTGGAGAACCGCTCTGGTATACATCGACGATGTAATCATATATTCCAGAACGGTAGAGGAACATTTCCACCATGTTAGGGAAATTTTGAACCTTTTGAGGGAATCTGGAGTAACGTTGAAGCTCCGCAAGTGCGAATTCTTCACCAAAGAGGTAGAATACCTTGGTCATATCATCAGCCCTGGGAGGTTAGAAGTGACGCCGCGGAATATCCGGGCCGTGCAGGAGGCGAAGCCACCCACGTCCCAGACGGAAATCCGATCCTTTATAGGTTTGTGCAATGTGTACCGCCGGTTTATCAAGGGATTTGCCAAGATAGCGGCTCCCCTCAACAGGAAGCTGCTGAAAGGTCAACCTACAAGGTTTGAATGTCTTACCAATGAGGAAATGGATGCGTTCGAGGCGCTGAAACATGCGCTCTTGACACCTCCCATCTTGGCATTACCCAAAGCTGGTTTACGATACACGTTGGATACTGACGCTTCGGACGCCCAAATTGGTTGTTGTCTTATGCAGGAGCAAGAAAACGGCGACAAACTACCTATAGGGTACTGGAGCCGTGCTTTGCACGCTGCAGAAAAGAACTACACAACAACCGAAAAGGAATGTCTGGCAGTAGTCTGGAGCATGTTGATGCTCCGTCCCTACCTATATGGTGAAAGGTTCACGCTTCGAACCGACCATGATGCCCTACGGTGGATACTGGGTCTGGCCGACGCATCAGGCAGACTTGCCCGATGGCGGTTACGACTTTCAGAGTTCGAGTATGACGTACAGTACCGTCCAGGTATCAAGCACAATGTCGCAGACGCGATGTCTCGCATTACCACAGATGGTTTGGACACCGAGCCGGTAGAGGATGATATCCCATGCTTTACCATCTCTACCAACCCTGATGGTGATACCTTAGAAGGTTACTGGACTCTACCCGAAGAGGATACGTGGTTTAGTGATGCCATCGCTCGGGAAATACTCGCCCTCGAGGAAACAGACGTCATGCCAATTACCCGCGAGGAATTCCTGAGAGAGCAAGCAAACGATGTTTATTGCCGCTCTCTCATGGACCAAGTAGGTATGAAAGACTCGAACTTTGACGTCGACCGAAATGGTTTCCTGGTGAGGCGAGCTCCTATTGATGGTTCCCTTCAAAAGGTAGTGCCCAAGGTGCTGCGCCCTCGGGTGCTGTACCTAGCCCACTACCCAAGGCTATCAGGACACCCTGGAGGTACGAGAATGTACTACACCTTGAGGCAAGGATACTACTGGCCTCATATGGCTAATGATATATATACCTTTGTAGGTCAATGTGAATCTTGCGTACGTACCCGTGGAGGTCTCCGGAAGCACAGAAAATACTTGAAGTTATTCCCTGCAGCGGGTCCTCTCGAGTTCGTCGCAATAGACCTTCTGGGTCCATTACCAAAAACCACAAGGGGATATCAGTACATCATCGTAATCACCGACAGGTTCTCGAAGCTCACGTGAGCGATACCCTTGAAGGACACGAAATCGACGACCCTCGCGGTGGCGTTCTTGAACAATTGGATCTACCCGTATGGTGCACCGCTTTATTTACTTACCGACAATGGTTCGAACTTAGCTTCGAAGTTCTTTGAAGCTGTTTGTAACCTCTTAGGTATTAAGCACTACTTCACCACTGCCTACCATCCGCAAACGAATGGGCAAGTGGAGCGCTTTAACCGAACACTGGTATCTCGGCTGCGACATTATACGGAAGAACACCAAACTGGTTGGGACGAGCTCGTACAGCCCTTGACATATGCATATAACCTTCAGGTTCATCGAGCGACGCACATTACTACGCCGTTCGATCTAATACTGTCAAGACACCCACCAGGTATTGTTGTTGAAGGGGACCCATTAGGACAAGAAGCCGCCGGAGCGCTCACACCGTCACAGGTCAAACGGAATACCCTTTTGAGGTTGAGACGTGCTCTCAAGTATGCTGAGAGCAAGCTCACAGCATCCCAGAAGCGGTACAAGAAGGACTACGACCGTAAGGTAACCCAAGTGGTAACGGCTACGCCGGGTCAATATGTCTTTATTGACCACCCTCCGAAAGGAGCTAAACCACGACCGGGTGATGAAGCTGATGATGAAGCTATTGATAGAGATATCAATTCTAAGCTTCTTCCGAAATCATCGGGACCTTTCAAGGTAGTTCGGTCGACCGACCACACGGTAACGGTGAACCAAGATGGTGTAGAGAATACAATCTCTATTGACCGAATCACGGTTGCACCTCAGACGGTTCAGTCCAGGAAGGAACGCGGAGAATCCGCGCGTGACCCACAAGCGGTTGCCCTGAGGACTCAGCCCCGGGAAGACGGGACACCCATCGAAGTTAATGATGACGCACAGGGTGACGACCGAGACTACGTACCACCTGCGGGGATTACGGTTGCTCCTTCAGAGGAAACACCTACCCCTAGTGGTACCGATGCTCATCTAAACCAAAGTGGTGAAACGATACCAGCCCAGGTCTCTAATGAGTTCCCAGTGGAACGCCTTGTAGGTCACCGCCGTACCCCAGATGGTCTAAAGTACACCGTACGTTGGTATGGCTCGGGCGCCGATGGTGACACTGCTGAGCCGCCCTCAGCCATACCACACCATTTCAGGGTAAGCTACTGGAACCGCAAAGGAGAGGACATGCCGAATGATGGGTAAACCTTAGAGGTAATGCAGTCCCCCAAGGAAGGGGGAAAAGCACATTGTAATGAAGAGTACCAAAGTCGGTTCGGACGCTCACCGGGAAGGTACAACCAGAAGGAAGCATTCCATGAGGGTACGTCCAAGGAGCGGTAGCGCTAAAGACGGACGCAGCGTTGTACGCGCGCCGTTGCACACGCGCCATGCACGTGCGCGGCACGCGCGCGAACCCGCACGGTGGAAACATTCAAAAAATTGTATCTTTTTATTTGACGAGGCATACGCGCGCTTCTCGTGGCGCGCCGTGCGGAGTAACCGATTCGGTTTACACTATTGTGTGTAGGGAGCGAGCAACGGCATGGTCAAAAAATCTAAGTATTTTGACCGTGCCGCGGTCCCGAATCGGCCATTCCCAGCCTCTGAAACCCCTTGGTTCTCGAGATACAGACCAAAAGGGGTTTCTGCGTTTTCACTACCATCTGGAGGGGTAATTTTCCGGTCGAATTTTTTGATTCGCCTTGCAAGTAACCTCCGGGGTAAAGCACCGCACGTGCGCCCATGCATGGTGAGAGGCCATGCAGAACCATCTCGGTACATTGCTGGCCACTGCGCGCAAGCGCTTGGCACAACATAGGACCTCATGGAAAGCGAAACCGCTCGCTGCGCCGCACGAAGGCGCATCGGCGTACCAACATGGTGAACCATACTACGAGCACCAGAATGGTTCAGGATGGAGCTAACTTAAGTACAAGGCATTAACCCTCACCCATCGTGGTACGCTGGTCTAAGGAAGGGGGAGAAGAGTTTCAAAACCTGATTCGAGATGCCCAGCTCTAAGGGAAAGGGGAGCTGTTTTTGCGCTTCCTCTCTTGCTGCGCACCGCACCTATAGGGTAATTGGAACCTAACATGGAAACGCATAACATTTAACTTTTATTTCAAGACTAACACCAATACGGATGCGGGAGCAAAGTGGCTCAAGCACAGACCCAAGTGGAGACAATAATCGACCTGAGGGTGAACGCATGGCAAGCGCGTAGTGCCCAACAGGGACGGTGCGACGCTCGCTGCGCACGGTAGCGCACGCCAATGTTTACCAAAGTGGTTTGGAGGTCGTGCGATTGGAGATCAAACTGAAAGGAAATCATGACCCAGATGGTTATTGTGAGGAACCGAACCTTCGTGGTTGTGGACAACGATACCCGCAGGAACCGATACGGCCTGTCGCATGAACCTTGAAGGAAGAGCAAGTCTCTGCGGAAAAAGCACGATGACGCTGTACAGTCGTGTACGGTAGGGTTAGAACCTTGAAGGTGCTACGATAATCGTGAAGCTACAAAGAAAGTGCAAGAACCAGACCTGTATGGTATCACGAAGTCGACCAGTACGGTATTGGATAGGAAGGAGAGCAGACGAGCCGCGCATACGTGGACCAATGTGGTGATGTTGTAACCATTGCGGGAGCAAGAAGACCGCGAAGGGACAGCTAGGCCGCAAAAGTTTCAAATTGGCGCGACAATCGTGTTGCCGCCCAGTGCAGGGGACAGTGCGTTCTAGAGCGGGGACAGGGAAGCGACCACCAAAGTATCGTGATGAAAGCGAGGACGAGAAGATAGTACCATAATGGTGTCGCCCCATAATGGGTATCCCGAAGCAGTGCAACAGGGAGCCTTGAAGGTACTGGAAGAAGACGCGCGTCGCGCCCAAACCACAAATGGGAATGAATAGGCCGCTGTCGGTGATAACCAAAGAGGTGGATAGAGCCGCAATCGGTGATGACCAAGGTGGTGGACAGAGTGCGTTCGGTGATGCAGAGCCGACGCGACGCACGGCGCGAAATGGCACAAAGGCTGCGACAGGGACCAGATTGGTACGACGATGCCACCGACTTGGTGAAAGGATCTAGGAGCCACGAGGGCGTGGCTCAGGGTAGGAAGGGGGTCTGTAGTACAATGCGACCTCAATGGGTTGGTGCCACGTGGGCCTACTGGTGCGCCTTGCTGGCTGCACTGTACCCAATTGGTATTCTGTATTTCATAATTTCTAATTTCTAATTTATAGTCTAGGATAGTTTAGCATTGCTGGCCCATGACAGTAGGTCATGGGCACAGCCGATGACGTCATGCCCGCATGGGAGATCGGCGTCGGTGCACCTTGTATATATTTTGGTGCACCTCGCCTTCCCCCTCGGGTATTGTAAAGTCACGCACCACTAGGGCAGTAACTATATCATCTTGGTCACTTGCTACTCTATTACTATTCAGGTTTTACCGCGCCTCGACGTCTACTACCGTACACCTACACGGTCTAGACTAGTTGCCCCGCCGTTTGCCCCTGCGGGTTTCAGGTGCCCTACTACCATATTGGTTGTGTGTTTTTCCCCTTTAGGTTGAGCCCTCGCGCGCTCCCTCTACCGGGCGGACCCCACACCTTATCGGTATTTGTACGACAGTAGTCGGTAGAGATCCACGTTTTCACACGGTCACGAGATGAGTCCTTGAAGGAGAGTAGCACGGCAATGACAAGGTGTCGGAAACAAGCCACTGTTAATATGGCAAAAAGGCAAACCAAAAACGGGGAGAAGGCAAACTACCAGAGTGGGCAAAGGAGAGAAAGAATAGAGCAAACTTAATACAGGGGCGAGTATACGTCAATAGGTCGAAACGAGACACATAAATAGTGGTTATACTCCAAGTGCCACAACGGTGGGTAACTATACGTCAACTACGCGGTCGTCACTCCATTTGGAGGTAAACAGTCTGCGAAAGCGTAATAGTTAGATCCAGAAAACCCATGCTTGGCGAGGGGCAGTTTAGTTGGGGGAGCGGTGCTCAACCCTTTGAGTACTGAGCTCGGCGCACCACTGACAGTGGGTGCACCGGGCAAAATAATCGATAAAGTATCTAAGTAAATACAGCAATGCTGGGTGCACTGCCTTTGGCATATTTGTGCTACACGTGGCTATTTTCACCCGCTAAGCGGGGCCTGGATCCGTGCAATCCACGTGTACATGTGCGGAAATTACCTCAGCAAGGCGACACGCTCATAGCGGTGTAGCGCATATATATCTACTAACAAATGATGCGGAAATTAACTAAGTACCTCAAATCGCCTCCAAGGAGTGTTGTTCTTCAGAATCTGTGAACAAGAAATAAGAAGGATAAAGATGGCAGTCGGGGGCCCCACAGTTATATGTTTTAAAATTTCTTTGACAGCTTGGGTTTAGTGTTCCTGCATAGAATCAATCAGCTGTATATCCTAACCTTCATCAAGAATTTACTTTTTTTCTTTTTAAAGGCCTCGGTTGTGAAAAGATCTTTCGAGAATAATGCAAACAGTTGTTTTGAAAGTTGTCTCTACTTTCTTCGGCAGTTACCTGGATTGCGTTTCCCCACTAAGAAACATTTTGCCATTATTCTTGTAATCTGCCTTTGGGTGTAAACAATAGAAAATTATTCGGGGCAAAAGATCAAGAAGATCTATGCACAAGGCTCATTGCTAGAGTGATTGGCTACATCGTGCGTAGAGAGGAAGTGTTTTGTTTACTCCCTTAAAGGCAAAAAGAACCGGGAAGTAGAAGATTCAGTTATAGGCCCCTGGCTTTAGTTGCTTCTTCCCGGGCCTGTCTTCATAAGGCAAGCAGGCCAATTTATTGTGTATTGGTTCTAGGCAGGTTAAGCTAAGCCGCAGCAGCTCGGATCTCTACGAAGTCACCGGAAAGTGGGGCACCAAGGCTGGTGATGACACAGAGAAGTGCCAGCGAAGAGAGATGCTGCGTTTTTGGACTGCCACAGTGCCCTCGCTACCCCTGTTTGCTTTCGAAGGAAGCGAACCGAGGGCACATCACCGGGGAAACTTGAAAAATCTGAGAAATTAAGGTATTCCGCAGCATTAAAGAAAACACATGAAAAACGACTAATGCAAAACTGTTGTGCACCGCGCAACAATGCGGTGGTGACCACAGAGTGACGTGAAGTTCTTATTTCTGAAAATTTGAAACAATCGACAAAGTCATAAATTGTAACTTTCTTGTGTTTCAAATGGTTTAAAAGTAACTCAATTAGTCATGTTCTGCAACGTCACCTCTACGAGTTCATAATTCTCTATAAAAATTTAACCACATGTTGGGTTTTGAAAATGTAAATCAAATAATTCGTTTAGTTCTAGAATACTTTGGTATTGCAAAAATTGTCAACTTAATCGCTCAAATTACAGAGATATAATCAAGTCGACTTTTCAACTTTCCTCCAAGTTAAGCTGTTTTGTTCATATTGATTCAAGGTTTTCTGCTTTTTCTCTTATAATTTATGGATTAACATTCTCTTATCTTATACTACAAGAAGTTATTATCAAGAACCAATAGTTAACATTACTTGAGACACAAAAGTTTTCCTTGAATACGCAGCTCTACTTTTGCAGTTTGTAACTTAACCTCTTTAAGTTAACCTCGACATCACCTGAGAACACACCTCGCAAGAAAGATGCGATCCATTTGGCGAATTGTGCTTACGATGACAATGAATCATTGCTGCCTACTGCCTATGTGTACTCAGATGATTGGTTATTGCATCCATTTCGCAGTTCGTGCATGAAAGCTATCCCGATTCGGCCATTTTGGCCAATACTATTCGTCGTAGCCCTGATTTCTTATGGACATCTGTAGAGCTATCACGAGGGCTATCCCTTGTCGGGTAAGGCTATCAAGATTCTCATCCATCCACAAGTTCTTATCAAAAACCTTCATTTCACCAGCAATGTACTCAAAACGTACAGTATTCACAACTGTAGGGTTTTTGCCACTTCTTGGTCTGGAGAAAGAGAGAAGGGAACATAAGAGGGTTCCTAGCTAGAAATCTTGGAATTTCCTTCGCTCAGGAGAGCCAGGAAGAGGTTCCCGGCGCCTATTCCTGGTCCGCTTGGCAAGGGTTGGCAGCCTCCTGTGCCAACTAGGACCATTCTCCAACTCGGCAATCATCGATGCCCTTTAGTCCATCTCCTGCGTATATCAAATGAACACATTCTGTTCATCATCTTCCCTTTGTCCCACCCATCTCCAGTACAATTCTCAGAAGATGATAGTCAATGATAATCTAGAAAAAGACCGTTCCTCCCGTTTTTTTCTTCGTCTAACTTGCGCATTGCAGCTTTGAAAAGCACACGAGTCACCTGGCCGTGCCATGGTGCATCACTTCCGTGAAGGTGAACACAAGGTTTTCGAAGGAAGCTTTCAATATTCTCATCGTCTCTACGGATTACCCCAAAACGATTCACAATTCAAACACACCTATCCCTTTCGCCACTAACGTCGTCGGAAGCCATCTTCGTCACCGCGTCCTATCGAGCTGGAGAAGCTCTCGTTCGGTCCCCCCGATGTCATTTTCACGACCCCTACGAATTCAATCGCCCACCTCCTTCCTCTTGATGTTTTCTGTGTTGCTCGACACTGTGAGCGGTCTTCAGAATTCCTTGTCTGCACATCCACCACTGCGCTGCTGCGTAATGGATGAACCTCCCATCAGCTTTCTTAAGAAGCAGGACTACTGGAATGTAAGTTTAGGGCCCTTTTGATTAATAGCAACTCGCGGCGTTACTAACTACTGTACATTCCAAAACCAATTATGGATCCTTTCAGAATGGCCTGAGTGGTGTCATCAAGGAACACTTGCTTCAACATCAATCTTATCTCAACTGGACTTGCTCAACAACGCGCCTCTTCACTCACTCAACGGGCACTGATTTCAACACTTTCATTTCCGAAATTTACAAGTGTACCAACACATCAACTGGACAGATCATTGATTCTCCGAATTGCACTTGTGATATTGGTATCGGGGGTTGGTTCCAAACCTCTGGTCGTTTTGGACTAGTTGATTTCCTGCCACCGTTCGCATACGATCGTTACGCCGTCTTTGCCCATGTCTCTGAGGCCACTGTATCGGGGAGAGTTTGGTTTTTCATCGAGACATTTGATGGGAGAGCCTGGGGATCGATTCTAGGTTTGTTCATGATGTTTTCATTCTTGAAGACTCTTGACAAGCGATTCGCTGTCCCTGCTCAATACGAACCACTACCGAAGACCTTCTCGAGATTTCGACGGTACGGTCACTACTTGACGAAGAGTAATCGGCCGTTCAGAATGAGGAAGGCCATTCAGAGCACAGGTATGTACAGAAATCAATTCACGCTCTTCTCATCCCCACATGTAGCACACTAACTCCTTCAGGTCTTCTACTGTCTCAATACTGAAGTTATGAGAATGCTGTTGCAATCGGACGAGTCCGTTGTTGAGAATGGAAACGCTGCACGCCAATGGTTGCTTAATCTAATTCTTGCCGTATCTGCCCTCTTCCTCGTCCTGTCTTACGAGGCCAGCATGACGTAAGTTTTCTTGTTGGTGCATCGTGACTCCATGGTTGTTGTTACTCATATTTCTTACATCGACCATTTCTATTCTCTTATCATTCAGAGCATCTCTGGTACAAGAATCTATTGAGACCAAGTTTCAGTCCTCTGCCGATCTGCAAAGTTGCCGTGTCGACCCTTCTGAGATATGCATACTCCGCGGAGGTGCTCTCGAAACGTTTTGGAACAAGTCAATCGCTATTGAGTATGTTTCTCCTTTCTCCTTGTAACTGGGTATTCTTCTAACTGGATCTTTTTCCCCATTTGTTCGCAGCGAATGCCATATTGGGAATCCACCGACCTATATCAATTCATACAAAGAATTATTTGAAGCTGTTCATGACGAGCGATGCAAGTATGCCGTTATTATCGAATCCGCCGTCACGTCAGCAATTCGAGAAAAGTATTGCGGGCATTTCGTGGTCGTCGGACAACCAATCTGGAGTGGTGGGCTGTCAATGCTACTCCCAAAAGGTAGTAGCCTGACTGAGCCGATGAGTCGTGCTACACTTGATCTGTTGGGAAATCAAATGTCTACGGCTCTGGACCAGTACCTCAACAGCTTACCGCAGTGCAGAACGAAAGGCGACATCGTCCTCACTTTCAACAAGCTTCGATCTTTTTTCATCATTGCATATTCGTTTGGAGGGGCTCTGTTTCTGACAATGGTGCTCATTCCTCAACGGCCTTCGGAGGAATCAGTATCGAAGGAGGCATTTACTCGGTGCACACACGCTGAACAGAAAGGAGAGTCGTCGAGAACAATAAGCCTTTCCTCCACTGAAGTCAGCCAGGCCTAAACTATTGCTGCTACAATTGCGTGTATGTCTGACCACCATTACCCCAGACAATAATTGTTTCATGAGGGTTCTGCCACCAGAAACTTATCGTATACAAGGAAAGAATCTGAAGAGAAACACGGATGCACCCTACTTGAACAGTATATTTGGAAGACAAGGAAATGTCGAACGGATTTGTTGGAACTTCGAGAATTCAAGATTTGTTTGCGTTTGAGGGCTGACTGAAAGAAGAACATGGCCAGCGAAAATGGCAAGGGTGAACATGGTGGTTATGCAGAGTTTCTGGCTTCAAGGGGTCGGACGCAGGTGAATGTAAACACACGAGCAAGTACTCGTCGCCTCCACCGCACCTAAGATTGTCATCTATGATCTGTGCAGACAGGCGAGACAACGCGGAAAGGTTTGCAACATGGTCTATTGGAACCAATGCGAAACAGGCAACCAGTGGCCATGTCGAAGTGCAGCCGACTTGCATGTATGATAAGGTGCCCAAGGTACAATCCACACGTACGTGTACGTGTAGTCTCATAACAATGGCAATTTACAAAGCTGAAGATGATACAAGATGGAAAGAAATTGTTTCGAGCCACCCTTTGAAGACGTACACTTTTGTAAACTATGTTTCTGGATCCAAATGGATCTTCGAAAAGCAAAGAACGGAAGAAAGAAAGAGATCGAAACGTTTTTTTTACTACGAGTAGAGGCCTACATACTTCATAATATTATTCTAGGTTCCCCTACTTATTTGTCTACAAATTATTTTTTTTGTCTGGTATTTTTATCAAATGGTCTGAGAAATACTAGTTTTTCCTAAATCTTGAAATATAGCTAGAGCTATTCTCTCTTCATCAGTAGATCTTTCGAACAAATAGCAAGTAGTTCGACAGAAAGTCTGTATTACGATAGCGTTACCTTCTGTTTGTGCATCAAACACAGCTGCTGTTGGATTTACAAAGGGAAACGAACGAACAGCTAGCTTCTAGGTGTACACAACAGTGGTGGGGGGGTGGGGTGGGGTGGGAGGGGGGATGCTCTTACATCGACAAATTGTTTGTTCTCTGGCACTCAACCGCCGCCTCCGCCACCTCCGCCGCCTCCGCCGCCGCCTCCGCCGCCTCCGCCTCCGCCTCCGAACCCGCCTCCGCCTCCGCTCCCGCCACCACCCCCTGATCCGGTGATACACATACAAAGTAGTGATAACAGAATCACCAACCCAATCGGCCCCCCCACAGACAAGGCTATGACCCAACCTGTGGAAAATGAACTTCCACTAAAGCATCGCAATTCCTCGGGACATAGTTCTGTTCCCCGTTCCGCAACCAGCACATCAATAGATGTGTCCTCCGTAGACACATCTTCCCACACGATGACGGTAGAGTTTTTGCGCGACGAATCTAACAGCTGACCTTGTGGCGCTGACGCTAACCGGAACGATGCATTACGATTGGTAGTGCTGAAAGACACTCGCATCTTGTTGAACGTCTTATCCCAAGACCCAGTGCGCCATCGTAGCACATTCGCAGGGTCGTTATCCGAAGGCACATCCGCTGTGGCATCACATACGGTGGTGAATTTTGTCACACCAGGATTTAGAATGTAGCGCACCTTGAACAGAACAGGTTGGCTTCGTTTCATAGTAGGAAGATTCACTCTAACTTCGTCTCTACGCGATTGCGATTGAAGACGATCGGCATTGAAGACTTGGCGGTCGTCGCGGATACCGACAACCTCTCTGGCAACCTGCTGCGACTCAATCAGAGGAATGAGTCGAAACGCATCGCGCCCCGTGGTGTAGGGGAACAGATATCTCTCGGTGATAGTTAGCGAGCAGTCCGGATTGCGGAGCACGGTGATGTCAACGCCACATAAGAACTCTGGCGATTCGGATTGGTCCTGCGGAGGAGGCCCGTCGCATCGCAAGGTAAAATTCTGCGCTTGAGTTGTGTGAACGCAGAGAAGTACGAGAGCAAGGGCCCCTACGAGGAGTTTTTCTTTCATTCTGGGTTTGAAGTTTGGCTGGAAAGGAGAACATGGGCAACGAAGACTGGTGAACAGGGTGGGTAGACAGGGCTTCTGGCTTTAACGGGTCGGTCGTAGGTGAATGTGAACACACGCCAGCATGCCCTCATCACCTCCACCGCACCGAAGATTGTTTTTATTGGCGCAGACAGGTGAGGCAGCGCGGAAGGATTTGCAGCACTTGAACCAATGCCAAACTGGCAACCAGTCGCTGGCAACCAGTCGCCCTGTCCATGTCGAGCAACGACTTGAATGTAAGTGTAGCATTTGCAAAGCTCAAGATGATCTATTTTTTCGAACATTTTCATTTGAACTATGGTTGCTGTTCGCATCTTTGACTGTCAACGAACCGAAGAAAGAAACATATCGAAACATGAATGGAACTTACGCCTTGTTGCCAGCGGCGGATTGGTTGATTGGTCGGCAACGAAGACATCTGACATGCACCGGTAGTTACACCTCTAGAGGGTAGGAACGTTAATAACTCCGCCACCAATACGTCTTCCCCTGATCCGCAAAACGATACAGTAGCTTCAACCTTTTTAAAGCAATTAACAAGGTAGCACAATTCAAATTGTGTTGAAATCAGCCTCAACGAAAGCATTGCAACTCTTCGGGACATAGTTCTGTTCCCCGTTCCGCAACCAGCACATCAATAGATGTGCCCTCCGTAGGCACATCTTCCCACATGATTATAGTAGAGTTTCTCCGCGACGAATCTAAAAGCCGACCTTGTGGCGCTGACGCTACACTGAACGATGCGTTCAGATTGGTAGTGGCGAAAGACACTCTCAACTTGTGGAAGGTCTTATCCCAAGAACCAGTACGCCATCGCATCACATTCGCAGTCTCGTTACCCAAAGGCGGAACCGTTGTCGGACTACATGTGGTGGTGAACTTGGTCACGCCGGCGTCCAGAATGTATTGCACCCTGAACAGAGCAGGTTCACTTCGTTTTCGAGTAGGAAGGGTCACTCTAGCTTCGTTTCTGCCGGGTTGCGCTTGCAGACGATCGGCATTGAAGACGATGACGTTGTCGCGCATGCCAACGACGTTTCTGGCAACGTGCTGCCCCTCAATGAGAGGAATGAGGCGAAACGCATCGCGCCCCGTGGTGTAGGGGAACAGATATTGCTCCGTGATGGTGAGCGAGCAGTCCGGGTTGCGAAGCACGGTGATGTCCACGCCACACAGGAATTGAGGCGACTGGGATTGGTCGCGTGGCGGAGGCGTATCGCATCGCAACGTGGAGTTTTGCGCTGGAGAGGCGTGGAGCCACAGCAGAATGAACGCAAGGGAGCGCGCGAGCAGTGTTTTCTTCATAGTACAGGTGAAGGTTGGTTGAAGTGGAAGGCAAGGCAAGGCAAAGTGCGCGAACAAAATAAAGCTGGAAGAGGAGTTGGTGGGGTTCTTCATCATCACCTGAGATAGCGTTGTACATGTGTAGCCCTCTTAACCCTTTTACGGAGACCAATGGCAAAGTGGCAACGAATGAAACGGTGGTGTGCACGGTGTAAATTTTCACTGCAAAAGCACATCAAACTATCTTGTATTGGTAGCTCTACATAGATATGCACTGCACCGTTCGGGGGGAGGCTGGCGGCGGGGTGACAGCGAGCTTGAGCGATGGGGCGTGTGCGTGTGTGCTACGAGCGCTTCGTTGGAACTCCTACGCGTGTCCAGGTGCATGGCGCGACAACGAATCAAATTGAAGCATCCACCTTCGTATAGGGCATAAAAGCGTGTAAACTTTTGGCGCCACAACCGCAGGTGTCCGCCACTTTCAGCATACACCTTTACCAGACCTGACAATCACATCGTCGAGAACATGAGCGCTCATTGAACAAACCCACAACTGGAAGCGAGATGTGGCAGCAACCCAAGCCCAGCCGCAATCTGCGAAGAAAACACGATAAGGGCAGAAGAGGGAAGTCTCAACGAGCGCTTCATCGCTGGCCAGTGGGTATGGACGAAGCTCACGTCTTCGATGATGATGAAGAGTTTACTACCCGCGATGTCAACCCTTTGCACCACTTGCTCCAAAACGGAGTCCGCTTCAACACGCAAACGGTGCCGTCTCTCGGTAGGCCCCTCAAGCGGCTAACCGCCACGCAGACGGCACAATGGGTAGCGAAATGGGCCAAAAACCGAATCACCATTGACGAAGAAGACATCAATGCGATCCCGTCAGCCTTCGGAGAAAGCCGCTTTGCCCGAAAGATACGCATACCTCCGAGCGTGGAGCAGTACAGCCTGCCGGCGAACACGCTCGTCGACCACCACGCGCAGTCGCTCATGCAGATATGTCTTCTGGCGTTTGCGGAGCACTATCCGCTTACTCTGTCGCCAGACCACGTATGGCTGGCCATTGCGTACGGAGCTGCAAAGCATATTGACAGCAACGCAGAAGCGCTCCGCACACGATTTGTATCCTTCGAAGGGAAGAAGAAGCTGACGGTACGCAAAGATGATACCGTTGTGGGGGATATTCCCGTGCATGAGTGGGAGTCGGACGTGTTTCGGGGGTTCAGCGAGCAGATACGGTCGCACATCGGTAACGATATACATGAGCTTCTCACCACGCCGTTCAGCACAACTTCCAGGGCGGAGATGGCTGCCGCAGAAATCACGCTTATGGCCGCTACTGCTCAGTATTTCGAATATGAGATGTTTACTGCTTGCGGAATTCCTTCATTGCAGTTGGAAGGAACTGTTGAAGACTGGATGGCGGTTCGGACACGGGCCGAGAGGTTGCAGGAAGTGCTTTTACCGGACTTTGCCGAAAACTGGCTTCCGAACCTACTGCCTGTGCTGGATGAGTTCGTGTCAGCGTACAAAGGAAATGTGAATCATAGCTTCTGGCAACGCATGGTGAAGATATACCATGGAAGTTCGAGCGGAGCAACGCCTGTGGTGAGCGGATGGATCAACAATCTTTATCCGTACCTTATCGACGGTAAGGAAAACAAATTCATGAAGGCGTGGACGCGCTCATCGCAGTACCATGGTCCGGATCCCAAAAAGTTTCCGAACATTGTTTCGTCTGTGCCTGTGAACTGGAGCTATCACGGCGCAGACATCGCTCTGCATTTTCATGCTGGATACCTCGGCATGACCCAAGATGCTGACACGCTTGCCTTGCGCCCTTACGTCGGATGGATTGTCACTCGTGATGCGCCAAATGGTCAAAAGCAGTAAGCGCGATGATGCCGAGACAGTGCCGCTTGGCGTTTGATATCGGTGACGACGTCGCCAAACAGCTGCAGTCGCCAAAGCCATCGCCGCTCGCGTATTTTATGGCGAAACGCTTCGCATTTGACAGAAGCGGTATTGCTAGATATCTATAGCTATACATTGATGTGGAGTCACAAGTTCTGTTTCACAGAAACCGTAAGCCTAATATGGATGCAGGCAGATAAACTTTATAATCGCCCAACCCGTGCTTTCTCGTCTGCGATAGAAATAAATTGCTGTGTTCATGACATCTACTCTGGTGCAAAGCTGGCAATTAGCTCACTATGCCAAGCCAATTCTGGCAAATTAGGGTCTGGTAGCAAGATCCAGAGATTATGTTCACTTTTGTGTGATTGCAGCTTGCACCAGCGCTGCTTGCCAGCTACATCACGCACAGCTCAACTAGAACAGTTGTACTCCGAAGTGCTCGCGTATGGGTTGGATAGGGGGCTGCTTTCAAAAGAAACAGTCGCACACTTGAGTAAAAGGCCTTCAAGCAACAACACCACGCTGCCTCCATTAGCCGTTTTTAAATAAGAAAAAACTCGTCTCTTTTCAAAATAAGATGCTCTTCAGAGACGAAAGACGTTTAATTAACATAGCCTAGATTGGGAGAAATACGGGTTATTTCAAAACAGGAGCGAAACTAAGAAACCGCGCCGCACTCACCAACCAAAAAGCTTAGCTTGAACCCCAATGCCGATCGCAGCCCAGATCAGCTCCACCTCAACGATCTCCGAACTACAATGGCTCCTCCCATCGAACCTCGTTCGTCTTCAGCCACGCCAGACCCTCTACTCACTGCGCCAGAACCCCTCCCAACGCCCGTCGTACAGCATGAAGCTTCCCTCCCGCCATCCCGTACCAGCTCCACACCGCAACGCTCCTCTCAAAGGTTCGTCATGAACAAAATCGAAAAGGAGTGGGTACTGCAAACTTTGATTGCAAATCAAGCCCCCGTCCAAAAGCAAAAGACACTTGATCAGACTTGCGCCACAAAGGCGTTATGTGCATGTAGCCGCCATGTTCCGGACGCCGTGTTAGTCCATCAGCAAAACACATATAACATGAGCTGGCGTCGCGCTTATATGGAGCGCATAACACCGGAGAACGTGCGTCACATAGCTAATTCTGTCGTGGATATGGCTCGGAAAGTGATCATTGCTTCAATACAAGGAATTGCAGAAGAGGACGGACCTCTCGCTGCAGCACGAGGTAGAGAGAACGATGCTCAACACGTTTTAGACCAAGCTATTCTCGACTACAAACACTTGGCCTCTAGGAAGAACAACACCACGTGGATGGCGCCAAGCGGGCGCTTGCTCGAAACCGGGAGTCAAGGGCGGAGAAGGAAAAACGGAATCGCGAGCGGAAGGAAACGTTTGAGAAGAACAAACGTTCTCGTCACGAAGAGCGAGAACGCAAGAAACGCCGCAGGACAACTTGTAGTACAATGAGACTTCATTGGGTTGGTGCCACGTGGGTCTACTGGTGCGCCTTGCTGGCTGCACTGTACCCAATTGGTATCCTGTATTTTATAATTTCTAATTTCTAATTTATAGTCTAGGATAGTTTAGCATTGCTGGCCCATGACAGTAGGTCATGGTCACAGCCGATGACGTCATGCCCGCATGGGAGATCGGCGTCGGTGCACCTTGTATATATTGTGGTGCACCTCGCCTTCCCCCTCGGGTATTGTAAAGTCAGGCACCATTAGGGCAGTAACTATACCATTTTGGTCACTTGCTACTCTATTACTATTCAAGTTTTACCGCGCGTCGACGTCTACTACCGTACACCTACACGGTCTAGACTAGTTGCCCCGCCGTTTGCCCCTGCGGGTTTCAGGTGCCCTACTACCATATTGGTTGTGTGTTTTTCCCCTTTAGGTTGAGCCCTCGCGCGCTCCCTCTACCAGGCGGACCCCACACCTTATCGGTATTTGTACGACATTTTGGTCTCCCGACTTAGAAGTTTCTTGGTTTTTGTCGTACCTTTACTGGTGAACAGAAGACATTCGAAAGGATTCTGGAAGTTCACACACCTATTTGGTTTCGTAGGAATACTCGCGAAGCAATTGGATACCCACTATTGGTCACTATGGAAAGACCTAAAAGGATTACTCGTGGCTCTAGCGCGCCACCTAGCCACAAGGGTTCTGCTGCGGCTTCGGCCGCTAAACCCATTCTGGATAATCCCGAGGAATTGCTTCGGCAACCTCGGGCCGGAACCTCAAAGGATACGGGCACTCAGCCACCGTTGGCTCCTGAACCTAACAAGGATTTGCCGACAACGGTTGAGGACCTTTGGCCCCCAATTGGAAGATCGAGCGAAAGCTCTTTTTACCGCTACGGTTAATGAAGCTATGACCTCAATGGACATGGATGCCGTTACCCGCTTGGTGGTTGATCGAGCCGTGCACGAGCTCTCTCAACGCATACCTAAATTGGTTGAAACATACCTCTTAACGGGTGCCCGGGAGCATATCTACCGAGTGGTTCAAGACCTTTGGGTTTCTGAAGGAATGGCGGAAGCCAAAACCCCTGGGGTGAATGTGGTTACTCGCATACCACAAGGGATCCCTGCTGGTTCTTCCACACCAATCAAGCCAATTCCGGCCGATAGTGCGTACCTACAAGGTTTAAGGCAAGGTCAAGAGGGCCATATAGAGATGAGCCCTCGAGACGTGTACTTGCCAGCCATTGGAAGTAACGTTCGAAAGGACACCAAGACTGGTGGACCTGAGGACGATTCGTCTTACCCAGATGAGGGGCGACGAAGAAGAAACCGCAAGGGTAAAGAAAGGAGGAGGAAAAAGGGAAAGAATCGCGGCTACGACTCTGACCCCGATTCCTCGAGCTCCGATACCGATACTGGTTCATCGTCGGATGATGACCGTAAAGGTAGACGCAAGAAGAAACCGAACAGGTTGGCGAAGAAGTCGTCAAAGAGAAACCGTAAAGGTAAGAAGAAACGGTACGAGTCGTCCGACTCGGATTCGGACACCGATACAACCCTAGAGGTGCGTCAGCCGCTGAACGATATGTTCACCAAAGCGGTTGATTATAGGTCATATCGGTTGAGAAACCGATCCTCTGCTTACACCCAAGAGGTTGCGCAGAAGATCACCAAGCACCATAAGAAGCTCAGCTTCCAGATGGGTGATACTACCTTCACAGGTGATGATCCCATTGCGGTAATTGAGTTTCTACAGAAGTTCAAGATTGCATGCGACCAAAATGGTTTTTCCGAAGGCGCTGCCATGTGGTTATTCCAGTTTTACCTTAAAGGTCAAGCTTACCACTTGCTGCAAGGCAGGCTCCGTGGAAATACCCTGGCGGTTGATGAAGACGGGACAGAGATGTTAGAGACGTACCCAGAAGTGGTTAATTTCATGTTGGAAACTTACGCTACCGATGAGGTTATCCAGGAAGGTTACGCTGAGGTGCAGGCATATCGCCAACGCTCTAGCCAAACCGAAATGGAATTCTCGTTGGGCCTTTGGAATCTGGCCACCCGATGCGGTAATGTCTTTACCACTAGTAGGTTGAAGTCGCTCTTTTCCGACAATGTTGACAAAGCGATCCGTTCGCAGGTACGCAATTACCTGGCGAACAACCGTAAGGTGGACTATAATGGGCTTGCCCGGTATGCCCAGGGACTAGGTGACACTCTCCGTCACGGAAAGAAGCCGTCGGCGTCCCATACCTCAAAGGATAAACCGAAACGGTCAGTATTGGAGCTAGAAGAAAGCACTACCTCAGAGGGAGATTCGCTCATTCGCGTACCAACAGGAATGGCAGTTCATCTCGTGACTGCGCCGCAGGCTCAGTCACGAGCCACCTCCATTGGTAATTGGTCGTCGACAGTACCACCAGCTTCGGTAAGGTCGCCACCAAGTGCGGCGAGCACTCAACAAACCTCAACGGGTGGTTCTCAAGCATCTTCATATGCTACAGCACCAACCAATCTGGTTACCCGACCTACCTCTATGGCAATGCGTGATCCCCAGACAGGTGGATTGGTTTGCTGGCTCTGTTTGTCGCCAGACCATCTGGCGAACAGATGTGACAAAATACCCCCAGGGGTGCGCGAACATCTGATCAGTGCCAGGCAGCAAAACCACCGTAACCTATATGGATCTGGAAAGAGGGTACAAGCTCAACCATCACCATCTCAGGTTCATCTCGTCGAGGAAACACCAATCTTGGAGAAGGACAGTCCCGCTCAGGAGGAGCAGGAAAACACCGAACGGTTAGCGTAGGGGCCACCCCTAACCGTGAATTAGAAGGCCCGTCAATACCGGAACGGGAAACCTTAATGGTGGAAAAAGAAGAATCAGATGTACCCAATGTGGTGTGTCTAATGAAGTACAATAACTATAAAGTTAATGCTTCAGTAAGCTTTCTCAATTACCTACAGGTCCCCGTTGCGTGTGTACTCGATACCGGCGCCGGTCCGAATGTGCTAAACGCTCGCGTCATACCCGATGCGGTCTTGCGGAACATTCGGCCTGCCCCGACTATCAACCCGCTGGTGGACGCTAATGAGCGCCCACTGCACCTTAGATGAATGTTAACCACTGTGGTACAACTTGGAACCTTGAAGGTGAAGCTCAATTTCTTTGTGGTGGATCGTCTGGCGACAGACTGTATCCTCGGGACCAACTTTATTGACAAACATGTCAAGGCAATTTTGCCAGGGTCCCGAACGGTCGCTCTCCGTCAAGGTGGTCGTATTGCCATACTGGGTAATACGCAGACCAAAAATGGTTGGCGTAAGAAGCCGAGGTTCAATATACCCACCGAAACGGTTTCAAACAAGATACGGCTCACCAAATTGGTTTCAATTCCGGCTATGACCCAAATGGTAGTGAATGTCTCATGCGCAGTTCCAGGATTGGTAATGCTACAGAACCATCCTAGGTTGGCAGAAAGACATCTCGCCTTGATGGCAAACGGGATTATCGACAATATCCCTAACCAATCCTTCAAGGTGTACTTGAGTAACTTTAGCAATCACATTGTTAAGTTACCCAAGAATACCACTATTGGAATCGCATTGCCGGCACCACAAGGGGTTTTCACGGTCTCACCTAATGGGTTGGGCGAGGTCGCCACCTCTAAGGAAGGGGGGGGAACGGAGGCGCCATACCCTGCATATGCGCCCCCGTTATTGACAAATACCAAAATGGAACAGAAGATCGCCAGTACCTTTAAGGTTAGGGATCAGGAAAAGACTATGGAACTGGACCCAGTGCGGAATTGGAGAGAGGAAGTCCAGATCGGTGCGGAGAACCAGGCTCTCCGAGACCGGATCCTCAGTCTCTTAGAAGAATTTGAACCCATGTGGTCGGGCCGGTTGGGCCAAATTGAGGCTACAGAGCACCGTATTGATATGGTGCCTGGCTGGAAACCCATTTACCAGCAGCCTTACCGTGCAGGTCCAAAAGCCCGGGAGGTTGAGCTCAATGAGGTCGAGAGAATGCTCCGTGAAGGTGTCATAGAACCAGCAAATGCGGACTGGGCCAGCCCTGTGGTTCTCGTCACAAAGAAGAATGATACCCGTATGCGGTTCTGTGTGGACTACAGAAGACTGAATAGTATGACCATTAGGGATTCGTACCCAATACCTAGAATGGACGAGTGTATAGATTCGTTGGGCAACGCCAAGATCTTTACTACGCTCGATGCCAATTGTGGTTATTGGCAGGTACCTATCAGGGAAGAAGACAAGGACAAAACTACGTTTACTTGCCACGCTGGGTTATTCCGCTTTACGCGTATGCCCTTTGGGTTGCGAAATGCCCCGGCTACCTTTCAGAGGGCGTTAGATATAATCCTTTCGAAGGTGAAGTGGAGAACCGCTCTGGTATACATCGACGATGTAATCATATATTCCAGAACGGTAGAGGAACATTTCCACCATGTTAGGGAAGTTTTGAACCTTTTGAGGGAATCTGGAGTAACCTTGAAGCTCCGCAAGTGCGAATTCTTCACCAAAGAGGTAGAATACCTTGGTCATATCATCAGCCCTGGGAGGTTAGAAGTGACGCCGCGGAATATCCGGGCCGTGCAGGAGGCGAAGCCACCCACGTCCCAGACGGAAATCCGATCCTTTATAGGTTTGTGCAATGTGTACCGCCGGTTTATCAAGGGATTTGCCAAGATAGCGGCTCCCCTCAACAGGAAGCTGCTGAAAGGTCAACCTACAAGGTTTGAATGTCTTACCAATGAGGAAATGGATGCGTTCGAGGCGCTGAAACATGCGCTCTTGACACCTCCCATCTTGGCATTACCCAAAGCTGGTTTACGATACACGTTGGATACTGACGCTTCGGACGCCCAAATTGGTTGTTGTCTTATGCAGGAGCAAGAAAACGGCGACAAACTACCTATAGGGTACTGGAGCCGTGCTTTGCACGCTGCAGAAAAGAACTACACAACAACCGAAAAGGAATGTCTGGCAGTAGTCTGGAGCATGTTGATGCTCCGTCCCTACCTATATGGTGAAAGGTTCACGCTTCGAACCGACCATGATGCCCTACGGTGGATACTGGGTCTGGCCGACGCATCAGGCAGACTTGCCCGATGGCGGTTACGACTTTCAGAGTTCGAGTATGACGTACAGTACCGTCCAGGTATCAAGCACAATGTCGCAGACGCGATGTCTCGCATTACCACAGATGGTTTGGACACCGAGCCGGTAGAGGATGATATCCCATGCTTTACCATCTCTACCAACCCTGATGGTGATACCTTAGAAGGTTACTGGACTCTACCCGAAAAGGATACGTGGTTTAGTGATGCCATCGCTCGGGAAATAATCGCCCTCGAGGAAACAGACGTCATGCCAATTACCCGCGAGGAATTCCTGACAGAGCAAGCAAACGATGTTTATTGCCGCTCTCTCATGGACCAAGTAGGTATGAAAGACTCGAACTTTGACGTCGACCGAAATGGTTTCCTGGTGAGGCGAGCTCCTATTGATGGTTCCCTACAGAAGGTAGTGCCCAAGGTGCTGCGCCCTCGGGTGCTGTACCTAGCCCACTACCCAAGGCTATCAGGACACCCTGGAGGTACGAGAATGTACTACACCTTGAGGCAAGGGTACTACTGGCCTCATATGGCTAATGATATATATACCTTTGTAGGTCAATGTGAATCTTGCGTACGTACCCGTGGAGGTCTCCGGAAGCACTTGAAGTTATTCCCTGCAGCGGGTCCTCTCGAGTTCGTCGCAATAGACCTTCTGGGTCCATTACCAAAAACCACAAGGGGATATCAGTACATCATCGTAATCACCGACAGGTTCTCGAAGCTCACGCGAGCGATACCCTTGAAGGACACGAAATCGACGACCCTCGCGGTGGCGTTCTTGAACAATTGGATCTACCCGTATGGTGCACCGCTTTATCTACTTACCGACAATGGTTCGAACTTAGCTTCGAAGTTCTTTGAAGCTGTTTGTAACCTCTTGGGTATTAAGCACTACTTCACTACTGCCTACCATCCGCAAACGAATGGGCAAGTGGAGCGCTTTAACCGAACACTGGTATCTAGGCTGCGACATTATACGGAAGAACACCAAACTGGTTGGGACGAGCTCGTGCAGCCCTTGACATATGCATATAACCTTCAGGTTCATCGAGCGACGCAAACTACGCCGTTCGATCTAATACTGTCAAGACACCCACCAGGTATTGTTGTTGAAGGGGACCCATTAGGACAAGAAGCCGCCGGAGCGCTCACACCGTCACAGGTCAAACGGAATACCCTTTTGAGGTTGAGACGTGCTCTCAAGTATGCTGAGAGCAAGCTCACAGCATCCCAGAAGAGGTACAAGGAGGACTACGACCGTAAGGTAACCCAAGTGGTAACGGCTACGCCGGGTCAATATGTCTTTATTGACCACCCTCCGAAAGGAGCTAAACCACGACCGGGTGATGAAGCTGATGATGAAGCTATTGATAGAGATATCAATTCTAAGCTTCTTCCGAAATCATCGGGACCTTTCAAGGTAGTTCGGTCGACCGACCACACGGTAACGGTGAACCAAGATGGTGTAGAGAATACAATCTCTATTGACCGAATCACGGTTGCACCTCAGACGGTTCAGTCCAGGAAGGAACGCGGAGAATCCGCGCGTGACCCACAAGCGGTTGCCCTGAGGACTCAGCCCCGGGAAGACGGGACACCCATCGAGGTTAATGATGACGCACAGGGTGACGACCCAGACTACGTACCACCTGCGGGGATTACGGTTGCTCCTTCAGAGGAAACACCTACCCCTAGTGGTACCGATGCTCATCTAAACCAAAGTGGTGAAACGATACCAGCCCAGGTCTCTAATGAGTTCCCAGTGGAACGCCTTGTAGGTCACCGCCGTACCCAAGAAGGTCTGAAGTACACAGTACGCTGGTATGGCTGGGGGGCTGACGGTGATACCGCCGAGCCGCCCTCAGCCATACCACACCATTTCAGGGTAAGCTACTGGAACCGCAAGGGAGAGGACATGCCGAATGATGGGTAAACCTTAGAGGTAATGCAGTCCCCCAAGGAAGGGGGAAAAGCACATTGTAATGAGGAATACCAAAGTCGGTTCGGACACTCACCGGGAAGGTACAACCAGAAGGAAGCATTCCATGAGGGTACGTCCAAGGAGCGGTAGCGCTAAAGACGGACGCACCGTTGTACGCGCGCCGTTACACACGCGCCATGCACGTGCGCGGCACGCGCGCGAACCCGCACGGTGGAAACATTCAAAAAATTGTATCTTTTTATTTGACGAGGCATACGCGCGCTTCTCGTGGCGCGCCGTGCGGAGTAACCGATTCGGTTTACACTATTGTGTGTAGGGAGCGAGCAACGGCATGGTCAAAAAATCTAAGTATTTTGACCGTGCCGCGCCCCCGAATCGGCCATTCCCAGCCTCTGAAACCCCTTGGTTCTCGAGATACAGACCAAAAGGGTTTTCTGCGTTTTCACTACCATATGGAGGGGTAATTTTCCGGTCAAATATTTTGATTCGCCTTGCAAGTAACCTCCAAGTAACCTCCAGGGTGAAACACCGCACGTGCGCCCATGCATGGTGAGAGGCCATGCAGACCAATCCAGGTACATTGCTGGCCACCGCGCGCAAGCGCGTGGCACGTCACCTCACCTCACGGGGAGGCAAAACCGCTCGCTGCCCCGCGCGGAGGCGAAGCGTCGTACCATCATGGTGAATCCATACTACGAGCACGCAAATGTGGCTCCAGATGGAACCAATTTACCTACAAGGAACTACGCTTCACCCACCGTGGTACGCTGGTCTAAGGAAGGGGGAGGGGAGTTATTTTCGCGTTTCCGCCTCGCAATGCCCCTCGATGGAAATTGGAACCTAACATGGAAACCCATAACTTTTAACTTTACTGAAAGAGCAATACCAACAGGGATGCAGAAGTGGTTACGACAATCAACCTGATGGGTGAGTGGCAAAGTGAGGCCCCGAGGAGCCTCCAGCTGAGGATCCCCGACCCGGAGTGGTGTTCTGATGGGCTCCCGGCCAAGGCTGGAAGAGATGAGCCTGGCCTGGAGCCTGGCTAGGCGCGCTACCATGACCCACGGGGGTACTAGTAGGCACGCTGACGCCTGGCATCACGTCGGCACCCATCGGAGGTGGCGCGCTCGCCTGCGCAACCGACGGAGGTGCCGACGACCCGATGTGGAGAGGAGCCTGCGTAGCGGCTAGAAGGCCGGGGTTCAGGCTAGCACCAAATAGGGGATCCTCCAAAGGGTTTGTAGGCGTCGGGCCCATGGCCGTCGCTAGGCCTGCCACCTGGTTGGTAGCCATCTGGTAGAGCTCGACCTGGAACCGGTTCCAGAACTCACCAATTTGGGAAAAGGATCGCATGTACTGTGCATGACGAGGCAGGATGCTTTCCAGAAGGGTAAGAGCTTCGACCACAGAGGTAGGACCCGCCCGCTGGAAGTTCACCACACAGGCTTGGCGGACCCGAGCCATTAAACCTGAAATGGCCTGGGAGTCCACCTGAGAGGGGACAGGCGCCGCAGCCGCAGCCATGACACCCCCGAGGATAGCCCGCGGAGGCCCATCAACCCGTGTGGTACTAGGGAGAAGAGGAGTGGCACCAGTATGGGCAGGCGTATTGCGTCCCTCTGGAGCGGGAGTAGGCGCTGAAGTGACCACAGGGGTAGCTGCTGGCGATTCCACCACGGTTGGGAATGGCTCGGGACTCCCTGGAGGTCCCTGATCGGTCGGAGCCCCGGGATAGCGCTCCTCCGCGCGGGATACAACCTTCCAGGACACCGGATCGAAAACCTCCCACCCCTGCTTGGCTCCCCACGGGAAACTCTCCACTTGGGTAAGCAACGATTCCAGCTGCTCAATAGAGTAGTCCGTACCTGCCACAATGGTTCCGATTCCAAATAGGCGAATGTCGCGAATGACCCTCGGGGGAATGAAGAACATACGACCAGGAGGTTGCACACCGTCACGGTAAATCTCGGCTTCTCGAGAACGACAATCCCAGTCAATACCGTCACGGGCAGCCTGCAGAGCTAAGATGGCCACCAATACGGCCCATTCCGCGAGGGCAATCGACCAAATGAGGTAATACCGATCGTGGTTACGGGTGATGTAGCTCCCGAAGTAAGCCAATACCGGTGGGGTTGGGACGCTAAGCGACATCGGTACCTCATAGGCATTCCACCATTCAGGTCGGGCCACATACCAAGAGGTTCTTCCCTTATTAGGTTGTGAGAAGAACTCCACATTATGGAACCCATGCATGACGCGGTTGAAGCTGGACCGGGTGCGAATGCGAGCCTCGGTGGCAGCATCCACCCCCCACCTACGACGGTTAGCCCAATGGATGGTATTGTAAGGCCTATCGAAGCAAACCAAATGTGGTGAAGCCGGAAGGTACTGCTGCGGAAGGGAGTCGTACTGACAGATCTTCACAACCAGACGTCGGTAATAATGGAGCTCCGGTTCAATTCGAACATACGGCAGATCGCTGGGATAAAGCGGGGGGATGAAATACCTCATTGGTGTGTGTCGCTGGCGGCTGTCATAGCACTCCACCCGACCCTGACGAGGTTGAGATTCCTTATCCCGACGGTGGAGCGTTTGGGGGACGGAGCGGAGACGCTCGCAATCCCAACGAAACAAACCCAAGTAGGTATCCAAAGTCGGACGGCGCAAGACGCCGGGAAGCGATGTGTTCCCCGGCGCCACTGGCCAGTTCCGACGGTACAGCGTCGCTTGCGACACCATTCTTGGATCGACCCCGAAGGTACCATGTTGGGAAACGTTCCAGTCGGCCGTGGTGAACGGCTCCAAACCATAATAGGAAATACCACGAGGAATCTCGGGCTCCGGACCATACGGGTCCCGGATCCCTTTGTGAATCCCTTGAGGTTGATTTGAGGAAGACGGAACCGGCTGGCTCCGAAAACCAGTTTGGATGCGGGAATGGTACAAAGCAGCACCCCGAGAACCAGACTTGGCAATGCCGCTTCCGCGGCCGCGCGAGGGACCGGCACCCGACATGGTGTGATGAGTACCGCGAGGGAGTGGTTGAGACGGCGAGCATTCGACCGCAGGGGTGAAGCGAATCGGCTTTTTATCCACAATGGGTGAGTCACTAGAGCTGATGCTCAAAACCTCCACCCGTTCGGGGCCCCATGCTGGTTCAACCATTAAGGCATCGGCATTGGTCGCCGATGGCGCGCCGTCCCTTGAGGTTACCGCGTCCGATTGACCAACATGGGGAACCGACAATCGCCGTGTACCGCTACGGGTGCGAGCCCGCACGCTGGTACCAGGGCTACCCATGTGGTTCAAATAAGGATCGGGGGTCACCATAAACGGATTCAACCTTGTCGGTCGGACGAAAAGCCACGGTGGCGCGAGCCCACGTAGACAAACCGCAAAGGGGTGCGAAGGTAACCAGAAGGGATAACGGTGGAACAACCTCGATGGAGTCAGCGGCAATGCCTCGAAGGGTTGGTACTCGAACCTCGAAGGGACAGAGAAACACGCCGCAACCAAGTGGGCGCCAAAATCCTTCACGGTACAGTGCCCACACGAGCTCGAAGGCGCAACCCGCCACCCCCACTGGGTATACCGACACGGTAAAAGGGTCCAAGCCGGGCAGCCAAAAAGGCAGAACCTTGGAGGTATGCAATGGGCGCGCGTCGCGCCTAAACCACAAAGAGGTGGATAGAGCCGCAATCGGTTATGACCAAGGTGGTGAACAGAGTGCGTTCGGTGATGCCGAACCGACGCGACGCACGGCGTGAGATGGCACGAAGGCTGCGACAGGGACCAAATTGGTACGACGATGCACTTGGTGAAAGGATCTAGGAGCCACGAGGGCGTGGCTCAGGGTAGGAAGGGGGTCTGTAGTACAATGAGACCTCAATGGGTTGGTGCCACGTGGGTCTACTGGTGCGCCTTGCTGGCTGCACTGTACCCAATTGGTATCCTGTATTTTATAATTTCTAATTTCTAATTTATAGTCTAGGATAGTTTAGCATTGCTGGCCCATGACAGTAGGTCATGGGCACAGCCGATGACGTCATGCCCGCATGGGAGATCGGCGTCGGTGCACCTTGTATATATTGTGGTGCACCTCGCCTTCCCCCTCGGGTATTGTAAAGTCAGGCACCATTAGGGCAGTAACTATACCATCTTGGTCACTTGCTACTCTATTACTATTCAAGTTTTACCGCGCGTCGACGTCTACTACCGTACACCTACACGGTCTAGACTAGTTGCCCCGCCGTTTGCCCCTGCGGGTTTCAGGTGCCCTACTACCATATTGGTTGTGTGTTTTTCCCCTTTAGGTTGAGCCCTCGCGCGCTTCCTCTACCAGGCGGACCCCACACCTTATCGGTATTTGTACGACACAACTGCTGAGCTTCATACCTTACGTGCGCAAACGCGCATTGCTAACGCCGCCACTGCGAGCGCCGCATTGCAACTCCGACAGAGTGAACAGTTTGGCATTCTCGTCAGCCTCTTTGCGCGTAGTAACAACCTACAAGTGTGCGAATCTGTTACCCCCCTTTCTACCATGTCTGCCATCCGAGCCGCTTGGAATTGACCCAGATCTTCTCGACGCTTGCGAAGGCCACCCCTCGGCTCTGGCCAATAATACGGAGGACCATGAAGAACAGCCTAGAGAACATCAAGCTGGCAATGAGGAAGAGGTCGACCGGTCGCCGCAAGCTTCAGAGTAGACTTTGCTTTCTTTTGTTTCTTGTTGCGGCGCGCGTAGCGCTCGAGCGCTACGCGCGCCGCAACGCCACATAGTAAAGAATCATGCTGCTTAGGTGTCGCACCTTCGCTCTAAGTCATCGTCTTCGTGTTCTTGAGCAGCCAAAGCCGCCAGTTTTGCCTCATATCTAGAGCGCGGTTGTAGAGGATAACCACGTCGCTGCATCTGCCAGTTACAAAGCATCGCCGCTGTGTGATAAGCAATCGGGAATAAAGCTTTCTCAAACGGCCAACGTCCGAGAAACAATCTAAAGCGATTGTTGATGTAGCCGATACCCCACTCGTTGACCATACGTTGCTTCCTGATTCGCATATTGTAAACAGAACGATACATCCATGTAGTGCTCTCATTTCGTTTATACGGAACAACGAGCGCCCCGCTTCCAGCAAAGCCCATGTCAGCCATCCCGTGCTGCTCTGTACTTAGATAAAATGTGGGATCACGAAACACGTCCGAGCTCGTTTAAATATTGCGGTCGCTTTCCGCATTTTTGTCAGATATCTCCAGACGGATAAACCGTCCAAACAAATCACAGAAAGCAAGTATGACCTATGTATGTGCTTTCTTGTAGCCGTCATACGCACGTTCCTGCTCCGAATTATCCTTTGGTCTCCATTGCTTGCTTTTGTTCCCATCAACAAAGAACACACATCTCGGAAACCCGATCACTAAGCCCTCCGCCTCTGATCTTTCGGCTTCATCAGGCCATTTGATAAGCATTGGTTCTATCGAATCTAAAGTAATAAACAAAGCGTACAGAACATGTCTGAAGTAGTTGGATACAGTCCGTGTTGATATTTCGTAACGATGAGCAGCTCTCTCCACGCCCAACCCACCTTCGTTTGGTCCTACAAGCATATCAAGGAAAAGGAACAGCATTTCTTTTGTGTCTAAACGCCTTTTGCGTGCAGTTCTTTGCAGTTCTTCAAACTGATTACGAACGTCTATGGGACGTTCCAGGCGTTGTTGGACTAAGTCGTGCAGATGGTCGAAGTCCTCTCTAGACATATGCGTCGTTTTCTCGAACAACTTTATGTCTGGGTCATCAAAGCGTATGTCGTGGTATACTTTAGCAGAGAGGCGCATGGCGTATTTAGCTTTCGTACCAGAAACAGGATGGCCGCGGCCTGGTCTCACTTTTTCCTCATTGTCGATAAGCTCCTGCATCGAAGTATCCATCTGTGGTGTTTGAGACAATCCTTGGTAAATGAGCATTTCCGTGTGGGCAGCTGTTTGAGACATTTGCTCCAAGAGGAGCAAGGGAAAAAGAATATCTTTTTTTTCCATGCGGTTCGCTCTCGCGACAACTGATCATCGTCATTCGGCGCACGTGTACATACAATAACAAATGCCGCTTGTTTTGAAATCTACAAACTGCTTGGAATCAAGGGTTAAGCGCTAAGGGAAAAATCTCTTATTTAAAAACGGCTATTGCGATCGCACACAGACGACAAACGGCACGGGCCAGTGCGCTTTGTAGCTTTACCAACGGTACAGGTAACTTACAGTAGCGTTTTACCCGCCGCGTCGGCGCCGAACCCCCGCCGGTTAATTTTTTGAGACCGGAAGCTTATGTCCATATCAATAGACAAAAGCTGTCAATATGATTGGGTAAAACACTGTATGAAACTATAGCAATTGGCTTCTAGTTTGCCAAGTGTCAATTATTGCTTATGTCTAGTAGTAAAGACATAAGAAAATGTGGATTGCAACGTTTTATTGAAACACTCAGCCCCACGTGTACAAGTTGTTCTACAGCTACATGAAGCCATCATAAAGCATTCTGTTTGAGGTTTTCCCTCGACATCTGGTTGGCTCTTCTTATGTCTAGCTCAGTAGACAAGAATTTTTCGTCTCAAAAGGGTTAAGCGCAGCCAGTGTAATTCAAAATACAGTAATCACCATTTTTTCTATATAGAGGATGGAAACATCGGCATTTGAATTTTGATACAGATTTCGGAATTAACAAATTTTGTTTTCTGATACGAGGCATATCATGCATCTGTAATTTTATTGATGCCTCCAAAACAGCGGCGCTGTCGTAGGATTTAGCCGCCTCCGCCGCTGAACGGTGCGTTACGATTGGGACTGACGAAAGACACTCATTTCATTTTGTTCTGATCCCAAGACCCAGTATGATACTCTCTCTGTGTGGCACATCACCGTCATCGTTCCTGTTGAGCAAGGCGGAATACTCCTGTACTGGCACAGTTTTTGTTACAAAGGCGTAAAACGGAGCTGGTGGGGAATTCGGAAGTGCGGGGGGTTCCTTTCTGAACATTGGATAGCCAAGCTCATACACGTTGTGCATGGAACGGAACCAGCTCAGCGCCAGAAGCAACGTGGGTTCGAGTATGGAGACGCGGCGCGCGCTGCGCGGTTTGGGGGGAGCCCAGAGGCTGGCGTCGGGTTGACTGTGCAATGGGCGTGTCGGTGTGGTCCCGCGAAGGCACTGTCGAGCGCTTCATTTGTGTGCGTACGCGTGTCCACGTGTGAAGGCACACTGAGCTTCAATGCGCTGTTGCCGTGTGTTGATTGGCTTTACTTGCGGCCAATTGCAGCGTGCATAAGCGATGCTTGTTACGGCACGTACAGCTTACAGTTGTAACTTGACGCCAAAATGCTTGCGTATCGTATGAATTGGGGGCGGCTGTCAGAAGAAAGAGCCGCACACTCGACTAAAAGGCTGTTAACCAGCAAGACCACGCTGCCTCCATTGCGATCGCACACCCGTGTCGACAAGCGGTACAGGCCAGTGCGCTTGGTAGCCAGCCGTCGTCGAGGATCCGCATAAAATGTTTCGAGCACATCAATGATTCTATCGCCTTTTTTCCACTGGAAATATTAGTTGCCCCGTCATGGAAAACGATATCACTGTAAAAAGTGGACCAACGCTGTGAGTAGATAACTTTACAAGGTACAGTAAATGTGAGCAGCAAGCAAGCCCAATCAGCGACACAATTTCAGTCTCCGGCCCGAGTCATGGATCATTTCACATCCATCCAAGTATCATAGATACAGCGAAAGAGAAGCAGTACGCAACCTTACACTTTTCAACGTACAGGTATAATCGGCAAACGGCAGGATCCTAGCGCGGCGCTTGGGCGCATTGTTGTTGGCACGTACTCTACAGCAAAGCAAAACGCTTCTTCAAAAGCTACCAACGGTAAGCCAAACCCACTATCCTTTCTCTTCATTCATTCATATATTCTCTCGGATTTAAGGCCTTGTGCTGGTAGCCCTCTAGCCCTCTTTAGCCTTTGCTATTGTAACAATTGTCCTCCGTGCGTAGCTGTCAGTTGTCCTACACCGATCTCGTGGTGATACGTATGCCGCACCAACACCTTCACTCTTAACAGATTGAAGTTGGCTTAAGCTTTCCCACTACCGTTGGTACCGTTGGTACCCGAAACCGTCTGTCTCCCACGCGCACCTTCTCTCAGCTCCATTTTGCTCTTTCCTAGCTCTTCGCCATGACCTTATTGTGTCTTCGTCGCTTTTTCTACTTTTCCACACTGCTCTCCTTCTTTATCGCCGCCACCATTCCCCATGCGTACGCGAAAAGCTGCTGCGAGCTTACCGAGCAGCAGCTGCAAGCCATGCGCGGTCGCAGCGACTCCTGCCCTTCCTCATCTAGGATGGCAACGCTCACCAAATGTATGGAGTGTCCGCCGAACACCTGTCGGGTAGGATTGCTATGCTACTGTCCGGGTGCATTTCTTTCGACTCCGTCACGGCAACGAGATTGTGAAGACAGCTTTCTCAGCGTGTGGCCCCAATCCATCGGTAAAGAAGACCGATTTTGGAGGAGTTGTGCGCCAAACTTTGAGCCGCCTGAGGGATCGACTACGTCATGTTGCGATATGACTGAAGATCAACTGGAAGCCATGGTTGGTACATCCGACATCTGCCCCTCGAGCGGTAGGGTTGAAACGCTGGCGGCGAAATGCCTCCCGTGTCCGCCTGGAAGCTGTCGACTGAACTCTTTATGTTATTGTCCTTCGCGTTTCGCAGGCAGTTCTTCTCGTCAACGACAGTGTGCAGATTCGTTTGGAGAACCGTGGCCGAAATCCATCGGAATGGAAGACATGGACTGGCGTAGCTGCAACAATAGCGCGCAACCTGTTTCGGTTGGTGGCACAACCACAGATGAAGGCACCACCACAGACGGGGGTACCTCTGGAGTAGGAGATTCGGGGGATAATCAAGGTTCTTCTGTAGGTGGCTCTACTTCTGGGGAATCGACGTCCAACACTGCTACGGCCACTTCAAGCGGATCCAAAACAGAGACGACAGTCAATGTTGATGGATCGAGCTCGCAGAATTCAGGAGTGCAGGAGGAAAACTCACTGACGACGTTGGAAATTGTTGGCATCGTCGCAGGTGTAGTGAGCGCGGTTGTCACTGTAATTGGTTCGATAGCTGCGCTCAAGAAACGAAAGCAAAAAGACAAACACAAGATCGTTGGTGCATGAAGTTGAAGATTTCACTCGATTTTTGTGCTGCCGATCCGTCGGGGATCTTTTTTCTAGGGCAGGTGGAGTTTCTACGAAATGTGCCGTTTTCAAAGTCTAAATTTGGGCCATCCAACGTTAATTTTATAATCACTTCACGTTTTGACACTCAATTCATTTTAGATATCTGATAGCACGAAATAGCTCGAAGAGCTGATTTATTTTATCGCAAAGCTCCTACTGGGGTGGGAAACTGGCAATTAGCTCAATATGTCAAGCCAATTATGGCAAATTCAGGTACAACAGCAGCAAGGGCTGGTGTTCTGGAGATCCACCATAATTGCTGGGACACTGGCAATTCGTGACGCTTATACATAGAATACTCAGATTCTATTCAAACACAGTAGTAATACTCAATATTTTGCTTTCTTTTAGGAGGCACTCTGTGTTTGGATCATTTCATTGCCAATAAGTTACAATACAAGGCAAACAAGCATATGTAATATGCTCCATTTTGGATGCATAGTGCTATGGGCCCAAAACATCATTATGCTCCCCACCAACTGATCCATTAGGACCAATATATTTGTATTATGAAAAGTTAAACTTGTGCACACTTTTTCGATAATCTGTGCTTTTTCTGCAGTTCATAATACTTAATACTATAAAAAAGTGAAACTTGTGCATTTGTCAAGGGACTGTTTGACTTTCGTAAGGTTTAGACACGATAATCTAACTGTTCCGTTCCAGGGGTAAAGCACACTATTTGAGCTTTGCGAATTTGTTACGAGAAGCTTGCTTTTCTAAACGCTGATAGATACCACCTCCAGAGTCTGGAGTCCAGACCCTCATCGTCACCGACAATACCGGGTTTCTTTCGTATTACGGAACATGAAAGAGCTGGAAGAAGTACATCGAAGAGCTCCTCTAGGGCTAAAAGTGGCTCTTCCATGAGAAACATCCAGGAGAATCCCTACATGAAATGCCTAAGGTAGTTCTTTTCCATGTACTCGACATAGGGTAAGCAATCAGAAATTCTCTGAGCTTCGTCTCTCAGGGTATGGGTTCTCGGAAACACAGAACTAAACATATTTCGCGATTGCGCATGCATCGTTTAACTCATATATGTTGTATCGCAATTGGAGCATGCATTGCCCAATTTCGCTCGCGTTGCTCAATGCGAACCGCCATCAAAGCGGGTATAGGCGCCCGCGGCGCCCACAGCAAAAGCTAACAACAGCCATTGCTCGTTAGCAAGCCAATACAGTACAAGCGCTGACGCAACCCAAGTTTGTGGCAGCCCAAGCACCAACGCAGATAGGCCTATACACGCTGGCAAAAGCACATCCAGTAGTGCACACAGCAGCTGCACTGGCACAGCTCAGCTGACAAGCCTTGCAAACTGCAGATGCCCTCATAGTACCGACCATATCCTCACCATTCCGACCGCCATCAAGTGCGTCCTGCAACGACACATTCACCGCCAGTTTAGCAAACCGCACAATCTCACCCACGTACTTTGGCATAGACACTGCTTCTCCTCCCATCCACTTATTCACAGAATCCACGTTATATTGAATCACTTCATCTTGCAAACGCTTGGCCCGAGCACCCAATACTATCACAGAATCAGTTTGCCCATTACCAACAGAGGTGTCTTGCGACGACGCCTGGGCTTGTCCTCCAAAAGTGACAGCGGTAAGAAAAATAAGCACAACACCGAACGACTTCATGGCTTTCACGCTCACGGCTTTACCCCTGCAGAGAACCTTCGACAGTGCTGCCGCACCACAACGAAGCTGTTCACAACCAAAAAGCATCCACCTTTTATACTGTTCTACAAACCAAACAAAGCTCAACAACTCCCCCCACCATGCCATTCTGCTTTCGTTGCCGTTCGCAGCCTTCCTTACCACCAAGGTGCCAACATCAGAATAACAAAGTGTTTGTGCACTCCTGCGCCCGTTGGAACGCCAATTTCCAGTAATCACAAACTACAACAATTTCTTGCTCCAACGCTGCTCGTTTCGAATCTCGTTCCAACTACTACAACCGCCCTATTTCCGTGCCTGACAGCTCCCCGAACAACATTTCAGCCGCCGTGCATAGAAACAGAGTAAACGCAAGCCTGTAGGCTCCCCTTCGCACTTTTCTTGTGCCCTGGAACCGATCACGGTATGCACTATTGCTCTGCAGCCGTTTTACAAGAACAAGTTGGCGAACCGGCAAGCAACACTTATCAGTACACGAAAGTTCGTATGATAAGGAATACATTTTCGCGCTTGAGGTTGACAATCTCAACAGTCACGAGACATATTAGGCGTCATGCACCATAGTGCTTCTTCTTATTGGCACCAATGAAGACGTTTTGGAATGGTGCCCGTGTTCGGTACAGGTGGCACTAGCCAACAGTCGCAGCAACTGCTCAACACATTGATAAGGCGCTCCATAACAAATCTAGACACTTTGGAAACCGTTCCACTCGCCTTTGTCCTCAAATAATCAGTGATCCTCCTCACTTCGGGTAACAGCGTGAAAGAGGTTGAACTCACCATTTCTTTGGCAGTGGCAATCACAACATGACATGGACCAGGATATCCGTGTACCGGTTACGCTTTGTTAGAATTTGATATGGCTTAGCACGGTACATGGAAAATGGTTGAGAAGTAGGTTTTAATAAACAAATAATGTCCACAGAAGCCTCACAAAGCTTCGTAACTTAAACTGCCTTAGATCAGTAGCACATCAGTTTAGCTACAAAAAGAAGTCGATTAGAGACCCGAAGCCATTCTCTTGAGGCGAATAATGGCATCAAACCAAGATTTACGCCGTCGTCTTCGAACCAATACGTCGCAAGCCGCCTTCAGTGTAACATCTGAGTGGTCATGTTCCGGCGGCGGGGGCAGATGTCACTGCTGCACCTCCAAACAAAGAACGATGAAGACCGGACTTCATAAATGTAGCAACCCTATTGACATCTGGGATAGAGCCATTGGGTTCCGTTGCACGGATCTGGGCCGAGAGAGCGACGGTGCAAATACCAGAGAGATAGAAGTGCAGGGAAGAATGAGTAAGAACCGAGTCATTTGTTAATGAGAAAATGGTTCGTGCTATTTCGGTTAGTGAGAGATGTTATTAGTGATTAATGTGCGGTTAATTGCTGGAGGTGGTTTCTTTTTGAATGGGAGCGCGTTGAGAGTACTGGGGGCTGTCTATATACCTCAACATGATGATGAAGTGAGTATGAGTGCGGCTTTGATCCATTTTGTGTTCGAGAACGTGTTTAGGATGTGTCCCATGTAGGGAAACACATAACATGGGTCTCGCTGGCGAATGTCTCTGTCAAATCTCGGTTATCAGATGAGGGATAGGGTTAAATGAGAAGGAAATGGCGCATTTGCGTGATGAAGCAAAGCGGGTCCGTGCTACTTTTAACACAATGAAATCTCAGATTCTCTGCTTCTTGATGGAAGGAACTCATGTTCAGAGAGACCCCGAATAGTCTGTGATTATTAACAGTGGCGAAGTAACCCGAACGAGTCATACCACTTGCAAAGCCGCATGTAGCCTCTTCGGGCATTTTCCAGCTACTCACTAGGTGTACGCCTTGCTGGTATGACCCAAAACGGTCTACCCCCAATTCAAAGTGTTGTAGCTGAATTGGAGGAGCATCCCACGCAGTTAACACCCAGCCGTAGGGTATGGGTTCTCGGAAACTACTCAACATAGACTCTCAGCGCCCCGAACAAACTGAGGGGCATCCAACCTCATTCTCCAAAGTCTACCGACTTTGTCTGGTTATACCGCAGCTTGCCCTCCGGTGGATGAGCATGATCCACTGAATCTGAACTTGCCGCACGCTGTCAGTTTGGTGCCCCCCAGCTTTCACTCTCGTCAGTAGCTCGCGTCACGTACCAACGGTACCATGTTCGCCACAAGAAGAGCAAAACTCGCTGCTTGTTCCAAACGCACCAGCCGCAAGCAAAGCGCGAGGCGACGGTAAAGCGACCAGTCTGTAGGGAACCAAGGAGTCGCGAAAAGGTGTGTGCACACTTGACCGCCGGCGGGCACTTTGCCGCGCCGAACGGTCGCACAAATTATTTGGCCAGTGCACACAACCGCCGCATTGCTGTGTGCACGGTAGGGCACGGCGCATAGAATGACGTGTGTGTTGTAGCGAGCGCGGTAGGACTGAGGGGATGACAGGAATGCTCGCTGCACTCCGTCGGCGGGATGACGCCGCCGACCAAGTGCATTGCCCACGCTACGGAGCACGACCCACACGTGCCACGCATACGTGGCCACATGTGGCTCTTCTGGCTTGCACAAAAGGCTCTGGTATTAACACCGTCCTTGAAGGCGAAGCGACTCATTGTTCTACACACCACAAGTGGAGATCCTTCACTAGAGATCCATCCAGAACCAACTAAACTTTTTCAACATTAAATATAGACGTCTTCTCTAAAAACGCCGGCCTCTTCCCTGCAAAGCATCTTTAAGCCATAAGGGGCGTCGTGGTGACAATAAACCTATCTTGTGTAACAAATCCTGTGCCTCAACTTAGATAACCCAAACGGTAAAACAAAATGTTTGCACCAGTTAACTCAAACACCCAGGCGACATCCAAAAACTTGTTAAAAAACAAATGCGCCTTTCTGGAAAACCAAAAAAGATTGCAAACAAAACATCATTAAACAAACGAAACAAGAAAACAAATTTAAAAATGTCACCTTCAGTAAATATAACAAAAGAAAAAAAGTATTGAAGAACATTAGCAATAGAATAATAATAGTGCAATAAGTGGCTTTTAAAATTATGTGTTATAGGGAGTCAAGTTGTATGTTGCGGACTATTTTTCAGAAGTTTGCGAAAGCAGCACACTTGGTCAATATAGCAGCTATTTGTAGACTCCTGGGAATATTTCAAAGTCAACAACTTTGATATGATAAATTTATCGCATATAATGCATCTTTATATCAACGTTCTTATAAAGACCTAAAATATGCCATTTTTGTGTCAAAAACAAAGCAGCCCAGCAATCCATCAGAAATGTGATAAGTTCTAACCCTAACGTCTGGCTCTAACGCTGTTCAAGGGCAAATTCTCCAGAAAATCGAATCCATGTTAATTCGTTAGCTTAATTATATAAGACTACGTACTCTGCTTCAGCCGATGGAAAAGCGATGACTGTTTGACGCTTAGATTCCCACATGACCGGTGCGGAGGTGACGAAGATAACGAATCCAATCGTCGACCGGCCCGTTTGTAGGCACCCCCAACGGGCATCAGCTCACGCACAAAGTGATGTCGGGGATGCACACCTCTTCGCCGGAATATGACGTCTGTTGTGCACTCTTCCTGCCGAATACCTGCAGATCTTTTTCAACATTTCCATGTGACGGTGACAAGCGTTATGCAGATGTTTGAAAAGTGCTGATATCGGAAAGGAGAGATCCGGACGCGTAGAAATGAAAGTGAATAATAATTCACCAATTCCAAAATGGTAGTTTCCATAGGCAGATGAGGAGAATGCGTTCTCGTTTTCCCTCGTAGGCAAGAGGTCCTCATTTGAGGGAAATAAAGTACCCACCGCGTTGGCATCTTGCATGCCAAACTTCTTCAGTAGCAATGAAGCATAACCAGATTAGTTGAAATTTATGCCAAGAGAGGAACGTTCGGTGCTCCAACCGATGAAAGATTTCCAGTCCCCGTAGAGCTTGACATCGAATGTTGCCGAAAGCCTTTTTTGAACTTGATGAGTAAGGTAGAGTCGTTGGCAACGAATGCACAATCGTCCACTATGACTGCTACCATTAAGAAATTTTCTCCTTCGCGGAACATAAATACACGGGAGTCCAATGAGGATATGACGAAATTCCAAGAAAGGAGAGTTTCCGAGAACAGTAAGCTCTAGATTATGCCAGCCTGTGCTGCTCCATAAATGAAGTTAAATAGTTTTTAGGCATATCCAGGCTTCTGCTGAATGCCATTTGAGTCCGTGGGTTGCTCCATTACGATTGGAATGTCGAGCTGCAAGTAAAGGTACGCATTAGAAATGTCCGCTCCCTCGCGCAAGAGATTGTGGGCCGCGTTGAAGGCAAAAAGAATGCGCAGTGCCTTGTGATAGGCAGTGGGTGCATATGTGTTGAATGGATCGAAGTCGATGAAGGGCTTTTGCTTTTCTCCCCCTAGACAGCAGCGTGCCTTAATCAAGAACTTCTTTCTAATACCATCGAGCATCTTTTCCGTAAAGATTCATTTGAAGGGTACTGGTTTCACTCGAGGATCTCGAGGAACGAGTTCCCATGTGTCCCGACTGACCAAAGCGTTGAATTCACGATCGATCGCTTCGCATGAGCTAAGATCCTTGCAAGCTTCTTGAAGCTGCTAGGTACGTTCGGGTCATCGATAGTCTTTTTTGAGACCCAAACTTGGGGGCAGTTCCGCGTGATTGTGTTAAACGCCCTTACCAAGTGTTCCTCTAAGTCAGAACCATTCCCACTTTGTGAGATAGGTTCCATCTCCTCGGTTTCCGGTTGACGTGTTATCCGTTCCAGGAGAGTGGAGATGTTTGGAAGGGGAGAGGAGTTAACCGACCTGAAGTCCAATACCCGGCAAGTAACAACTGAGTTATTTTCCGGTACGAACATGCGAGCGATTGTGGTATCGCTTTGCATGCTCACAAAATTGCAAACACAGAGCAAGGAAGGAGCTTCTTGTTGGGAACGGTTTTGGAGCAGCATGTGCAGGCATAGCCAGGCTGACCAAAAGTAAGAATGTGTGCGAAGTCAAAATTGGTTGTTGGGTCCCATTCTAGGATAGAAATCCGTCCCTGTATCCTTGAGGATGGAGCTCGGTTCCTTAACCAGTTCGATTGATTCATGGCTTCAGCCCAGAGGGCGATCGGAAGTTTGCTAGCAAAAAGTAGAACACGAGTCCT
The DNA here is from genome assembly GCA_030374805.1 of Gracilaria gracilis. Lineage (NCBI taxonomy): Eukaryota > Rhodophyta > Florideophyceae > Gracilariales > Gracilariaceae > Gracilaria > Gracilaria gracilis. Next base: position 118,625 of record JARGSG010000069.1, read on the forward strand.
AGTCCAATGCTCTTGGATGAGTCTTTGTGCAGCTCTATTAGATTGCGATACATAGACTGGGGAGTAGTCCAAAGAGATGCCATTATCGAAGCAGAACTTGTCCAACTCGTTGCTCTCATGTTCCCCGGCCCCGTCCAGGCCAACATTCTTCAAGCTAACCGAGTGGTTTGGTTCCAGCTCCGAACGGTGTTTGTACCATTCCAGATGTTTCAAGATGCCTGGTCCGGTCTTCAAGACCAAGTTGTGCTTGAAAAAGAATACAGCGGACTTCGAGGTATAGTCGTCCAATATTGCTAGGGCATAGATTGCCCCTGATAGAGAGGGCGAGATCTTTCAAGACACGTCCATATGATTGAGATCCAACGGCTGTGATGTGGAAACAGATCGGGGGCGAGCCACCAGTAGGTTCCGTTTCATTTTCACAGTGCGGCAGGGGACGCACGTTAATGAATTCAGAATGGAGCTTTGAATGTATGGAACGGACTCGAAAGATTTGGCGAGATTCTGATACCTGCTTGGGTGCAAATGACCAGTTCACCCATGCCATTCCGTAGCCAGTTCTTGTTTGTTATTACTGGCGTTGACCACCATGACCTGTTTGCTGTCTTCCCGGAGGTTCATGATGTATAAACTGTGGTAGATTTCTGTTCCCCAAATGATATATGAGTTTAGTTTGGGATTGATGATGAAACATCCATTGAAGGGGCGGATGGTGGAGGTGAAAACCATAATGAAGTCCACACTTAGTACTCCCACTGAGAGAATGTTTGATTGAAACGCAGGAGCGTAATAGGCTTCAACGACGATGCCACTGTTCAGAGTGATTTAGACGTGACCCTTTCCGACAAGACGAGCTGTGCCAGAAGCAGCCTGGACAGTTTCAATGTCAATGCGCTCGTATCGGATGAATGATTTACGCGAATGTAAGAAATGATGTGTGGCCCCGGAGTCGATGTAGGACGATTCCACCTTGGTTTGAGATAAGAGTGTGACATTAATCTTATGCTTCGCCATGTTACTGTTGAACGGAGGTGAGGGAGGAAGATCGTCATGTCTTTGCACCACATAGGATCTGGGGTAAAAGTTTCGGTTTCCATCATCATCCTCCTTTGGTTCAAAGCGAGACTTCCAGTTTGACTGCTGGTGTCTACTTCGGTTTTCATCATGATCGCGTTGCGATCGACGAGAGCTATTGTTTGAGCGGGTCTGCTGTCAAAGGTCAGAACGAGAATTGTATCGTTGGTTGTTGTCCGACTGGTCGCCTTTGCGTTTGCAAAAACCGCTCGCATAATGTCCACGACGCCCGCAGTAGTAGCCGTTGTCATCGTTGCCGCATTTTACCATTGAGGACTTACTATTATTATGATCGCGTTGTCGGCATCCACCCTTGTTTGCCATATTTGCTTTGGATTGTGTCGATGTTGGCATTGGAGTGGACTGGGTTTGCTGAAGTTTGTTTGGATTCTTGCGCCAAGCGACTTCTGCTTCGACTGCGTTGACGATAGAATCAAAAATTCAGTAAGGTTTGAAATCATGGTCAGAGGGGCGAAGAAATTGGGAAGGCTTCGGTGAAACCTTCTCCTTATCCGCAAGTTCCTCGTCTTGCGTGGCCAGTTCTCCAACAATTTTCAAGAACTTCGAGACATGTTTGTTCCAGTCATCGTTGTTTTTGTACATCAGGGTGTCTAACTTGTGATGAATTTTTTGGACTGCTTGCGTATTCGAAGTGGTAAATACACGCTTAAGCTCGTCCCATAATTCTTTCGCAGATTTCTGGTCATCGTCCACAAATATTCGGACGAGTGCGAGAGGGGAGTCACCAAGGCACAATGTGATAGTGCTCTTGGCCTTGACTGACTTCGCAAACCAGGATCTGTGTGTCCGGTTGTTCACGTTGAATCCCTCAGGACGGGCTCGAGCCAAATCGACACGAAGTCGCCGAAGTAAAAACACCAGCCAATCAGAAGCCGAAGCTCAACAAGTGGTACCCATCTATTGGGCCTGCATATGCAGGTAGAGCTCCGGCCCAAGCAGCTCCCGTTTCTTGAACTCTACACCAACGGGAGAGTGGAGCTCGACATCGCCCCCTTCTCTCCCAATCTTCTGTGGCCAAGTACGTAGAGCGCGTACTAGTACGTAGAGCGCGTACTCCTGCTCCAAAGCTCGCGATTTTTGAAAGAAAACCGAGAGCCTTTGCCTTCATCCACCATTCTGCTCGGCATTTCTCTCCTTTGACATCTTCTTCATTCCCAAACATAGCCGACAATCTTGTTTCCTATATCACTCTTGCGAATGTCCCAACGTTCATTTCTGACATCTCTTCGTACCCACAGATACTGCTCAGTACGTTTGAAATCATTTTGTTGTACAATTCATCAACTAAAAGTCCGTTTCTAACCAATCTTGTCATACGGAGCTAACTAAAATTCGTTGCGCTACTATTACCTACACGAAACTGACAGATATTACCACCGGTAATTTTACATAATCCATGCACATCTGCAACGCCCTTCATCCAATCTAACCAATTTACACATGTGATGATCCTCTTCAGAAGACTTTGTCGAAATTGTTGCCAGCAAAGGTAAAACACTTGCGATGCGTACTTCCGGTACGTTTTGTATATGGGCTTTACAAAAACTATTGCAATTTCTCCGGTCTTCTAAAAGATCAGAAGGTTACAGAACTTCTGGATAAATATTCTGACTAACCCAATATTTCCTTTATATTTCTAGCTGATTAATGTACCAGTCATGAATGGAGGGAATGTAAGATATATTTATGTGCAAAATTCAACATACTACTCTATTGTAGGGCACTTGGTTTGGCTCTCGGGTAGATAGGTATGCGAAGTTCGGTCATAAAAGGTAAAGAATTTATCTCTGGTTGAAGGTAATGCTCTGTTATTGTGGCTGCAAAAGCACAAACAAAGGCTGCAATAATGTTTTCTTATCGTATATGCCTTATGAGGTAAGAAAGTATTATAACAATGTTCATTTTTGCCAGTTTTTTCCAACGTAGGAGACTGCACCGATTGTGTGATCAAATTGTGACAAAGCGAAAAGTAGCACTTGTGGCAAATATACACTTTGAACGGTAGTTTATCGAACATCTCTGCCTCACATGGCGACCGTCGTGATGTCCTCGTCAACTGAAGACGAAGGTAGAATTTAAAACCACCTCCTTGCTAACTCAGACATCACAAAGGTCGCCTCCCGTGGCGGAGATGTTCGATCATGTAAACCATGAAGGACGGTATCTATAGGCATGTCATTGTGTTTTCGTCATCTTTTGTTGACTGCTTCAATTTGCTGTGCAGGTGCAAAAAGAACAAAACATGGCTACAGAGTTAATAAAATGATGCGGGCTGTAGCAGCTGTTGTCATCGTGAACTTGTGTTGGAGGTGTGTGGTTTTTATACCGACATGTTTCGTGCAGATGTGAAGCAAGACACACCCTTCAACACAAAATGGCGATGATGATGCGGCGATGTTGTTGCCTTCTTGGATATTGTTGCCTTGTTTTATAGTGTATATAAAGGCCAGAAAACTATGGGGCTGAGGACAGAGTTACAGGCTAAGCGATAATGTTGCGATGGTGTTCTTTTTGTGAGAAGGCACGTACTCTCACGTTTAGTCACACAACTTGTGTGAGAAACTTGCGAGCACATGCCCTCTTATAAACTGCTTACGCTGTTGGAAGCTGTAAGTACATGTTACGTTGGAGCTGTTCTGAAATTCCACCTGCGATACAAAGAACGATCATATAGCAAGTACACAGTGTTGCCTTTAAAGAATAATGTACATACCATCTAGTACCTGTATTTCTTGTTGCCCTAATCGTCTTTATTCTCCACTATACTGAGCGCTAAACTTAAAGCATTATCTAAAGCGGCTCGGGTAGGTTCGCTTCGGGCGCGCAAAGATTGTATTCGGCCTTACGATCCATACCTGTCTCGTGAATGCTCGTCCTGGCAGCATTCGTAGTGCTCCTCACCACATCCAAGTACTTTCGCCTTTTTCTCTCTAAAGCATTCGGTGTAGCTCTTCCTTCGTTTCACAATCTTAACGTTGGCTTTGTTCAGAGCTTGGATAAAGGGTACTGAACTGTTCTCCCACAGCACTAATTATTTCTGTGGATTGGGATTTTCGCTCACTTTGAATGACTTGAACACAGAAAGAGACGGTAAACTTCCTTGCTTGTAGCTCTCCATTGCTGTGCTCAATTTCTGCTGAAAGTGGTTAGCCGCATACGGACCCATGCCCGATGTTACGCGCCTAATTTGGTCAGACATTGCCTGGGCATCAGACCATTTTACGCAAGTGCCGACCTCCTCGTCCGCCTCCGTCTTCAAAAAAAGATCAATATCCTGGGCAACTACCTCGGACTTCTCATCACCGTTCGATTCCATTAAATTCTGTATGTTGATCATGTCCAGGACACGCGCCTCTTTTCGTAGATCACAGACCCATAGATAGTCAATTTGCTCTGAATCGTACTTCCAGTAGTCATCAAAGAACCCTTCTACTTCAATATAGTCATCAAGAACCTCCCTCAAACGGGGAATCTGTTCGGCCATATCCTCGTAAACCATGGCACATTTCATAATGTGGCGAAAAGGGAAGCCCATCAGTTGGGTTTTCAGGCAATCGTACCGTACCAATAACTCGCTGTCTCCACCATCCTCGCTCTCTAAATCCCTTCTCGTGAACAGAACCTTCAATGCCCTTCGTTGTCGTGGAAGAGGGTTGTCGGCCTTTTGTACTAAACACACGCTCCATGTGAGGTCAAAACATGCCACGACCTGGATACCTTACCTGTACTCGTCACTCAACTCTCGCCGGTGTACATACTCGATTGATAAGACTGAGGCGCTGGTTATCGCATAACGACGTGATGGTACGACGCTTATTTTCCTTACACTTCGTTAAGCTGTAGCTTTTATACTTCGAAATCAGCTCATCAACCACTTGGGTAGGGAGAGGGAGCTCTCAATCACGAATAGATCTAGAACGGGAGCTCACCGCGGTCATTGAGCGAAGACGGGACTCATTTCGCTCTGCGGCTCTTTGTCAGGTAAGCCAATTTAGTTGGCAAGGTATTGCGCTGAACTGCACCTTCTTCGCTAATATGTACGCCCTGTACCCCGCAATCGACGGCTCAGTGTACCCGGTCTCTTGAAAGAGGTACGAACGCGAGATAGCAGCAATTCGAAAGCATGTGACCAGCAGCTGGGTTCTATGCACGTAGAGATAAGTGAACCGTACAGGTAGCTTCTCTGTATATCCAGAAAAGTACTCCTTCTGGAACTCTGCCAGTATGGTCTTGAATGAAGAGAGGGAGCGTGGTCGCCTCAGGTTGAACAGATCCCTACTTATAGCGTCGCACCATTAGGACCGTCCAATTTTCGCGCACCACGATGCTACATTTTGCATCTGGCTCTGATCACTTAAGGGGTACAAAAGAACTGTGCTTGTTCTTTCCAACGAATAAATCAACATAAAAGGAAGCATATTGTGATGCAGACTGGGCTGGATGTCCTGAGACTAAAAAGTCTACAACAGGCTTGTTGATGAAGGTCAATAAAGCACCGGTTATGTAGACGACGAAAAAGCAAACGCTTATTGCTTTGTCATCCGGAGAATCCGAATACATTGCACTGTCGTATTGAGGGAAGGTCTTAACATGGATGAGAAGACTCTCCTGGGGCTTACGCAACGATGACGTTCTTGAAGAACAGTAGCCTAAAATGTACCCAATTTCCATATTTACGGACAGTTCTACAGCACTGTAAATTTCAGGTTATTCTAAAACTTCCGAAAGGAATAAGCACATTGCTCTGAAATTTCATCATGTGAAAGTGCTGTTGAAGCTAAGGATTATGAATGTTGAATAGATAAGGACTAACGTCCAACCTGCGGATTTTCTCACAATGACCTTGCGCTTTGACTCGGCAGAGAAATCAAGACTTCTTTGTGGTAGTATGGCTTAACAATTTTTCGGTATATGCTGACCTTACTGCACTTTTGTTTCTTGTCTTGTATGTTTTTTTGTTTCTTTTTACTACAGTTAGTAGTCTAGGGGATTTTTGTTGCGATGTTATAGATTTTCGTTAAGAGGTTTTCTATAACAAAAAGAGACAATTGAAACGAGGACACGGAGCTTTGTCTGTTGGCCGCATCAACATGTCCCAACTGGCATGGACAGTGACGTATCGTAGTGTAGAAGCGATCAGGTTCGCTTTGGACCCAAAGCGATGGTGGCGGGAAATCACTCCATGCCAATCCCCAGAGCCCCAGAATCACGGCTCCAAGTCAACTAGCTCTTCATATCAGTCGTCACATTCTCACCGCAGCGCCGATTCACTCTTGTCGCACGGCGTTCAATCATCGACGATGAGTGCTCTCCCCAGTGCGTCCGTGTCCCCAGACAATGAAAATCGGAATGCAGCACCTCCTAGCAGTGTGGCAGCCGGAGCCAATATATCGTGTGCAGCCCCACCCAAAACTGCGGCCGAAATTGTGGTGTCTGACGAAGTAACACGTACAGAAAAGAGCAGTGTAAATTGCACTCAGCACTATAACCACGACATTATTATCATACTGCTTCAAATGATGAAAGCAGCAGGATATGGTGACCGCAATAAACAAAAAAACTTTGAAAGAAGTGTTTGCTCTTGCGACCAAAATGGCGAAGAAGCAGAACAATGTCACACGTTCAGCAAAGACGTGGCAAAAGAAGCTTACCCGAATCAAGCAGGACTACACCGCATTCATATCCAAGATAATTGAATCTGGAAAAGATGGCGATGACCCAGACCTGTACGACAAGCTGGAGTTCTTTGGGGAGGTGCACGAACTTGAAGATTACAAAACCCGGCACAATTCACTTGCCGTAATCAACAGCGAATCCAAAACTGCAAGAAGCGACCTTGCACCGGCAAGCTCGAGAAAAAGACAAAACATCTCTCATGCAGCAGCCACGGAATCGTTCTTCAACGGGACGAAAGAGTGTCATTTAAGACTGCTTGAGAAGTAGAAGCACGGGAATGATGAAAAAAAGATGCGCTCAATTACAGGAAAAAGTTCTATCTAGTTTTGTAGAGCTTCTCTACGACATAGTGAAGTCAAACGTCTCTTTGCTGCTTCCCTTTCCAGGTCTCCGCGGTGATATTTTCATGCTCTTCCTCCTTCTCGTCTTGCAGAAGATATGAATTGTTATTTTCGTTATTAGCAATGCACATGTTGTGCAGTATTGCGCAAGAGCTGCAGACGAATACAATGTCATCCTCGTGTTGCTGTCAAATGCCATTTTTGAGGATCAAGAATCTTCGCTTAAGTGTTCCGAAGGTGCATTCGATGGGTTTTTTTGTTTGCGACGTGATACTATCCTAAGTTTTCAGTACGGGGTTTGCGGCCATCACCGATTTGCTGCTACTCTTCGTCATGTTTTCATATAATCGGAAGGCGCAATCCTCCATCTAATACGGCCAAACTCGAATTTTTGAAACCATCAGATCGGGTATAGATGGCCCTAGTCATTGCCTTTTCCTCCATCATTCTCTCCAGCGTGCAACTTTTATATATAGTAGAGTCACTGTAAACAAAAAGTTTCCAAACGTCAGTATATAAAAATCTCCTATCTGCAGATGATATCGCAAACCGCACTATGCTTGGAAGTCCTTAGTAGCAGCAATAATCATAAAATTGCGACTCTGGGGACAATTATCATGGTATGTGCGTTCTATTGATGGCTCTCACGCAGTACCGGAGTCTTCGAATGCCTGGAAAGCCTTACATTAGCCCTTTTTAATTAAGGATTCCGAGCCTAAGCGCTAAAACCTCGAATCCAAACCGTTTGTAGTTTTCAAAATAAGAGCGATCTCCTTAGATGAAGTACACGTTGGGCCTGAAGATTCAGGCGGGGTACGAGTGACATCTCAACATGGAGGGAAACAAACTGCTCCTTCCTCTTCTGCTTCTCGAGCAGATGTCCCAAACTGCTGCCCACACGCGCACACTAGTGAATCAGGGGGCAGTGCTTGGCGCAGCACGTTGCACAAACCTCGAACCTGAGCAAAATGAAGAAACTCCAGCAAAACCAGGTAGAGGAAACCCGAGAGACGGAACAAAAGCTCTCTATGCGAAGCGTGTTAATAACCATATCTACCGAGATATCTGCGAAAACGATCCAGATATACAGTTGTTCGAGAAAACTGTGCACATGTCGCGGGAAGACTTTGACGCACTTTATGCGTTAGTGCAAGACAAACTGGCGCAGCCTTTGGATGTTCGAAATGAATATCAGGAACAGACAAGAGTACCCAGACGTCGTCGGTTGACTACGAAAGAGATGTTGTTTATGTTCTTGGACATCTTAGGAGGTTCGAACGAAGGAAGCTGTGGTATAGAGAAAGTGGCATACTCTTATAGCGTCTCACCCGGAACTGTGTCCAACTACTTTCGGCATGTGTTGTACGCTTTGTTTAAGACCTTAGACGAACAAGAACCGAAGCTTATCCGTTGGCCTGATGACGCCGGCAGGCAGGAAATGGAGAACTTGTTAATTGGTTTTCCGAAGTGTGTGTTCTTCTTGGATGGTAACAAGAACAAGAGATGGAGACCGAAGGATAATAATGAACAGGAGCGTGCTTACGACGACTACAAGAAAGCACATGCGTTCTCTATCCTCTTGTTTTGCGATTTGTTCGGTCGCTTTATACGCGTAGAGATATCGGACAAAGGAGCCGAAAGTGATCGAAACATGTACACGACCTCAAAAGTTTTTCGTGAACCAAGTCTATATCTTTCACCTGGGCAGCATGGAATGGCTGACATGGGATTTTCTGGTAGTGGTGACCTCGTCGTTCCGTACAAAAAGAACGAAAGTACCCTCTGGATGTACAGAACGGAGTACAACAGTTTGATTCGAAAGCAACGAATGGTCAATGAATGGGGTATAGGGTTTGTGAATAACCGGTTTCGTTTATTCTTGGGCCGATGGCCGTTTGAGAGAAACCTCTTTCCTATCGCGTACACTACGGTAGCGATGCTGTGCAACTGGCAGTTCGATAGAAGAGGGTTTGCGCTGCAGCCCAGAAGCCGCTATGAAGAGAAGATTGCGGCCCAAGAGAGAAGAGAGGACGACGGAGAGGAGATTTGAGTCATATGTTCGCGCTCGCGCTCCGCGCGGCGCGAACAAAAGGAGGAGGGCAGAGCAGCTTAATCCTGTTCCGCTTGGGTGGGTTGCGCAGCGTTGCTTGTTCGAGAAGAAGCTGTTGCAGCTGTGAAATGTTCCGGACCACTCTCTACCGCACTGGTTCCAGGGTCTGCGTCACAAACCTTCAGCAAATTTGCGTCAATAGTTAACGTTTCGAACGGCAACGACGGCGGTAGTGGCGTCACAGGCTCCTGTGCCTGCAAGTTGTTGCTCCGAGCAAAGAGGTCCACCAAAATTCCGAACTATTCACTCTGCCTCCGCTGCAGAGCCGCGCTAGCAATTGCAGCATTCGCTATGCGGGTTTGAGCACGTAGGTTCTTCAGTTTTGCTGCTGTTCTTCTCTTCTCACGTGCCAAGCGTGCCTGTTCACGCCTTTTCTTATTCTTCTCAAATGTTTCTCGTCTTTCTCGTTCGCGTTTTGTTTTCTGTGCTCTTGATTCTTGTGCTCGTGACAACACACGCTCGGCACCTTCGTCTGTAGTTTGTACTCTTTTCGACATTTCATGCTTATAATCGGCAACTGCCTGATCAAGCATGTGTTGAGCGTCATTTTCGTTGTGCCGCGCGAGTACAAGGGGGCCCTCACTGTCACCCAAACTGTCTGCAGAGACAATGACCTTCTTAAACAAGTCATTTACAGAATTTACTGTGTTGCGAACGTTGTCCGCAGTTATTCACTTCATGTTGCTGCGACGCCAACACATACCATATTTGTCCTGCTCGTGAACAAGAACACTTTCTGGATGGTGTCTACTGCGCGCACGACTTGCTACGGTTTCACACGTCTTGTCCAGGGTTTTGAGCTTTTGCAAAGGAGTACTGTGAACTATCAAAGTGCGCGGCACCCATTCTTTTTCGATCTTGTTCATCACAAACCGTTGAGGTGCGCGTTCGTTTGGTTGTGTTTCCGGTCCAGAAGGCGCCGCGTTGGGGTCAGATTGTGGGACGGTTGGGCATGCTTGTACTCCAGATGGGTTTGAAATATGATCAAGAGGTGGAACGGGCGTGGAAGACGACATGTCACCATGTATGATGAGCTCTGGGTTGGTCAAGGACGATGGATGACGAACTCCATCTGATGGAAATAAGCTAAGCTTTTTGGAAGTCGCCCCTGGTTCACTATGTTATTTTGCACGCTGTTTCAAACTAAGCCGTTCTGTGATGCGCTAATTAAACAGGGTGCGAGCAAATCGCTTATCTTGTTTCAAAAAGAGAGCCGTTTTCTCTTAATTAAAAAGGGCTATTATGGCAGCGACATTCTTTTCGTCGCGTGGTAGTGCCACGTGGTGCCCAAATACGGCGCATATTTCTTCGCTGATGATCTACACGTCGCGATTTACTGAGCTTCTCCCAATGCCAAGTTGAGCTGCCACTGCGTTACATGACGCTCCGCCACAGTTGATGAGAAAGGAAGCTAAGCGCAATTCGGGTTCTATGGATCTCTGAATTTCGTGGCTTGCTTTCGTATGTGATCATACAATCCACCCAATAAGTGTTAAAAAACTGTCTGTGAGACGCAAAACAAAGCCCGCCATGAACCACCTGCAACAAAACTGGGTTGCAACGCATAATGAAAAATCATCGATGGTCGTTTTGAACGTACTTCCAACATCGATTGTAACCACCTGACTCTGGAGGGAGAGGTGGGCACTTGCTCATGTGTGGCGCATAGAATGACGTGTGTGTGGCGCTCTCGCCTCGCAAGCGGTCGACGGCTGTCAACACAGTCGCAAGCTTTTGGTCGATCCTTCACGCACCGCTTCGCCTTGCTGTTACTGTAAGCTCCATGCTTAGCATCAAAGTGCGCTGCCTTTGATCGCGCATGCATCGTTTAACTCATATATGTTGTATCGCAATTGGAGCATGCATTGCCCAATTTCGCTCGCGTTGCTCAATGCGAACCGCCATCACAGCGGGTATAGGCGCCCACGGCGCCCACAGCAAAAACTAACAACAGCCATTGCTCGTTAGCAAGCCAATCCAGTACAAGCGCCGACGCAACCCAAGTTTGTGGCAGCCCAAGCACCAACACAGATAAGCCTATACACGCTGGCAAAAGCACATCCAGTAGTGCACACAGCAGCTGCACCGGCACAGCTCAGCTTACAAGCCTTGCAATCTGCAGATGCCCTCATAGTACCGACCATATCCTCACCATTCCGACCGCCATCAAGTGCGTCCTGCAACGACACATTCACCGCCAGTTTAGCAAACCGCACAATCTCACCCACGTACTTTGGCACAGACACTGCTTCTCCTCCCATCCACTTATTCATAGAATCCACGTTATATTGAATCACTTCATCTTGCAGACGCTTGGCCCGAGCACCCAATACTATCACAGAATCAGTTTGCCCATTACCAACAGAGGTGTCTTGCGACGACGCCTGGGCTTGTCCTCCAAAAGTGACAGCGGTAAGAAAAATAAGCACAACACCGAACGACTTCATGGCTTTCACGCTCACGGCTTTACCCCTGCAGAGAACCTTCGACAGTGCTGCCGCACCACAACGAAGCTGTTCACAACCAAAAAGCATCCATCTTTTATACTGTTCTACAAACCAAACAAAGCTCAACAACTCCTCACCATGCCATTCTGCTTTCGTTGCCGTTCGCAGCCTTCCTTACCACCAAGGTGCCAACATCAGAATAACAAAGTGCTTGTGCACTCCTGCGCCCGTTGGAACGCCAATTTCCAGTAATCACAAACTACAACAATTTCTTGCTCCAACGCTGCTCGTTTCGAATCTCGTTCCAACTACTTCAACCGCCCTATTTCCGTGCCTGACAGCTCCCCGAACAACATTTCAGCCGCCGTGCATAGAAACAGAGTAAACGCAAGCCTGTAGGCTCCCCTTCGCACTTTTCTTGTGCCCTGGAACCGATCACGGTATGCACTATTGCTCTGCAGCCGTTTTACAAGAACAAGTTGGCGAGCCGGCAAGCAACACTTATCAGTACACGAAAGTTCGTATGATAAGGAATACATTTTCGCGCTTGAGGTTGACAATCTCAACAGTCACGAGACATATTAGGCGTCATGCACCATAGTGCTTCTTCTTATTGGCACCAATGAAGACGTTTTGGAATGGTGCCCGTGTTCGGTACAGGTGGCACTAGCCAACAGTCGCAGCAACTGCTCAACACATTGATAAGGCGCTCCATAACAAATCTAGACACTTTGGAAACCGTTCCACTCGCCTTTGTCCTCAAATAATCAGTGATCCTCCTCACTTCGGGTAACAGCGTGAAAGAGGTTGAACTCACCGTTTCTTTGGCAGTGGCAATCACAACATGACATGGACCAGGATATCCGTGTACCGGTTACGCTTTGTTGGAATTTGATATGGCTTAGCACGGTACATGGAAAATGGTTGAGAAGTAGGTTTTAATAAACAAATAATGTCCACAGAAGCCTCACAAAGCTTCGTAACTTAAACTGCCTTAGATCAGTAGCACATCAGTTTAGCTACAAAAAGAAGTCGATTAGAGACCCGAAGCCATTCTCTTGAGGCGAATAATGGCGTCAAACCGAGATTTACGCCGTCGTCTTCGAACCAATACGTCGCAAGCCGCCTTCAGTGTAACATCTGAGTGGTCTTGTTCCGGCGGCGGGGGCAGGTGTCACTGCTGCACCTCCAAACAAAGAACGATGAAGACCGGACTTCATAAATGTAGCAACCCTATTGACATCTGGGATAGAGCCATTGGGTTCCGTTGCACGGATCTGGGCCGAGAGAGCGACGGTGCAAATACCAGAGAGATAGAAGTGCAGGGAAGGATGAGTAAGAACCGAGTCATTTGTTAATGAGAAAATGGTTAGTGCTATTTCGATTAGTGAGAGATGTTATTAGTGATTAGTGTGCAGTTAATTGATGGAGGTGGCGCTCTCGCCTTCAGGGACAAGCACGCAAAGCTGCAAGCTGTCACACAGTATATGTGTGTTCCCATCGAAATTCTTTCTTTTACAACGAACTTCCTTTTCAGAAAGGGAAAGAATCCCACCATTGTGGAATTCGTTCGAGCTCTCTCCACACATTCAAATCAAGAGGGTCATTGAAATGAACTGGGCCACTAAGAGCGCCAAGCGACAGACACTCTGTGTCACCAATGCCGTAGCTAAACATTCCCAGCGGACATTCCTCACATTGTGCTGCGCCGTCTTGTCGCGAAACGAACCCAGCGGGGCATTTCTCACACGGTGCGCTCGTCCCACATCCACCTGGTTGCATTGTACACAGCATTCTATCGGAGCTTGCAACCACTCGGTAGGTTCCGGCAGGGCATTTGGTGCACTCGTTGTCCACCCCGAACTTCTGTTCTCCGTAACTTCCGTTCGGGCATTCCGAGCAAATTCCGTCTACAATTCCCAAGTTTTGAGCTAATGGCCCTCGACACCCGCAAGTCAAGTCATAAGTCCGCACTTGACTTCCAGGACATGGTTCGCACCCTTGTAAACTATTTATGCTTGAAAATGGACCGGTACACGGAGGGCATGAATATGAGAGGTCTTCGGCGACCGTGCATTGTTCCGATACACAATGAGTATAGTCAGGATTACCAAGTTGGGAGGCAAGCTGAGTATGAGGTGGACAATACGTCTCGCGGTCGAGACATTGAGTAAGAGAATCATCAGCAACCATTCCTTCCGGGCAACGATCACAACGGTTTGCTCCGTGTTGGGTTGAGACTGTACCTTCCGGGCATCGCACGCACTCAGACGAATTTGAAATCGAGCTAAAGAATCCTGGATTACAAGGTCTACATAATCGAGCGAATTCGGTGTCCATCACGTAAGTTCCAGGAGCGCAAGTCTGGCTGACAGTATCGTGATCTAATAAACCCGCAGGAAAACAATGAGAGTTCATCACTTTTGCTGCAACGACCTCCGCGCACGGTGCACATCGCAGAGGCAGACCGCCAACACTCCCTTCGTTTGCCGAACAGGGTACACACCGTTCCTGTTCCGAGTCATATATTTCATCAGTTTGGCATCGTTCGCAGTCTCCACTGGAGGTCTGGATAAAGCCAGACGGACATGGTCCACCAACTCGTCGACAGAACGTTCTACCGGGAGTGTATGTCGTCATGTTCTGTGGACAAGCGAAGCACTGAGCAGCTATTCCGTGCATCCCCTGCGCAAGCCTGCCGTATTCACCGGGTTGACAAGGAACACACTTAGTAGAGCCATATTCATTTTCGGACGCCCACCCTCTCGGGCATGCCGTACAAAACGTCGATGTTGGTGTTTCTCTGAATGTCCCAGGTCCACATTCGCCACATGGATCATAGCCTTCCGCTGTAAGGGCATAACATGGAACACACTGATCAATTGAAGTAGCGCCTTGCGGAGCAACAGTTTCAGGTGGGCAACGTTTGCACTCGAGAAGGTTTTCCTCGTCCGCGTATCCACCATAACATGGATCACAAGTCTCTTCGTTGTCAGACAGCCAAAGAAAAGATGATATACTAGTTCCCTTCGGGCAAGTAACACAAAAAGGCGAGTACTTTGAAGAGAATGTTCCTTCTGGGCACGGAGTACATGAAGACGAACCTGCCCCAGAGAACGTTCCGGGGGGGCAACCTCTGCAAACTTGTTCGCTTTGAGCTCCGGAATATGGGAAATATTTTCCAGGGTTACATGGTATGCAGCTGGTGGAGTTTATGAATTGTTGGTATGATCCAGGAGGACAGAGGATACATTGAGATGAAGAAGAATCCCAAAACGAACCTCTCGGACAGCCATTAGCGATGACAGCAGAATTTGAGAAGAATATGGTAGTAAGAATCCCAACTACTATATATGTTTCAATCGACATGACGGCTCTAGAATTCAGCTCTGGTGAGTATTGTTGACGAGTGAGACCAGTTTGTATTCCCAGAATCTCGAGAATTAGTATTGCGACCTGGGCTTCTGTGATTGACGCTCTAGGAATGAAGGTTGCTTTTAAGTAGGAGAACGCATGACAAGGTTCGCTTCCTAGCAAGAAATCCGGGCCCATAGGCATGGAGAGATCGTTACACAGCTTCTGCGCTAACACAAATTAAGGAGCTTTGCTATAAAACAAAAGAGCTGTATCGATGTAACTCCTACGTAGTAACACGTATAGTTCCAACAGTGCATAGATTTTTAATTCTTGATTAAAATCCCATGGGGAAGTGCTTTCTCGCGTTAGGAATTAGTCGCCGAGTCGAAAAGCTCCGAATTGCATACTGGCGCGCAGATGCTTTTGTTTTAAAGGTGTACTTGCATTGCTGAGGGCGATACTTCAAAACTTATGCTCATGGCGGCGGGTATGTCTCCGTAAAAAGAACAGCTTTCATTCAAATACTGCCTATAGAACTGGGGTAGTGCGATGACACCTTTTAACACCGTCTTCTGAGCTAGGACAGCACCATCTTCCGCGATGCCGCTTTTCAATATTTTTTTCTGCAACTCCCATGTCATTCAATCATTTCGATTGCTGGTATACATAGTGAATGCTTTTCAGGCCCCGTGCTGCAGCCATTTCAGTTCAGAGCAAGTGAAACGGATGTATGTGTCCCCGTTTCACTTGTTGCCAGAACAATACTCTGAAAGAGATCTGAATTGTGACAACGGAATCTACTACGACTTTCCGGCTAGGTAAAACGAGATTTGCAGAACTGTCATGAGAGTACCCTTGCAATTCGAAGCTTTCGAAAATCTTCCAGGTCTATTGAAAATCTTGAAAAGCAGCCCCCACAAACACCAAGAATAGAGAAAAAGACTCGGCTTTCGAAGGTTCGTTGTGGAACTCACATTCAGGTCCAAGAGCTGTGAAGAAAGCCTGCCTGCCATCAGACAACGAAGCCCCCCAACCACACTGGCTGGGGTCTCATTTTGCCGTGGCGTCTCGTCGAGTCACAAAGCCAGCGGTGCACTGTCGAAGCGATGTACTCTCCGTGCACCTCACACAGATGCAACTCGATGTTCTTTCGTCACACGAAGCCGCTTTGTGGAGAATTCGGGCATGTCTTTTCAGAATACAGTAACTAAGCAAGTTCAGTGCTGGTGCAAGTACTCCTCTTTTCCTGGGGACTTGAACCCATCTCTAGTTTTTTATATCTGTTGGCTGGAGTATCTTTTTACTGCGCGTCGCGTCTTCGGCGGGCTCGTACAGAAATCCCATCCTTTGAAGCAGCGGAGGCTTCATGCTGGGCACGAAACTATTAACCCTTTTACTACCAGAAGCTTAACGAATTTTAAAATGGGTTAAGAACACTAATTCCGTCAGGTTGATTGGCTCGGCCCCATCTTGGAGATTTCGAGGAGTGTTGAGGGCCACTAATTCTTAAAGATATCTATACTCGATATAATTTTTCGATAAGATTGCCCAGAACTTCTGGAAGATACAATTAATATGTCAGACACCGTCGTATGCAGTACACCCAGTAACCGTAATAAGAGTGAGTAACGCTAATTGACGAATCGGTATCGTGGTCAAGGCTATGGTAGAACGTAGACGTTGGCGCGTTCCAAGAGCGTGCGCAGAAGAGCCGGGGCGTCCGGTATGTTGTTCGAGGCAAAAGAAAACAGGGACAAAAGTCGTTTCCCTCCGTCTGGTCGCTCCCCCCCCCTCCCGGTCTCTTCCGAGGACGGCACCAGACGGCGACCATTTATTCCGTAATGTCGTTCTGCCTGCGAGCTTTCTGCAGCGGTGCAAGCTGCGCACGCTCTGTCCTAGCACAATGTAGTCCGGCCTCATGTAAACCGCCACAGCACACGCGGACGACGAGTGTTTGGCCAATGCGTCAATCACACACACCCCGCTTGCCAAAAACCAGTGAAGACAAGAAAAACAAGTTAAAAAACGACCCCGATTGTTACAAAATAAGGTACATAGGCTGACAAACGTTTTAACAAAAAAACTCAGCAGCGGCCACGGTAGATCAGAGTAAATCGGCGAAAAACACCTTCCAGTAAAACTTGCAAAAAGCCACGACCGGCCAATAGTAAAGTAAAGGCCAAGGTCACTTACCTCATAACAACGTGAAAAGTTGCATCTGGACATAATAAAATGAACACTTCCACCGCCATTTAATAAACATAAAACGCCAAATCTGTTTCTATAAAAAGGATTTTGGAATTTAAAAGAACCCGGTAGTGAAGAAAAGAAGCCAAACAACTAGAATACACAGAACAAGCAAAAATTGTTACGGCACATCGGACGGCGCCAAAAAGCTTTCCTGTTTGTTAGAGATGAATTGTAGACCGATCATTCATATCGACACTGTATCCGTCCAATCCTTATATCGGCAGAAATCTATAAAAAGGCAAAGTCCTCCTTCCCCCAGTTTCGCCGTTTTGCTTTCAATGTACAAGAAAGAAGAGAACAATTCCAATCCCATCTCATCTCCCGCACCAACGCAAGTTACGCTAGACAATGTAAAGACAATTTTGAAAAGCGCGCGCTTTTTTCTTTCCAACCATATACGTTATCTACGCGTTACTCATCCACGTCTAGCGCAGTGATAGAATGTAATATACTGGCCAGAAATGGACTTTCGCTACGCCATCCTTCAATGAGTAGTGTACGAACAGTTCATCAAGACCTCGTCGTGGCATTTCCTAACAAAGTACCACGCCATTAGCATTGGAATGCTTCGCGGAACCTACACTTCCTGGACCAGGAAATATCCCGCCTCTCAACCGCTGTCGCCAGCAAATACCCATCTCAATCCTAAACCAAAAGGCTGCCCCATATTCCTAACTGCAGATGAGGAAAGAACTATCGTGGAACTTCTACATTATTATGCCGACAATAACACGCCACTCACAAGACAAGGCATTCTGGACCTGGGGCAGGACTACGTTCCCCTTCTGCCACAATCACAGCAAGCGAACTTGGGGTTCTTCAACAGTCGCCGGTCTAATAACTAGGTAACCGCGTTTTTAAAGCGAAATGATCTGCAGATGCAACACGTCCAGCTTATGGAACAGAAGCGGGTTGAGGCCGTCACGCCATTAAATCTCACGAAGCATATCGCAAGGGTTGAGGTTGCGCTCACTCGATATGGCGTATATCATCCCCGTTTTATTTTCAACACTGATCAGACTGGAGCTTCTTTCAACAAAATGAAGAGCAGAAGTCTCCGTAAAGGTGTCGGCGCTGTTGGCGCTCGCCTTATTCAGAAGACGCTTACCACGAAAGGTTCTTTGGACCGCGTCACAGTCATGTCCGTTGTAATTGCTGACTGTACGGCCTATAAGCCCGCAATTATCTTCCTGGGAAGGCACACGCAGTTCTGCCGCGTCAGCGGTGAGATGCAAACGTTGCATTCCATGCTGCCACCCTGATACCTTTTCCAACGCAATCCACCCGGCGCTGATACAGACATTGTGTTCGGATGGGCACAAGGGTTCGTCGAGGAAACACATCACTTGCGCCAGAATGGGCAACGTTCGCTGCTTGTGCTCGATGGCTACGGAGCCCATGTCGAGTACAAAACCTTGAAGTTGGTCAAGGGAAAGAACATTATTGTCATTGTTCTTCCCGCTCGTACGTCCCAGATCACACAGCCGTTGGACAAGAGCGTTTTCAGCTCGTAGAAATCGCATTTGCAGCACGAACTGCACAAGGCCGCCCGGCAGAAGCAAAAATTGAACGCTTTTGATGTAGCACATTGCATTAGCAACGCCTACTCCAGTTCCCATACAGCGCCGAAGATACGCTCCGGCTTCCACAAAACCGGAGTATGGGATATGGAGTTGATGAAGCCATGCATTGCGCCGTTGCAGAAGTATCTAACGCAGACCAATGTCAGAAGAATTAGTCCGGTTACTGTAGAAGAACTACTCGAATGCTTTCAAAAGCGACACCGTACGTTTCTATGTGCCGCTGTTGTCGAGGAGGAAGGGCATGTGCGTATTGTCACAACGGCTGGTGCACATTTGACTTCAAATGTCGTTTTAGAGGCGGTACAAAAGCGCATGGCTGCTCTTCAGGCAAAAATGAAAGAGGCCAAAGCGCGCGAGCTGGCGGCTGCCTACAAAGAGCCTAAGGCCGACATCACGCGCTTAGTCCAGTTAGCGCCGCAGCGCAACATTCGCCGCCATCGTCTCTTTCAAACGAGAAAGGCGCGCAGGGAGCTGCGTCGGGCAAGGGCTCGTAGTGGCGTGTTGGCTGGAGAGTTGGAATTCCAGGAGGTGGGAATTGAGATATGAACGTTGAAACCCCGTAAACAAATATGTGCGTTAGAAGGCGCATATTTCTTGTTCAATTTAGGGAATCGGGCTTTTTGTGCTCTCCGAAGTGGGTGCTTGCAGTTGACCTAGCGCGTGCCGTAAACTGTCTATTGTTCCGTCTGTTGGACCTATCATGGGCGTAGGTCTTGGCCCCTCCTTGGCTGAGTTGGGAGCCGATGGAAAGGGCGGTTTCAGAGATAGAGCCATTTGACTGAAAACGGTTCACGAAATTTTGGTACCTTGCCGATTTAAGGGTCGGACATACACATTCTAGTACCGGTACGAACGGCTTTGGCGTTTTTCCAGCAAACGCCCCACCCCTACAATATTCCTGCAATAAAGTAACGGCTGTGGCCAGCCACGGTCTCTCATCTTCACGCGCAACGCTATAGTGCGTCAGAAGTAGAACGCAACTGCTGCAAAAGGTTCCCTTTGCTGGGGTGACGGTGTGGCTTTGAGCTGTGCGGGGTGAAACGACCGGACTGCAGTAGGAGGTGCTTAGCGCTTTCAAAAAACACAATGCCGTGCAGCCGGGTACCCCAAAGCGCCGAGTGCACTGTTTAGATGTGTCGAGAAGCGGAGGTCTCTGAACGGCGGCGCGTTATGAAATCAGTAGCCAACAGGCCCCTTGGTTCAAAAATGAATGCGCATAGAGCACCACAGTTCCGTCTCAAGTTGGCAAGAAGCCGCAACGCCCCTGTCTCCGCACACAGTTAAGTATAGTTCCAAACTTTCGGCCAAAGTTGGGACGCAGATTGCTACGTCAAAAAAAGTTCGTCTTCGTAGTGAGTTTGCAGATCAGCAGATATCAGAACATGGTCGACAGCGCTATGCACGGCGGAGTTGCAGGACCCGGTTCGTGTTCACATTATCGACTTCCAGCACAGTAGGAGCACAGTATTTTGCTGAAGACTATAAGGGTAAACGCAGTTGGGATGTTGGTAGCATCTTGCCAATCACATAAGTAGCATGCAAAGAAAGAGAAGCGTACGAAATTGAACGTCTTCAAAAAACGCGCACGTTGGATGCATCAAAGTGCAAAAAACTCATCGGGAACTCTATGTACAAATGGTGCAAATCCAGGCCCGACACCACTCTAGCCATAATGTGGCCATTTGTTTCTGTGTGTAGGATGACACCAAAGGTGTCGTGTGGTCCAGCCACGATATAATGTATGTTTCGAGTGATAGCTTCATTACAGGCAGAAAAAGCGTGCCCGTGTACAAACTTGCGGCGTACTACGCTCATAACCGAGATGAACCTCACTGGGGGAAAGCTCAGGGACATTGAATAGCATCGAAAGACCAGGGCTTACTGTGACCTTCGTGAGGCAAGGAAGTTAGGTCGCTGCGCTACAATGTAAGGTACGCAAAGTGGGAAGCCGATTTACCCTTGCACCGCCAAACACCTCACCGGCGGTGGACGCGCTGGATCGCTACGCGTTGCGCATCCAAAAAACCAGTCATGGTTTCGAGTCCAGGGCATCGACCAAATTTTAAATGCATAAAGGCATCCCCACCGGTTGGGACCAAATTCTATCCGAAAACAGTAGCCTGTGTACTTCAGGGGCAGAACTGCTTCCACGTTGCAAATCTGGCGAGCATGTGGCATGTGTGGCAGCACCTATCTGAAACGCCAGCCCAAAACGTCGTTTTGATTGATTTTTTAGGGATTCCGGACTAAAACGAGGCACTTTTGGGCCAGATCTACTGTGTTTGGGCTGGGCTGAGTAAACGCGTGCCCCTGTTGAGCCCCCACAGGACCGGTAGAAATAAGATTTGGAATTTAGTCACACGAGTGGGGATGCCCTAAGGAAGTACCGGGTAGTTCATGAGGAAACGACTGTTTCAAGTACGGACCAGTTCTGCATGCAAGCTTCGATCATCAATGCAGCAGAGCGCATAATAAACAAGCTTCTTACAAAATGCACTTTACTCAATTTCACCGTACCAGTGTTGATCATCCGCACAGACACAGTAGTATGGGTGCAGCAAACTGTAGATGGTCTGAAATTGAACCGAATGAAAGGATTGAAATCAAGCACAGAAAAACTCAGGCTGCTTACCAAACAAACAGACGGAGTATACTTAGTACGACTTCGCGCGAAAAATGTCGACCACGTGGTGTGCATTGATGCAAAACGCGCGCAGATTCTAAACGCTGTAGAGTCCAATCTACTGGAACTATCGTACGAAGCTTTGTGTGGCTGTTTTGGAGAAACGGTCTTCACGGTACCATCCAGGTCCATGTACAAAATAATGTCACACAACATGAACACCTTATAAAGATCGCCAAAGCTTTTTAGACAGTTAAATCACTCTAACTACTCTTGGATCAGTAACTTGTCTCCAAAACTCTGTTCTTGTTCAACATAATACTTTTCATAAGCGGTCCCGTTCGAATTACAGCATTTCATCTTCAGAACACCACTAAAGTTTTCTTTTTCAAGTCATGAGCGAGGTTGTGACAGCCCTGCACCCACTGGAGGACCTAAATCTCTCCGGTCTCGAATGAGTCAAGGAGCCTTGCCACGTTAGGGCAGAGAAGATAGTCTTTTCCCTCTATTAGAGTGGTGATCGTCGAACACCGGCCATAAGAGTGCACCGCCAAGACGAAGGATAGACCCATCTTAGTCCGGTACATTCGTACCATTTCGGAAGACATTAACGATCGTCTATCGGCGGAGAGTGCTGCTGCAAGTGTTTCAGCTCCAATCGATCTTAAGGACACTCTGGTCTGTTTGGAGTTAGTCCAGCACAGCACGTGGTAGATAGGCACTCCACCCCTCGCAGCCATGAAAAGCCCAGAAACGTAACCTGTTTGTCCATATGAGCCTTTTCCTTGTCTGTCATTCAAGAATGCAAGGTAGCCAGGCAGAACAGCAAGAGAATGCGGACGACGGTACAGGATTTCTGGCTGAAGGGGCGGCAGCTCCCCCAGCATTTGGTTCGCGAGAATCAAGTCTGAGACCAACAACTTAGAGGTGCGTTGCTGCAAGTAACTCGCCACAAACGACGCTTGTGGTATGACCCCATTTCCGAGGAATTTATGAGAGCCAGTAAGCCCGAGGAACTCACTTCGTTCTGTGGGAGAGCGATTCCTGAAGACTAACCAACCGAAGGACTCGCATGGAAGTGCAACACGTGTACGGGCCCGCATTGGTGGCACCACGTGTGCGCGTTTGCCCTGGGGCCTATTCCTTAGTTTATCTCATGAGATTGGCCATTTGGATCTACTGTAGGAATAGGATAGGGCACATTACAGTGCCACAGGGTCAAAGCGTCTCGTTGCTGATACTTAAGCTCCGCCAGCAGCGCCTCCCCTCAGATTGTAAACCAGACACCCTCTTGTTCAAGACTAGCTCCCAAGCTTGCCGTTTCCTTGCCTCTAGGTCTTCAAGTCGCCACTAGAGTACCTTCCGTCCGGTAGGAGTGCATAGTTAGTGTCCGCTTATTGTAACTTCATACCAAAAGTGTCGCCGTCATCCTTTTCCCATGTGGACCGCTCTGCGAATCTACCATCTAGGTATTAGGCGTGAGCGCCCTTTGTTCACTATCCTACATTTGGTCTCCCGACCTAGAATTCTCTAGGACGACCCGTGAACCTTCTCAGGAAAGAAGATTACTCTAGGATTATACCACGCAGGATCTGGACCGACCGACTGGTATAAGAAAACAGCCACCCCATGAGTACCGATAACCCTCAGAAAGATGACTCTCGGGCTCCCCAAGCTAACCCCAGTGGAGCTACGACGGTTCCCGAAACCATTGGCCTCACAGCTGGTGCAAGAAGTGACCGTCAGAGCACCCGAAGCCAACCTCAGGGACGCCTAATGACCTCCCGTGGATAAACCCGAACGGATAGGTAGAGAGCCCAGTTTGGCCTCTCGTCTTCGTTCCCGCTTAGACCGGATCAATTTCCAGCCGTCCACGCAGACGCAGGACGCAATAGAAATCGCTCCAAATGCCAGGGCAGACCTTTCCAAAGATCTCGCTGAAGTCCTCTGGCCGCAGCTGAGAAGACTCTGTGAAGAGCATGTACAGATCATTTTGGATACTCGCGTACCAATGGTCTTGGAAGGGATGATTGACCAACTGCTTCATCGCCTTATCTCTATGGTCTTGGAGTCGATAACCTTTGTCGATTCCATGGCCTCGACCATCCGGATGGAGGTCACACTCCAAGCAGGTCCCCCGGCCCTTGTGGCCGCTAATCAACGTAATCCATCGGCCCCTGTGTGGCAACCACATTCCGATCCACCGGGAGTAGCGGCCTTACCAGCTCCTTGCCGGATCGATTTGCAGGAAGAACAAATGAACGTGCACCCAGAGAGTGAAGGAGAGCCTTCCCGGAAGGTAGGCCTCATGGATGCTCGACCCAGGAGGTACCAAGGGTCCCAGGAGCCCCGTGGGCCTAGTGGATATGGCGATGGGGAGGTCGCTCTTTTGGACAGACGAAGTGTTGACTATAGGAAGAAGAGAGGCAAGAAGAAGGATAAGAAGTCCAGAAGAGAGAGAGACTATTCAGACGATAGCGATGATGATTCCAGTTCGGACTCGTCGTCCCCCGACTCGGAAGCCATCGAGGAGGCTGTTCGATGCCTCAAACCGCTGATCACTACCAACAAACTTTTCAAGAAAGTTCTGGATTATCGAGCATACCGCTTGGTTGAAAAGTCCAAACTTTATTCCGCTTCGGTGGCCCACAAGGTCACCAAATGGGAAAAACGGATGCAGCTCACCCTTACGGACAAGATCTCGGATGCTGACCCGATAACCGTCCTCAGGTTCTTGACATCAGGACGTGATTTCCTTCCAAACCACGAATGTGACCGAGTCGGACTTTGCTGACCAACTATGGAAGAAGGCGTACCGTTGTGAAAATGTGTTTTCTGATGGTCGATTCAAGCAGCAATTCATCACTGGGCTACTTCCGCCCATTAAGAAACATGCGTGCAATCATCATACAGACCACCAGAAGCTTTCCTTCCGTCAGCTTCTTACTTATGCCAAGGGTTACGGCAAATCCTATACGACTTCTCCTCGGGCTGCGGACATGGATGGCAGAGGGCGAGCTTCCCCGTTGTGGGAAAGCTATAAATTCCATATGGTCAATATCTCTCAAAGTGAGTCCGTTGGCCTCATGCATTCGGAAGAGGGAGATATCTTTCCAGTTTCTTTCTCTTCCGTGCCGTCTGGTGCTCCATCCATACCGACCACCGGAACGAGCAGTCCATCTGGACATACCCTGCCGAGGTACACATTTGTCCAATCTAGGAAGGACGTTTTCACCCAATCAGGTGCCTGCTTTATTTGCCTGTCCACGGCGAGACCGTGCGACTGCATGAAGTTCAAGCCAGAGAACGTTCGTAAGAACCTGTTGGCCAGAAGAAATGAAAACATTCAAGCGAGAAAGTCCGAAGGAATGTATGCTCGCCCATACCAAAAGAAGTCCGAAGTCTACAGGCTCTATTCGATACGCCCATCCTCGCGAGACAGTCCGTCCTTCGCCTGTCAAGGTTATTGACTCGAACGACTCGTAAAGGATTCCACAGATATAAAACGACGGAGCTCCACTGGCCCGTCATGGAGACACGGAACAGGAAAACGAGTAGAGGAGCGGAACGAAGCGAACCGCCTTTCTGAAGATCCTAGCCTCAAATCCGTTGTCCACGAGCCAGTGTGTACTAGCTTTTCAAGTCGTTCGCAGCCTAACCAACCAGTGCAAAATTTGATTCACGAATTGGAAGAGCCGTCATTGTATGACTCGGACCCAGTTTGTGTCCTTAGGAAAGAGAACTATAAGGTTCGAATGACTATAGGACTCCGCATCTCCCACGGCGTGGTAATTACGATCGTGGTGGATATCAGTGCTGGGCCGGACCTGGTACATCCAAAGGTCCTGCTATAGGGTTGGAAAGACAAGGTTCAGATGAGGAAAACCTTCAGGATCACAGATGCGTCACGCCGACCCAGGGCCATTAAAGGAATCATACCACTGTTTATCCAAATGGTCCGTCTAAAATTTCGTTCTTGGTTCCTTGTTTGTCCCAATTTAGGCGCGGAGCGCAAGCCTGGGACTTCCTTCATCGACCGTTACGTGAAGGTCATCTTTCCAGGTCTTTGGAAAGTCAAGTTCAAATGCGCACATCCAGTGGCTTTGGTAGGTTCGAAACCGGGACCGGACGCGAATCCACGACGTCCTCCACTGGCTACAAACACCGTTTCCAACAAGCTCAAACTCACAAAGGCGTTTTTGATACCACCAATGACTCAGACCACCGCTTTGGCAGAGTGCGAATCTTCTGTTCTGTTGACGCTTCAGAATCATCCGAATACGATTCGGCTTCAACTCACTCTCATGACAAATAACGTAATGGACTTTCGTCCGCGTCAGCCGTTTATGGTCAATCTCAGTAATTTCCGAGACCAACCAGTTCGGCTACCTAAGAGAACAGCGGTTGGCATCGCCCTGCCAGCTCCTATGGCAATTATGGAAACCAGTTTGGACGACCATATCCCCAACGACAACGAAGACGTCGAGCCATGGGAGAGGGAAGTCTACATGGGCGAGGAATTCGAATCCTACCGACCTCAGGCTATAGAACTCCTTCAAGAATTAAATCCATGTGGTCTGGCAAGTTGGGTGAAATTCGGGCGGCGAATCACCTAATTGACCTCAAGGAAGACTCAAATCCGGTGTACCAACACCCCTATAGGACAGGCCTTAAGGGACGGTCCATCGTCGCCGAACAAATGGCGAAGATAAGGAAGGCCAATGTCATCGAACCGGCCCTTCCACACCAGTCCGAATGGGTAAGCCCGTGTGTCCTGGCTGCAAAGAAAGACGGATCGGTACGGTTCTGCATGAACTACAGGAAACTGAATTCCATGAGCAAACGGGATTTGTATCCTATTCCCCGTATGGACGACTGCCTGGACACCTCAGGAGAGGCCACTGTCTTTACGACCCTGGACGCCAACTGGGGTTATTGGCAGATACCATCGAACGATGCCGCAAAACCACTGACGACGTTTGCGACCCACGAAGAACTTTTCAGGTTTAGCAGAATGCCCTTTGGTCTGATGAACGCGCCTGCGACTTTTCAGACAGCGATGGACATTATCCTCTCAATGGTCAAATGGAAATTTGCTCTAGTCTACTTGAATGATGTCATTATGTTCTCGAAGACCATTGGGGAACACTTCAGCCACGTGAAGACAGTTTTTCGGATTTTCCAACAGGCCGGCATAACATTGAAGCTACCCAAATGGTTCCTCTTTCAGGCCTCTGTGGACTATTTTGGCCATGTGGGCTTGCCTGGACGGTTTAAGGTAGCCTCTAGGACCACAGACGCTATCCGCCAGGCGAAGCTTTCAAGGATCCACACGGAGCTGCGTTCCTTCTTAGGACTCTGTGATGTCTACCGCCACTTTGCCCAAGGGTTCGCGACATTAGCTGCTCCGCTGAACGATATGCTGAAGAAAGGGACACCATCGGAGTTTGATTGTCTTACGGACGAGCAATACGAAGCCTACCAGACCCTTAAAAATAAGCTTCTTAATCTTTTTATCTTGGCCCTGCCCAAACCGGACAAGCCGTACATCCTGATATGGATGCGTCCAAGGGCAAGATTGGATGTGTGCTTCTCCAGGAACAGAAATCTCCGAAGGACTACCGACCAATTGGATAAATTGGGGTCGCTCACTGACGAGCCCAGAGCGGAACTACAGCACGTCGGAGAAGGACTGCTTAGCCATCGTCTGGTCTGTACTGACACTACGGCCATACTTGGAAGGAGTCCGTTTTACAATTAGAACAGACCACCATTCCTTGAGGTAGCTCATGAACATGGCTGACGCTTCCAGTCGGCTCGCCCGATGGAGATTCCGGTTTTCTGAGTTCGATTTCGACGTCGCCCATAGGCCGGGTATCAAGCATCAAGCCGCCGATGCCCTCTCTAGAAATCCTGACAGACGGAACGGAGCAGCCTCTCTTGGACGACGAGTTACCCACTCCGGACCTCACGGAATACGAGTCAGGGAAAGAGGATGAATACCTACTAGGTCAGGTGAATTGCAACGACCCAGAAGTGGATGCGAAGACGGTGTATCTCGTGGACTGGCCAATGGAAGAAGCTCGTGAAGGGCAGACCCTTGAGGTCAATGCGGTTCAGCCGGAAGAAAAGGAGCTTCTGCCCATCCACCTCGATGAGCTCTTACAGGCCCAAAAAGACGACGTCTACTGCAAGAAGCAGGCTGACCTCGTTGGAAGCCCTGGCTGCCTATTTGACTATGACCGATTTGGATTGCTTTGTCGTAGAGCACCTCTGGACGGAGCCATCGAAAGAGTCATTGCGAAGTCCCTTAGAGCACGAGTGCTTTAATTGGCTCATTATCCCCGGCTGGCTGGTCACCCTGGAGGGACGAAGATATATCAGTCCCTACGGAAGCATTTCTATTGGCCGTTTATGGTAAATTACCCTTGATTTACTTCAAGGACATGCATTTTATGTGCAAGGGCGCGTGGCTCGCGAGCCACCCATCAGGCCAAACTGAAGTTGTTTCCAGCCGCCGGACCATTTGAATTCATTGCGACTGATATCCTTGGGCCTTTGCAGTCTACGACCCACGGGAACAGCTTCATATTGGTGGTTACCGATAGGTTCACCAAGCTGACACGAGCTATTCCCCTAAGGTCCACCACAGCGACGGACGTTGCTATGGCCTTTCTGAACCACTGGGTATATCCATATGGTCTGCCACTTTATCTTCTTTCCGACAATGGACCACAGTTTGTATCCAAGTTCTTTGCACACGTCTGTGCATCCCTGGGCATTAAGCATGTCACCACGACGCCTTATCACCCGCAGACCAATGGACAGGCCGAGCGTTTCAATCGGACCATCTTGGTCATGCTGGTGCACTACACAGCCGAACACCAGGCTGACTGGGGTGACTACGTAGGACCACTGGTCTATGCGTACAACACGTAAGTCCATAGGTCTACAGGAACCACGCCCTTTGACCTGACGCTAACGCGACAGCCACCGCACTTTGTAATGGACCTAAAGGACTCATGGATTCCTCAGGACTACACCGCTGAGATGACTCCTGCCCGGGCCAAACGGTACTCCCGAAAGCGGATTGATGACATTACCCGTACGGCCCGTACCACTTTAACGCGTTCCCAGCGCAGGTACAAGGCGAATTTCGACAAAGCCATTCGGTTCACAACGTCCCTCAAGAGCGGCGAGATGGTCTATCTGGACCGCGCCCCAACGTATGAACGAAAAGACGACATCGAGATAATCACGCGCAAGCTCTTACCTCGTTCTACTGGACCCTATAAGGCACTGTCTTCTACCTCTCACACGGTCACCATCGAGATCGATGGGCTACATGATACGGTCTCCATTGATCGGGTCTCAAGAGTCCCGCTGAAGCCCTCTGGACATCCGTCAGGTAATGCTTCACATCCGTTGGACACCGCATCACGTCCACAGGATACTCCGACCGACCCCAAAACGGCCATGTTTTAGGGATCAAAGGATGCCAGAGTTGATCCTACGGTCACTCGGAAGCGTCCTCGAGCTCCCCGTTTAAAGACAGTGACTGCAGATCCAATGATCTCACCCCCCGCGCAAAGCAACGAGAGCGCTAGGCCGTCCCATTTGGATGATGACGGCTACGCCCCTTTGGACCAAATGGTACTGCCAGAGGATATGGGCCATCGCCCCAGTGAAACAGGACGTTGCTCTCAGTTGGACAACCATGGGTTTGCTCCAATGGATGAGATGGAACTGCCGGAGGACGACCGTTTTACTGCTCCAAAGGAAAGTGCAATTGACCATGTGGTCAACGCTGGACTATAATGTCCTATCAAGGCAAGCTTCCCGGGAACGTTTATATTTCATCAAAAGTTTCCGATTGGGATTCTTCTGATGTAGGCCACGCAGGAAATGCGGCCGTTCTTCCCGCAAGAAAAGCGATTGTCAGTGATGTTATGATCGACAGTCCGTGAGGCTCCGTCGACCGCCAAGGTGTAGAGAAGGACCGTGTTCGTAAGATCCGTTTCGTCATCAACGGCACGATACACTTGACGACGCTGGTCCCTATGTATAGTTCGAATGGACCAATCATTTTCAGAAACGGAATAGTACGTGTTGGTGTCATCGAGGGACTCGGTTAGTCCCAGCTTGTAGAAGCCACGTCGGGTAAGCTCTTCGTTGGCTTGTTCGGTGACGAATTCGGTAATGTGGCGTTCGAAAAGCACAAAGAACTCGCCTCTTGACACGCGATATGGCCGCGGATGAGCTGTTGTGAAGATCGCATACGGGAGCCCTGAGGAAGTGCCGTCGTAGAAAACGAATCTCTCAATATTATCTCAGCTGGACAGGGCGTAGATCATGTGATCGCGCATTGAGCTTGAGGAAGTTTTTCCTCCGCGGCGAGGTGTACGGGCTGCTTTCGTAGCCATGTCGTCTCGCGGGGCATGACCACCAGTGCTTATGGTGGCTAATTTTCTTGTGCGCGCCATCGCTACGTTTTAGCTCCGTGCGTATCCAGAAGGGTAGAGGAGTGCCAAAGAAAAGGAGGACACGAGGCTCCGCACAACGTTGAAAACCGAGTTCTGGCTTTCAACACGAGTGAGACGCGCCCACAGACCGGGGCCTGTATACAACAGACCGTACACATATGTATTTCACAACCGTCGGGGTAGTCGCACCGCACCGTATGCAAGGCAGTCGTAGAACGGAGCGCGCAGGGATGAAGAGATTGTGCGTATAGTTGAATGGAGTTGCACGAAAAGGGAGTTAGTCGTAGTACAGAAAGTGTGCATGAAGAATGAAGACCAATAAAGAGAGGTGGGAAACGAACGACGCGAGGGTGCATTTATACTGGTGCGCGAACGTTCCAGCGCACGATTTAGATTTTTGTTTTAAAGGAGAATGTCTGTAAACGCCATCTGTCACGCACTGCACCACGGTGACGCAGTGTCAGTGAAGGGGCGTGTTGGACACGTTTGGCGCTTGTGAACCACACGTGCCAAATAGAATCTTGTCCAGCAATTTTTGGTGGAACACTTTCCATTCAATCTTCCACCGCGTCGCCGCAGATCATGATATGTAGCGGTCGGCAGGACGGCGCGTTTTCGAGTGAAAAGGAAAGAGAATGAGAACAAGAGAGAGAGGAGTACGTTTGCCCCTTTTAAAACCAACTTCCCGAGAAACAAGCTTTTACCCTCCTTGCTTTTTTACGCCATCACGAGCGCGCTGCGACGTGGTGATGACACTCGACAACATGTTACACGTAACTTTACACATGTTGTGTATAGATTTGAAGATCTCTCGAGAAGCAGGGAGTGTCTGAATTGTACAATCAGTATACCGACCGTCCAAATGTGCTAGGACTACTTATATGGCATTGTGCTCACTCAGCACATCAGTACGACCTGGTATGTCTATTTCTCGTTTCGAGAAATTTCCCCCAAAGCTCAGGGCGGCGACATCTTCGATATCTGCGCGAACAAAGCGCAATGGCTGAAAACACCAATACGGACGCTCCGGCGGCTTCCGCTTCAGCAAACCCTGGGGAACCCTCCCATGGCGCGGCATCTTTGGTGCGTTTAGCGTGGGGTACAGCCAAAACTACGAGACACGACTTTGTCGCAGTCGTGAGCGACCTCAACGCCGCAAAGTTGGTCGGAGAAGGAAGCATCTTTGAGCGTGGGCCGCATGTGCCCATCACGCATTTCGGGTATTTCCAACCCCAGGTCTATTCTTTTCTTGCTGATTTGAAAGCTAAGGATCGGCAATCCTCTAAAGAATGAGAGTATTTGAACGCTGCCTGTGTATGGACTGAGACGGGCCTAGCAGCTCTTTCACTCTTGCGCACGAGTTCCGAAGACGTTGAGGAGTTCGGGAGGTTTCTCGTGCTGGCTGAGGACTCATTTAAGGCATCCCTTGAAGTGCTCTCCATGCGTGCACAATACTTTCGTGATATCACAGAGCAAGGTATGGAGACGGCTCGCCAGATGTCGTTTCTCGTCGAACAGGGACATGATGCAGCGTTTTCGAACTCCTACCGCTTTGCAAGGGAGGCTCTCAGTGCAAAACTGGAAATCGAAGCTGCGAAGCAACCGGCGAAAGCCCGAATTGAGAGGGATAAGAAAGGAAAGGGCGGGCATGGCTCTGCCCCGAGCGAATAATGGTGCAAGGACAGAGAAGCGCTGCAGAGTGTTCTGGGGGAGAACCTTTGTGGCGGAGAACGTCCCGACGGGCCGACGCTTGGCGGTTCATCAGGGCTTCGGAGTTCATGGTGCGAGCTATTCGGTTCGGCATTCGAGATTTGCCTACAAAGCGGTTTGCTCAGGGCATCGAACTCAGGGACATCCCCAAACCGAGAAAGACAGGGAATTTGCTTTGGCCGACCTCACCGAAGAGATTCGGGCTGGAATATGCGAGGAAGTTTTGCAAAGCCACGCCGAGTCTTGCTTGGCTCGTGAGCTTATGATCTCGTCTGCCCTCACCACATGGACCGGCGAGGGAAGTGGGAGAAAGGGACGCTTCGTGATCAACCTCCACCGACAGAGCATGCAGTGACCGAAGGATTCAGTACGTATGGAGACTCTTCCCTCGTTCGCCCTTGGTCTACAGCAGGGCGAAAAGATGATGTCTTGGGACGTGAAAGAGGAATACCGTCACATGCACCTCCACCCGGACATGCGAGACCATTTCGTCTTTCGTTACGGAGGACGGTACTATCGATATATAGCTCTACCATTTGGATGGGGACGCTCAGCTCTGTGGTTCACGAAGAGGCTGCGAATAATGGTTCGACACATCCGCAACGTTTTCGGTTATCGCCCTTTGCCATATTTGGACGATTTCTTGGTGGCACCTTCGCCAAACACTCGACCGGCGACCTCACTGGATTGCCAAGCAGCTCGCGAGCAACTCTCCGCCCTCTTCTCCCGCCTGGGCATAGTGCGACACCCTTCAAAGGGTTGTTGGGATGGATCGAGCCGCATCGCACACCTGGGTATGCTTATCGATACGCAGCGCATGAAAATATACATAACGGACGAGAAGGTGCAGCGTGTGCAACGCCTGCCCAAGAAAATTTTACTCATTGCTCAGCGCAACAGACGGCTGGTGGCAACCTCACTTTTTCGCACCTTCTGCGGTGTCTGCGTGTCACTTTCGCTGGCACTGCCTTTAGCTCGCTTTTACACACGGTCCATCTATTGCGACATGGCCCTCTATGAGCGCCGGAAGTGTGGAACGGGGCAGAGAGAGACAATGGCTACGTCTGGCGACCCTGGAACCGAGGAGCGAAGGACATGCACCGCGCGCGTACCCCTGTCGCGGCAGTCCTTTCGGGACTTCCGCTACTAGAGGGCACTTGCCCGTAGAGAAAGGAGAGATATGCATCGGGTTTCAAACGGTCTTTGCTTTCATGCCGACCCGGCGGACGTGGGGTACAGGGGGACCTTGGGCCCCAATATGGAACCTGGTACCCCGAGTTTGTGGGAGGGTCAAGGTTTCTGGACAGCGCAGGACCGCGCGCAGTCCATCACAGTCCGAGAGCTACGCGCAGTACGCCTTCTGTTGCACCTGCACTTCTCAGATTACGTCTCGCGTCCAGCAGTCCGCAAGGTGTTACTTCGCGAGAGCAATCAGGCAGTGGTAACAGTGATCAATGCGATGGTGCCGGCCTCTTTCGCAATGATGAGCAATCTCTGCAAACGATGAGTTCTCCTCGGGGTCCTGGGGGTGGAACTGGAGTACGGGTGGATTCCTACAGCGGGCAAAAGGTTTCCCGACCGACTGGCCCGCACATGGGATCCGGAGGATATCAGAGCTACGGACGTATTCATCGAATCAATACGTCGCGAGCATGGACTGGACGAGGTAGCTTTCAGGCTACGACCTTTGAACGAGCCGCATCAGGCGCGTCGCAGATACCTCCGCGAAGAACTGCAACGCCCATGTTCGGACGGCCGCGCGAGACTATGGGCGCCACCTTTCGACCTCCTACCGCTCGTGATTCGGAAAATAGAAGCCGAACAGGCCAAGGGAATCCTGATAGCGCCGAATTGGCCCGCGCAGCCTTGGTTCGCGCGATTGGTCGGTTGGAGCTCTCGCATGGTGTACCTCGACGAGGACGTGGGCAGTTCCGTACTATACAGCCCCAGCGGCAAATCGTTGAACCCACGATGAGGCCTCACTCTCGCAATCAGGAACTGACTGATTCTTGGAAGTCGGGCATTCAGGCAACCGTGCTTGCACGAGCAGGGGCAGGTTTGGCTACAGGAGGAGCCGAAGAGGCTGCGCGGCTTCTGGCCAATTACGGTTGGTCGGATGCAACGTGGAAGAACCGTGCGTCTCAGATTTCTAGGTGGTGGCGTTTCTGTGATGAGGACGACTGCTGCCCTTTGCCAGCCACTGACGGCGACTTATGGGCTTTCATTGGATAACTCTCGTCAGAAAGCCGCGTTGGTGCCACGTCACTGCCACACTATCTATCAGCGGTGTCACGGTATCACACTCTTCATCACTTGCCGTCACCATCTACCTTCCTGGGGCGGGCAATGTGGAGCACAAGGCTAATGTGGTGCACTTACCCTCGCCGGATGATCCAAGCCTCAGCAGATCTCAATAACTCTGAACCTCCGCCTGAAGCACTCCGCTGTCTCCACTTGGACTACTACCATAGCTCGGAGTCAATTTCAGTCCCAATGGAGCTCTTTCTCGTCGTCCATTTCACTACAAAGACTACCAAATCATGTAAACAGCTTTATATCTATCTTTGTATGAGAAATGTAATTCAACGGTTCTACAGAGTTCTGACACTCTTCTCTTTATCCAGGGAATACAAAAGACCAGTATATTGACAGTCACTATCAAAAAACACCCATCTGAATCATCACCGACATCATGGTGACTCCGTCCATGTGACGCCAAACAATCAATCGAAAGCAAAGAGAAACAGCAGAAGAAATCATGCGCGCCAAACGAACTCAAGCAGCGTTCCTCCTAAACGAAAAACGGTCTTATAGAGCTGTTCACAGAGCCACAGGACTGTCCATGGCCACCATCGAAAGAGTGAAAACTCAAATGACACTGGCAGAAAAGGAAA
This sequence comes from Gracilaria gracilis, assembly GCA_030374805.1. NCBI lineage: Eukaryota > Rhodophyta > Florideophyceae > Gracilariales > Gracilariaceae > Gracilaria > Gracilaria gracilis. Next base: position 153,194 of record JARGSG010000069.1, read on the forward strand.
ATGGTTCCTACGATCAATTCCTACACGAGCTCAAGCGAGGACGCAAACCAGTCCTTACTTTTTTAGAAAAGAGATCAATTGTCGCGAGGCTGAAAGTGTGTGAAAGTCACGGCTTTCTCGTTTCGAAAGAGACACTGAAGTCAATCGCCGCAGAAGTTGCACTTGATGGGCGTCAAGGATTCCCAAACGAGTACCCAAGTGACGACTGGGTTCGCGGCTTTCGATCTCGTCACAGAGACATAAAATTTCGCAAGACGGAGTCCCGTGAGGGGGCCAAGATAGTGGCAGGTAACCCGGTTCACGTCAAAACCTTGGTACAGGCTCTCAAAGTTTGTGAGAAAGAAAATCCCGGAATTCTTGATGATCCACGATGCATATCGAATATGGACGAAACACAAGTCACCATAAACATGACAGAAAGTCATAAAGGTTTCGTTTCTGCAGAAACAAACCACGGTGGCCAAAAGATGAGCTGTGACTCCTCATGGAAGGCATTTGACTGCTGTTGTGATTGCAGCCCCGGCCGGAGATGTTCTCTCACCGTTCTTCATATTTACAGGCTCGAATAATATGGTACGCTGGCACAACAATTTCTCTCCGGAACAGTTTAAGGACGGAGCTGGAGTTCCGCACTGGTTGACAATGAAGAATTGGTTTTAGGTGACGCTTTCGCAATTGGCAGCGAAAATGGATCCATGACGCAGGAGCTTATTCCCTTCGTAATTGACCACATCAAAAAGCATGCACCCCAGTATACGAATGAAAAGAAGATGCTGCTCCTGGTCGATGGACACAAATCCAGAAATGGTCACATATGGCTCTCAAAAGCAAAAGCGGCAAACATTGAAGTCATTCAGACCCCCGCAAACACTTCTCACTTCTTGCAGGCTTGTGATCAATCTATCAACAAGCAGTTCAAAGCTGTTATTTGCACAACCTTCGAGACGGTGGGAAAGATGTCATTTCTAGATTTTGGTGACATGGGAACCAAGCTCAAGCTCGGTGTTGCTGGGTTCGGAGCTCTAACTCCAGATGTTGTGAGGAAAGCATTTGAGGCTGTTGGTATTTGGCCCATAGATTTTAGGTTCTTGAGGTGGGCAGAAGAGAAGTGGACTGGCGTAAAGACACCAGAATCCGAAGCCCAACAACGCTCGCTTAGGATTGAGCTGCAGAACCAATGGAAAGAAATGCTTAAGATCGTTCGGCAGAAAGGTGACATAACTTTTAAAATGGACAGACTGGAGAACATCATTACCGCAGGGCACGCGAGAGTCAATTACATTCTTGAGAAGCGTACAGTGACCAAATTGAAGGTTTGGAAGAATCCACCCGACTTTCACGATAGAACCACCATATCTCGCGGAATGCCAGCAGTTTATCTCATTCATGGTGAGCTGATCAAAAGGCGCCAGGAAGATCAAGAAGAACAATCCAAAGAAAAGAAACGCAAAGCCAGGAAGAAAAAGGAGAATGCTTTGCGTAGGCAACAAGTCGCAGAGCAGAAACAAAAGAAAAAAGAAGAACAAGCTGCGAAGAAAAGGAAGGCAGCCGATGAGAGAGAGCGTAAGCAGATGGAAACTGCTGTTAAGAAGCAGAAGCTTGCAAAAGAAAGAGCGATTAAAAAGAAAGAACCCGATGCAAAGCACAAAGTGAAAACAGGGCGCATTGCTCAACGCCGCAAGAACATCAGCGCTGAACGAACGGTCACCAACAGATGGGAAGCATCAGAGAGTCCGGTGCCGCTAACGGTTCGTGACGAAAACCAGCAACAGTACTCTACTAATAATACAAATGCTCTCATCGGTGTGGATCGTGCAGGTTTTGAGACCGGTAAAGAGAATCAAAGCAATTGTGGCATTTTGGGGGAGCGCTGAAACGTTAGTTAAAAAGAAGATGGTCGAGAACACATTTGTGAATGATTCCAATGATGATACAAAGCCTTGGAATAAGGACGACTCTGAGGCAGCAAATGGTTTGCTTCAGCTTCGAAGTACAAATTTGGACGCCTAAGAAGAGCAGGAGGTGTATTTGACAAGCACACTGGAGAAAAACGATCGTTGAGAGCCAGCACTGCGTTTGTAACTCTTGGTTCTAAGCGAGATCGGTGCACCATATTGAGCTGCTTTTTGCCGAAAATGCAGGTCTAGAGGAGAGTTAACATGATCGACCGCTGTCGTCGCATGGTGTGTCCGTTGTAGCTCACCTCCTTTCAGGATCTTCAGCAACCCATGGGCTGTGATTAGGCTAGATTTGTGTTTAAAATAAAGCCATCAGCTTTCTGTTTCTTTCTAGTAAACAAAATATAGCACCACAATACCCGCCCGAGGAAGGTACTACAGCGTTAGTTCGATCTTTGGTGACGGCGTACGCCAGGCGCGAACATGAAAGATATCCAGGGACTGAAACCAGGATTGGAATGCCCGCTGGGTTGATGAGGCGCGTGCTCGAATACGGACTCAACACAATGGATGCCAATTGTGCCATGATTGTATTTGCCTTCCTGTTCCAGGTCCGTTCCATCTCAGTCGAAGCCGTGCAACCGTCGGATATCCAATGGGAGGATGACTGCATCGTAGTAATTTTTTCACGCCGGAAACGTACTGGTGCGGCATCACAAAGACGACCTCTTCTGCTGCGTCTCCCTCACTCCGCGATGTGGGACAGTAACACATCGCCAATTGCACTGTTCCGTAAGTGGGCGGCGATGAGACCACTATTTCAGTTTTTCTTTCAAAATGAACTGTGTCCGATGCGGCTTTCAACCGCAGTGAATACTGTTCTACGCCGGCTCGGCACGCTGGACCCTTTCGGCTGCTACTGTGCGTCCTACAGCCCCCGAATCGGGGGCTTCAACGAACTACTCTGTCAGGGATTCTCGCGAATTTGGATCATGCAGCGCATGGATTGGCAGGCGGAACATATGTTTGCGATTTATTTTGATTCACGCATCTCATTCACAGGCGCTTCTCATTGGGTTTTTTGGGCATATGCGCCCGGGCGCCTGACCAACCGCCAATTATTTTGGATCTTTACGTAACTGTACATATTTTGTGTATAGGTTTGAAGATCTCTCGTGAAGCAGGGAGTGTCTGAATTGTACAATCAGTATACCGACCGTCCAAATGTTCTGGGACTACTTATATGGCATTTTGCTCACTCAGCACATCAGTACGACCTGGTATCCGTCCAACCCTTAAATCGGCAGATATCCTAAAATCGGCAAAGCTGTTCTTCTCCCAGTTTCGACGATTTGGCAATAAGAGTACAGTAAAAGAGTAAACACTACGCATTCTACCTCGCGTACCGCACCAACAGGTATTACGTTAGACAATGTAAAGTCATTTTCAAAAAGCGCGCGCTTTCAGCTTTCAAACGATGTAGCTTTGACACCGCGCGTCACCGGAGTAGCTCGCAGCGATGGAAATCGTTCCATCGAAGAAGAATGGACTCACGATACGCGGTTTTGCCAACCGCCGTTTACGATCGTTTTTCGAAACAAACTTCGTCGCATGTGTTATTAAAGGACCACTCGGTCAGTGTGGGTGTACTTCGTCGAACATATACATCATGGAATCGACGATATCCAGCTTCCCAACCAGTAGACCCCACAGATATTCACCTGCAACTCACTCCCAAAGGCCGACTTACAGCCTTAACGGCAGACGAAGAGAACACAATTGCCGAACTGATTCTCTATTACGCGGACAACAATACTCCCCTAACTAGACAAGGCATCCGAGATTTAGTGCAGGATTACGTTTCCTTATTACCACCAGCAAAGCAGGCAGAAGTGGGATTCAACAACAACCGTCCATCCAACCATTGGGTCACCACATTCCTCAGGCGTAATGACCTTCAGGTCCAGCATGTGCTGCTCATGGACGACAAACGCGTGAAGGCCGTTACCCCAGAAAACCTTACCGAACACATAGCCAGAGGAGGCAGCGCTAATACGTTACAACATCAAGGAGCCTCGTTATATCTTCAACACCGATCAATCCGGATCCTCGTTTGATAAAATGAATGGGAAAAGCCTCCGCAAGGGTGTTGGCACAGTTGGTGCACGACTGATCCAGAAGGCCCTATCCACGAAAGAAGCACTTGACAGAGTGACAGTAATGTCCGCTGGCGCTGCGGATGGAACTGTCTACAAACCCGCGATCATCTTTCCAGGAAAGCTCGCGCATTTTCTCCGCGTTAGAGGTGAAGTCCAATCACTTCATTCAGTATTGCCCCACTGTTACCTTTTTCATCGTAACCAACCAGGAGCGGACACGGAAACTGTATTTCAATGGGCGCGTGGGTTCGTAGAGGAGACGAAGACATTGCGAAAGAACGGTCAGCGGTTGCTTCTCTTGCAGGATGGGTACGGAGCCCATGTGCAGTACCAGACATTGAAATGTTTAAAGGAGAACAGTATAATTGTCATCGCCCTCCCTGCCCATACATCGCACATAACGCAGCCACTGGATGTCGACGTTTTCAGTTTCTACAAGTCCCATCTCCAGCACGAGCTTCACAAGGCTGCGCGACAGACGCTAAAGCTCAACGCTTTTGATGTAGGCCAATGTATCAGCAGCGCATACTCCGATTCACACACTGCCATCAACATACGCTCAGAAATTCACAAGACGGGTGTATGGGATCAGGAGTTATTCAAGCCAAATCTGGCCCGCTGCAGAAGTATATGGTAGAAAAGAATGGAAAACGAGTTATTCCGGTGACGGTAAAGAAGTTAATGGATTTTTTCAGAGGGCGTCATCGTACATTGCTTCGAGACGCCTTCGTTGAGGAGGAAGGACGTGTGCGAATAAGTACGACCGCAGATGCACACTTGACTTCCGACGCAGTGTTGGCAGCCGTTCAGCAACGTGCGGTTGCTCAGCACGCAAAACAGAGAGCTGCAGAGGCCCAGAAGCTGGAGGCGGCGTTTAAAGAGCCAAAAGCGGACATAATGCGTCTAATAAAGTAAGCGCCACAATGAAACGTCCGACGCCTTGATAAGTCAAGAAAGGCCCGCAGAGAGGCTGGAAGAGCGAGAGCGCGTGTCAGAATGTTGATGGGGGTGTTGAAAGGCGAGGAGAACGCCCATGGTTATTCAAGCGTTTGAAATCCTTGAACGGATATTGGATTGCAACGCGCATATTTTTTGTTCAGCTTAAGGATTTCTTGTTTGTAAGCTCTGTGAAGCAGTTGCTTGTAGAAAAAGTAGAACAAGTAGAAAAGTAGCGCGCTCCGTAAAAACTCTTTTGTTTTCTTTTCAGAACGGGTGATTGGAGAATGTCTTGGATGCCTGTGGGGAGAGTTTGGAGCCGATCGAGAAAGCTGAGCATGAGATTAACCCAGTTTACTGAAGACAGTCCCCGAAATTTTTGTCCCTTGTCGATTTAAGGGTTGATCATAAATGTCTATTTTTCGTTTTCCACCCAGTCCCGCGTTGCGCCCTCTCTCTCAACATGTCTTTTTATCTCCTTATTCTTGCAACGTGGCTATAGGTGCCACGGAACACTGAGTATTGTTTTTATCTTTGGCAACATCTTTAGTATGACACTTTTCGTAAAGTGATATTTTATCTTCATATGAATGATCGTTGCATAAGCGCATGCAAGGTTTTTTTCTTGAATGTTTAATTTTTTGGCGTGATAGTGATTTATTGTAGAGACTATTTCTGAAGACACACAAATATGTGCTATGTGACACGACGCATTGTTCCAAGTTTTTTAATCGTGCCGTTATACTTTTTACCAAGAAAATAATTATTATTTTTTATCCTCGTCAAAATCTTTTATGTTTCGACTATAAAAATATAAAAAGACTTAGAATCGAGATCGGTGTTACAATTACTGGCATAGTTAAAAGTCTCAATTTCATTGAAGAGCCCATATTTTTTGCCATTGCAATCGTAAAATACGATATTGGAATAAATATTGAATTTTGTACATCTTATTGTTTGGATTAAACTGCTAGACTATGCAAAATTGTAAAGTCTCTTGAAAACTTCGTACTTTTGACAGGTTATTTTGAGTATGGTTTCGAGGAACATATCCTTAAATATTTTGAAACACAATGGATCTTGTTTTGCAAATGTTCAATATTGGATTTCTATTATTACGAACCAAAACTGAAAGCTTTGCTAGAGAAATAAGAAGCAAATCATTTTGTAAATTGTGATATGATTCGGAATTCCTTTTTTTTGAGTTATTGTCTTTTATCCTTCATATTGTATATTTCGGTAAAACCGCCACATAATTAACGTCATAGCATATTTGTTTACTCTACACTAGATACGGAAAAGTATGCACAAACGCGGTTTCCCCGAAGCTCCCAGTCAGAAATTCGGGCCTGATCTATGCGCTTTCCACGCGTCTCCCTTCAGCAACTTCAGCTGTTTGGCTTCCTTGTTAGAAAAAAGGAAAACCGTTTCACCTAGGCCCCTCGCGAGCTACCTACAAATAGAAGGGTAGTATAGCCAAAGACGCGAATACAATTCCCTAATTTACATTGTTTCCAAAACAAGAAACACCAACACGTGCCGGACGTACATACAAGGACTTTCGCATTGACTACCAACACTGCTGGATGCAATTCACACACGATAACACCAAGGACGGTGTGGCTTGCGGTCACCACACCGTGAGCGCCCAAAGCTCAATCGCCAACCGCCTTCTTGAGTTTTCTGGAGATCCATGGTTCACCATTCCCAATCTGGGACGAAATCGTACAACCTGGGACACACACCACCTGCACACCCAAAGTTCGGGGGCACCGCTGTAGCCAGTTTTGGCTTGGTCCAGACTAACGTGTCGTCTTGGGTAGGTGGGCCCCCCACCCACAATCCCATAAGCTGAATGAAGACCTGTCGGTAGCGATTGTGGGTAATATGACGGATTGGAAAACACTCGATAAACGACATGGTTCCCAACCGAGTTTCACCCTGTCGCATTTAAGCAGCAGCATTCTGCCCTCCCAGTAATCGACAGACATCAACCCCCGGCTTGGCACAGAAGCAGTGCCGTCGTTTGCCTCATCAAAGTCACGACAAAGCAGTTACTGTTCTCCGCCTCGGTTCCCACCAGCCCCTTTTGGCCGTAGTTGTTCAACTTTTACTATCTTTCCTTTCTGTTCAACGTATTGTTTGGTCATGACGTTCCTGAAATACTTGTTCGCCGCCGTGGTGATCCAAATCTGCTCAGGGAATCAGATTCTCACAGGGGAGACTGGACGATATGCAGGCTCAAATCAACACTCGCAGTCAGCATCTATTCAGGGCCCGCTTCTTCTTCAAGATATCTACATGCTGGAAAAGCTGCGCCGATTCAACCATGAACGTATCCCAGAACGCGTTGTACATGGAAGAGGAGCAGGTGCACACGGTTACTTTCAACCCTACCATTCCTTGGCTCATCTTACAAGAGCGAAGCTGTTCAACACTAACGAAAGGACAGAAGTGTTCGTGCGCTTTTCAACTGTGATTCATGGAAAACATTCCCCGGAGACAGTCAGGGATCCAAGAGGATTCGCAATCAAGTTCAAGACCGAAGAGGGAAATTGGGATCTGGTTGGAAACAACTTGCCGGTGTTCTTCATTCGAGATGTAATCAAGTTTCCGGACATGGTGCACAGCCTGAAGCCCGACCCGGTCACAAACTTGCAAGATCCGAACCGTTTCTTCGATTTCTTCTCCGCGCTGGGCGGAATGGCCACCAACATGCTCACTCACATTTATTCGGATCTTGGGATTCCGGCATCCTATCGGTTTATGGATGGCAACTCCGTGCATGCTTACAAATTTGTCAACGCGGATCGAAAGGTCACATATGTCAAATTTCGTTGGTTTACTAATCAAGGTGTCCGAAACCTCACTCGAAAGCAGGCAGCCCGCATTCAGTCTCAGAGTTTCAGCCATGCTACCAAGGATCTTTACGACGCTATTGAAAGTAAGGATTTCCCGTCTTGGGAGCTGGCTATCCAAACCATGAAGCCGGAACAGCTTGACGACTTTGAATTCAACCCTCTCGATGCAACAAAGGAGTGGCCTGTGGATCAATTCCCTTTCACTCCAGTCGGCAGAATTGTGCTTGACCGAATCCCGGCCAACTTTCACATCTTCTCAGAGCAATCTGCTTTCGACCCAGGAAACTTCCTTCCTGCAGCCATCGAGCCTTCCGAGGACCGTTTGTTACAAGGGCGTCTGGTGTCCTACCACGAATCTCAGACACACCGGCTTGGTTCCAACGCATTCCATCTACTTTCTGTTAACAAACCCATATCAGAGGTTCACACTTACAATCAGGACGGAGTAATGACCTATGAGCATGCATGGAATGGTTCCATCAACTACGAACCGAACAACTCTCCTCATTCTTACCTCGAAGATTCCACTTACAAGTACTCGACCATGTCAGTTTGCGGAAGTTACCAACAGGCGGCAATTGAGAAAACTCTGAACTTCAAGCAGGCAGGTGAAACATACCGCAGATTTTCCAGGAGGGATCAAAAGAATCTGGTTGATAACCTTGCAGCCGATCTGGTTCAAGTGAGGGCAGAAAAGGTGAGGAATATGATGTGTGCACACTTTTACAAGGCCGATGAACAATATGGACGTCGCGTTGCGTCAAAGGTAGACTGCAACATGGACTTGGTGAAGAAGGCGGCGCTCGATCTTAATTGAGCTATAGTATGTAATGGGTGACAGGTACAAAAGTGTTTGAGAAGCTTCGAGAAAGAAAATAGAAGCAAATAGAAACTTTAGTTGTCCAGCGACAGTCTAGATTAATGCATCACCATTAAACCTTCGAGAACGCTTCCAATATAAATTCCACCAGAGTGTTATACTGTACATATACCCCATAGAAGGATCCAAGACGGTCAACTATGACTATTTGTGGGTCTATGCGTCCTGGCACTCAGGTCCACATTGAAGAAGAAAGTATGAAAATAAGAACACAAACGTAAAAAAGTTCGTTACAGTATGGCACATAGCTTAGATATTGCAAAAGGTACGAAAATTGGAAAGCAGCTGAACAATAAAACGCAATGGAAGATAAAGTAAAAGATTAAAACGCCATGGGAGAACCAAGGTAAAACAAAAGGGAGTAGACAGAGAGAGTAACCAAAGAAAGGAATAATGAGTCAGACCAAGCTCGGTCTGCTCTCTGCTGCTGCCGGCAGAGTATCTCAAGCCATAAAATAAAGACTGCCATTCCAAAAGAGATGCACTAGAGTGCGGTTGTGACCAAGCACGCGACCCTGAAAGCCTGGACGTTATAAGTGCGTGTACCGTTATATCTCCAGAGCTGCCAGCTCCATACGATGTGTACCTTCATGAGATAATTGAGAGACACGAGATTCCAAGAGATGCGGAACACTTGTATGTGATATTGAAGAGATCTGTTCCGTGTTGAGCTTATTGTGGAATATGGACATGAAAGAACTGTTCAATGTAGAAAAAGGCGTTTCCAATGCACCGTAAAAGTGTGAGAAATGTGTCCTGCAGGGCTGGTAGCCAATTTAATATTACGACTTTGGTGGATACGCGATCCACCAGAACTCAACTCAAAGTCAGTGAATTGGTGTTTCTTGTTCGGGAATCATTGTGAATTGTGGAATTGCCTCTTTGGCATGTTACCTATCGTAAGTTGAAAGTGCACGTGTACGCTTACCGTGTATCTGTACAAGGGTAGTATTCAAGCCCACGAGGTGGCTGCGACCCTCAACATGTTGAACAATAACATCATCTACAACCTTCATCTACGTACTACCTTCGTGGTTGGCTGCGGCTTATGAGGCGTGTGCGCGTGGGGTGACGCGCATCTGCTCCTGCGGCGTCGCCGTCCAGCAGCATCGACAGCGTTGTGTTGCCGGCGTCATTCTGTTTGAGCGGCGCAGCGCGACTCGCCACGGACGGTTTGTTGCCACGCGCATCGCAGTGAAGCGCCGTCTCTCCGTCAGCACAGGTGCAGTGAACAGCGGCGCCGCGCGCCAGTAGCGCTTTCACGACGCCCCCGCATCCGCACGAAGCGTCACGAAGCGTCGCTGTGCAATGCAGTTTCGCCATCGTTTGCTCTGCCGTTCACGGGGGCGCCGCGCGCCAGCAGCCTCTTCGCTTGCTTCAAATCGCCGAATGCGGTAGCATCTCGCGGCCGGAGCTTGTTGTCGGCCATGTTTGCTGCCGCGCGAGACGCAGTTCTCCCCCACCGGCGTCACCTCGGCCGCCAACGGCGCGCCCAGTGACTCCACCCGACGGATGACAAGGCTGCGAAGCGCGTCAGGCAGTGATCATACTGTCAGTACGCCAGAATACGTACTGACAGCAACGCTCACATGCAAACCTGTACACGTAGACGTACTGTTTTGGCTTGTACCTCAGACATTGAGTCTAGGTTCATGATAAACGCAGTGTGGGAAGGGCTCTTCACAAACAATAACAATCGGCACAGAGGTCTACCAGGAGCTCTCCATCTGAGCTCCTGGGACAAGTGATGTGCCTTTATATACGGTTACTTAGCGACCCTTCGGCTAACGATGACGTACGACTACTGTACATAAGTAGTGGGAGTGAATCTAAGTTGTACGTGGAGGAGCTGAATGTGTACGTGTTAGTGCGCATCTTGACAACTGTACACGTATCTGGCCCTTTCCGTCAGTTGCAAGCTTACAGCTAAGGTTACACGTACATTGGAGCGCGCACGTGCCGTTCGAAAGCCCGCTGCTGTCATCTTCCTGCGCCCATACAGTGCAATGTCTATGTTGCTTCATCCCCAAAACAGTTTGAACACATTGCACGTGTTTGTCAATAATCATCGTTGGATGCTCGGCTGTGCTGTTCGCGTTGCGTTTCTAATCCCCAAACTCAAGCCTCTGCAGTTGATCAACCTCGGCTCCCTCGAAACGACATCTACGTTTCATTTGCTGTACTTAAAGAACATCCGATGGACTTCTTTCAGCAGCAGCTGAGGCTTTGGAGGAACAGAATCGAGAGATATCTCAAAGACCAACTTCACTGTGCGCCAGTCTGCTAGAAAATGATGTGGACACTGGCTATACTTCTTTTCTCTTGCACTGTCTTGTCAGCTAATGGATGTGCCAGAGGTTCATTCCGCGCACCTGGGTCCTCTCAGTGTACTCTTTGCCAGCCTGGAACCTATCAACAAGCGGAGAACGCTACAAGCTGCCGTCCTTGCGTAGCCGGAAGTTACAACCCGTTCGTTGGAGCTCAGAGTCCCGACGTGTGCAGAAACTGTCCAGCCGGAACCTATTCTACTGCCGGTTCGTCCATTTGCACACCTTGTCCGGCAGGAACAACTTCTGGTGAACATTCTCATCGGTGCGGCACATGTCCAAAGGGCAGCAGGATCGCGCCTTGGGGAATTCGAACGGGCGATGAGTTCTGTGAAACCTGTCCATACGGATATGCAGATGAGGAGAACCTTTCGGAGTGTAAACCGTGCCCACCTGGATCTTCAGCGCCGCCTGGATCTATTTCAGTTGATCAATGCCAACGTTGTGCACCGGGTTCGTCTTCAAATGGATTGAATTCATGCAGCCCCTGTTCCTACGGAACTGTTGGTGAACCGGGGTCTACAGAATGTAGAACGTGCCCAGCTGGTTCTAAGTCGGAACAATGGTCTGGGGGTAAAAGCTGTGCCCTTTGCGATCCGGGCGAATATGGGAAAGTCCGTCGTACGTACTTTGGGTACTATGCAGAATGTCACCAATGTCCGGAAAACACGACTTCAAATGCTGCTGGTCGGAGGTTGTGTCGAAGAGCGAATGGGCCTTGTCCTCGAGGATATCTACAAACCTCTTCTGGAGACTGCGAACGTTGCAACACAGATGAAAAGTATGATGTGGAACTAGAACGATGCGTCCCTTGCGCTGAAAACGAGGGCAGTGTTGGTGGACTTCCGCAGCAATGTGCACCATGCACAGCCGTCGTCAGGGCTCGGATAAAGAACTCTAAATGCGCACCAAAATTGGATTTAGAGTTTCCAGACAACAACCAGGTATGCAGTGCTGGATATCGCATCGAAGAGACGGAAGTGGGGAGGTTCTGTGAGCCGTGTGGAGCTGGATCATTCAGTGCTCGTCCTAATTCCAACAGGTGTCTACCATGTCCGCATGGGACGGTTTCTGAAGACTCTGGTGCACAGAGATGCGAAAGATGTCCACCAGGAACGACGGCAAATGAAGATCACACCGCATGCGTCGTGCCACACACGAACTGTCCAATTGGTACATTTCTACACGTCGAAATGAATGGGTATACTTCATGTGTGTCGGATCAATGCTCAGTCTCGGAAGACGGTTCGTACTCCTGCCCGCCATGCACTGGTTCATTCTTTAGGACGTTCAGCTTCGAAGGATGTGCCCCTTGTCCTGGGAAGCAGGTGCGAAACGTTGATCTAGTATGTGGGTGTCAAGGAGTATTTGCTCAAACCCTCGGGATGGTGGATGGAAGTTGTTCAGAATGCCCTGTTGGTAGCTATGGGAAGCCCAGTTCCCCTGGAATGGACAACGAATGTGTGCAGTGTCCTGCAGGAACGTATCGGGCAGTGGCAACGTTTGAACAGTTAAAAGCTACGGTGTGTCCAAGGTGCTCGTATTGGAAAGCGTGTCAGAAGTGCCCTCCTGGATTTGTGACAAGACACGACGGTGCAACAGAATGTGAAAAGTGCCCTGAAGGTACATTCAGCTACGGAATTGGTGATACGGAGTGTTTGTCGTTTGGGTCTTCAAGCCAGCCAGTAAGCTTTAATGATGCGTTGGACCTGGATGTGAACAGAGAGCTCGAACGTCTTTCAGCTTGGTGATAATGCAGACCTCGAAGGAAACCCGAATTGTTTTGGGCAGGTGATATGAACTACAGAGAATCGAATATCTTCGACGGCAGGTCGAAGAGCAATTGGTAAATCGTTTCATTTCTGAGTTTAATTCTTTGAAGATACCCCTGTAAAGAGAATCTGCCCAGGCCCAAGAACGCAACATGTCAATAGTAGATCTAGGTCATACCTTTGAGCAAAGAAAAATCACAACGAATACCGAGCGACTGCACCTTGGGGTGTACCCCAGGTGCTTGCATATAGACGCTACATGCGCTCGCCGTACGCCCGCGTACGTAGCGCATAGGAGTGCCCGGGCGCACGTAGCGAGTAGGTACGCCCGCAACGTATACATTCTCGACTCGCAGTAAATGACTTATTCCAACCTCTACGCTATATCTTTGCCCAAAATATGCCGAGCAATACATTGGGAACACTTCTTGTTTTAATGAACTCTGGAAGAGCAAGGGAAACTTAGTAGTATTCTTCTTGTGCAGCTTTTGTACACTACCAAACTGACTTTCATATACACTAAATACAACAGCAGCTTGTGCAATCTTTTGGTCAAAGCTACGGACGAAGTGGGTAAAATAATAATACTCGTCTAACTCGCGAGATAGGTATGCCAATTTATACAAGGCTACTATGCGACCATTCAAATTAAGAAATAGTACTCTGCGCTTGGTTGCAAGTGCGCCAGGGTGGTGGTGAAAGTGCTGAAATTCGATGCCTTCGTTTACCAGGGAGGCAGCGGTCGTGGTGTCTTAACCCTTGTCAGGCACCAGAAAAAGATTTCTTCTTGGTGCCCAAATTTGTAGAATGGGCACCTGGAAGAGTTTTCCGAGGGACAACCACCTATACCCTGTACTTTTCCCTGCACCTATTTCATCTCTTCTAATACCTATTCCAGCTCACCATAACAAGTATTCCAGCTCTCCATTGTACTTATTCTAGCTTGCCGTAGCAATTATTCCAATTCTTTGCGTAACATACTATAGGCAAGATTTTAATGTACTTCCGTTCATGGTACCTAGTTCTACAATCGGTTTGTGGCTGTTTTAGACACTGCATTTCTTTGCCAGTACAACTTTGTACATAGTATAAAACAAACTGAAAAAATTCCAGAACTTTTCAAGATACTCGTAGTCTATGTACGATATTTACTGAGGAACAAGTTAGAGTGGAGGCTCATCTTACTACATAAAGCTACCCGCAGACACCTTCGCTTTGAAACAAAACTCGTTTGTACGTTTTTATTGAATACCTCTGGAGCGTGCGGGAGAACATGAAAGTAGCGTTTTATTGCGAAGCCATTCACAATTGTCGTCTGGTTCTCAGGGAAATATCGTTACACACGGGAAGATATCGATATTTTCCCTCGAGTGAGGGAAAATATCGATATTTTCCCTTACCTGCCCGGTATGAGATTTCCGTTACTCTCACGTAAGAACGACCATCATACAGCGCTCACATTTCGATATTTGCCCCGAGAACCAGGACGACGACAAACACGTTATCAACGTGGCACTCGAGCGCGATATGAGCCCTCGAGAGGGTTATTTTCCCGAGGCTGCGCCTCGGGAAAATAACACTCCCTCGGGCTCATATCGCACGCTTGTGCCAGTTAATAACCCTTATTTATTTATTGTACAAAGTACTGCAAAAGTGTCGGTAAAACTAAATAACAACAGTAAAGCTTTTTCAGAAGGAAATCAATTGCAGTACATGATTATCTCGTGTGACGTCATTTTCTTTACTACAATTTGTTAATACCGGAGCGCCTCATGCAAGGCAGAAGCGCCACATGTGGCCACGTATGCGTGGCAGGTGTGTGCCGTGCTCCGTACATTGCGCAGTAACAAATAAATTGCACTGCACTCGGCCGGCGGCGTCATCCTGCTCATCCCGCCGACAGAAGGGCAGCAAGCATTCCTGTCATTTTGTTTGTCCTACCGCGCTTGCTACATGGTAGCATCGCCTGGGGCGCGCTGCCCCGGGCCGCCATCCTCTGCGCACATTTTCCTCCCCTTTTTCCGGGTGCTGCCGCGCTTTTACCGCGCGCACGCTGAACTACTAAAGCTTTCAACTTCAGACGATTGCGCCTGGCGAATGTCAAGGCCCGCTTGCCCGAAATTATGTTGTGGCTGAAGCTTCAAGTGCGCAATATAACGTGCAAAATTGTCTTAATGATGAGCTTACAGGTCTGTAGACTCTGTTATGGCTAAAAAAAGGTAATTCAACTCCGACATGATAAGGACACTTTACTTGGTTTTTTTCTTTGTCCTGTTGATGTCCACAAAAACTATGAATACTGATAAACTACATATTATGGTTATCGTTTTCTTCATGTTCGTGAAAGTCTCTCTTTCTTATACAAATAAGCGAACACTTCGCTCCGGCTCATTCTTTTTCGCTTGCGCGAAGCCGCATCGCATCGTCAAACTCCACTCGTTTCTCTTTACGCTGCCTTGCTCGTTCTTCGCCACAACATGGCTGCACATTAACTCTGCGCAAACAAGCTGCCCCAAAAACTTCGTAATATCCTTCGTTTCTGCCCATTGCACCAAATTTGTCTGGTACTCAATGCGCTACACTCCGCGTAGACTCGTACAACAGCATGACACTCAGATCTACTCGTTTTGCCCAAACGTATTTAATGGCGTCATGCTTTGGAGGTTTTTTCATATTCATCTCTTGTAAGGAGTGCTTTCTCCAACATGGATCCCTCATACAACCTCCACTGTATGGGAACCACTCAATAAAATTCAAAACTCTTTCGGTCCTCATTGATTTTCTTTCTTGCACAACGTTTTTCTCCTCTTTTGCAATCGCAATCGCTATGGTCTAGACTTTTGGAGAGGCGTCTCACACACACCGCTTCTGAGCTTTCACGTTGCGGGACATACTTCTTTCTGCTCTTGGTTCATTTTTCTTGTTTCGGAAGAATCCTAACATTCGGAACGGGATTTCGTTGTCGTACAAATACCGATAAAGTTTGGGGTCCTAGAACCCCTAAACCCCATACCATAAGCGACTTTCCTCCTTGCAACCGTTTAGAAAATATCTCTGGCTCCTACCTTGAATCATGCCAATATGATGCTAAACCATCGAGACCATCAAGATTAAACTTTTTCTCGTCCGAAAATATAACCTTCTTCCATTCGATAGAATCCGATGAGAGCTTATGTTTTGCAAAAAACCCTTTTTTTCTTGGGTTGAAGGTTCATATAAAGGCCCGACTTCATATTCTTGTACTTAAGATAAGGTACTTCTGTGAGGATCTGTGTCGCACAAATACCGATAAGGTGCGGGGTCCGCCTGGTAGAGGGAGCGCGCGAGGGCTCAGCCTAAAAGGGGAAAAACACACAACCAATATGGTAATAGGGCACCTGAAACCCGCAGGGGCAAACGGCGGGGCAACAAGTCTAGACCGTGTCGGTTTACGGTAGTAGACGTCGACGCGCGGTAAAACCTGAATCTTAATAGAGTAGCAAGTGACCAGGATGGTATAGTTACTGCCCTAGTGGTGCCTGACTTTACAATACCCGAGGGGGAAGGCGAGGTGCACCACAATATATAGAAGGTGCCCCGACGCCGATCTCCCATGCGGGCATGACGTCATTGGCTGCACCCATGACCAACTGTCATGGGCCAGCAATGCTAAACTATCCTAGACTATAAATTAGAAATTAGAAATTATAAAATACAGAATACCAATTGGGTACCGTGCAGCCAGCAAGGCGCACCAGTAGGCCCAAGTGGCACCAACCCATTGAGGTGTCATTGTACTACAGACCCCCTTCCTACCCTGAGCCACGCCTTCGTGGCTCCTAGATCCTTTCACCAAGTCGGTGGCATCGTCGTACCAATTTGGTCCCTGTCGCAGCCTTTGTGCCATCTCGCTCCGTGCGTCGCGTCGGCTCTACGTCGCCGAGCGCACTCTGTTCACCACCTTGGTCATCACCGATGGCGGCTTTATCCACCTCTTTGGTTATCACCGACAGCGGCCTATTCATTCTCATTTGTGGTTTGGGCGCGACGCGCGCCCATTGCATACCTCCAAGGTTCTACCTTTTTCGCTGCACGGCTTAGACCCATTTACCGTGTCGGTATACCCAGTAATGGGCGGGTTGCGCCTTCGGGCTCGTGTGAGCACTGTACCGTGAAGAATTTTGGCGCCCACTTGGTTGCGGCGTATCTCTCTGTCTCTTCGAGGTTCGAGTACCAACCCTTCGAGGCATTGCCGCTGACTCCATCGAGGTTGTTCCACCGTTATCCCTTCTGGTTACCTTCGCACCCCCTTTGCGGTTTGTCTACGCGGCTCGGGCCACCGTGGCTTTTCGTCCGACCGACAAGGTTGAATCCGTTTATGGTGACCCCCGATTCTTATCTGAACCACATGGGTAGCCCCGGTACCAGCGTGCGGGCTCGCACCCGTAGCGGTACACGGCGATTGTCGGTTCCCCATGTTGGTCAATCGGACGCGGTAACCTCAAGGGACGGCGCGCCATCGGCGACCAATGCCGATACCTTAATGGTTGAACCAGCATGGGGCCCCGAACGGGTGGAGGTTTTGAGCATCAGCTCTAGTGACTCACCCATTGTGGATAAAAAGCCGATTCGCTTCACCCCTGCGGTCGAATGCTCGCCGTCTCAACCACTCCCTCACGGTACTCATCACACCATGTCGGGTGCCGGTCCTTCGCGCGGCCGCGGAAGCGGCATTGCCAAGTCTGGTTCTCGGGGTGCTGCTTTGTACCATTCCCGCATCCAAACTGGTTTCCGGAGCCAGCCGTTTCAGTCTTCCTCACATCAACCTCAAGGAATTCATGAAGGGATCCGTGACCCGTATGGTCCGGAGCCCGAATTTCCTCGTGGTATTTCCTATTATGGTTTGGAGACGTTCACCACGGCCGACTGGAACGTTTCCCAACATGGTACCTTCGGGGTCGATCCAAGAATGGTTTCGCAAGCGACGCTGTACCGTCGGAACTGGCCCGTGGCGCCAGGGAACACATCGCTTCCCGGCGTCTTTCGACGTCCGACTCTGGATACCTACTTGGGTTTGTTTCGTTTGGATTGCGAGCGTCTCCGCTCCGTCCCGCAAACGCTCCACCGTCGGGATAAAAAATCTCAACCTCGTCAGGGTCGGTCGGAGTGCTATGATAGTCGCCAGCGACACACACCAATGAGGTATTTCATTCCCCCGCTTTATCCCAGCGATCTGCCGTACGTTCGTATTGAACCGGAGCTCCATTATTACCGACGTCTGGTTGTGAAGATCTGTCAGTACGACTCCCTTCCGCAGCAGTACCTTCCGGCTTCTCCACATTTGGTTTGCTTCGATAGGCCTTACAATACCATCCATTGGGCTAACCGTCGTAGGTGGGGGGTGGATGCTGCCACCGATGCTCAAATTTGCACCCGGTCCAGCTTCAACCGCGTCAGCTTCAACCGCGTCATGCATGGGTTCCATAATGTGGAGTTCTTCTCACCACCTAATAAGGGAAGAACCTCTTGGTATGCGGCCCGACCTGAATGTTGGAATGCCTATGAGGTTCCGATGTCGCTCAGCGTCCCAACCCCACCGGTATTGGCTTACTTCGGGAGCTACATCACCCGTAACCACGATCGGTATTACCTCATTTGGTCGATTGCCCTCGCGGAATGGGCCGTATTGGTGGCCATTCTGGCTCTGCAGGCTGCTCGTGACGGTATTGACTAGGATTGTCGTTCTCGAGAAGCCGAGATTTACCGTGACGGTGTGCAACCTCCTGGTCGTATGTTTTTCATTCCCCCGAGGGTCATTCGCGACATTCGCCTATTTGGACTCGGAACCATTGTGGCAGGTACGGACTACTACATTGAGCAGCTGGAGTTGTTGCTTACCCAAGTGGAGAGTTTCCCGTGGGGAGCCAAGCAAAGGTGGGAGGTTTTCGATCCGGTGTCCTGGAAGGTTGTATGCCGCGCGGAGCAGCGCTATCCCGGGGCTCCGACCGATCAGGGGCCTCCAGAGAGTCCCGAGCCATTCCCAACCGTGGTGGAATCGCCAGCAGCTACCCCTGTGGTCACTTCAGCGCCTACTCCCGCTCCGGAGGGACGCCATACGCCTGCCCATACTGGTGTGACTCCTCTTCTCCCTAATGCGACAAGGGTTGATGGGCCTCCGCGGGCTATCCTCGGGGGTGTCATGGCTGCGGCTGCGCCGCCTGTCCCCTCTCAGGTGGACTCCCAGGCCATTTCAGGTTTAATGGCTCGGGTCCGCCAAGCCTGCGTGGTGAACTTCCAGCGGGCGGGTTCTACCTCTGTGGTCAAAGCTCTCACCCTTCTGGAAAGCATCCTGCCTCGTCATGCACAGTACATGCGATCGTTTTCCCAAATTGGTGAGTTCCGGACCGGTTCCAGGTCGAGCTCTACCAGATGGCTACCAACCAGGTGGCAGGCCTAGCGACGGCCATGGGCCCGGCGCCTACAAACCCTTTGGAGGATCCCCTATTTGGTGCGAGCCTGAACCCCGGCCTTCTAGACGCTCCGCAGGCTCCTCTCCACATCTGGTCGTCGGTACCTCCGTCGGTTGCGCAGGCGTGCGCGCCACCTCCGATGGGTGCCGACGTAATGCCAGGCGTCAGCGTGCCTACTAGTTTCCCCGTGGGTCATGGTAGCGCGCCTAGCCAGGCTCCAGGCCAGGCTCATCTCTTCCAGCCTTGGCCGGGAGCACATCAGAACACCACTCCGGGTCGGGGATCCTCAGCTGGAGGCTCCTCGGGGCCTCACTTTGCCACTCACCCATCAGGTTGATTGTCGTATCCACTTGGGTCTGTGCTTGAGCCACATTGCTCCTGCATCCCTATTGGTGTTACTCTTCAAGTAAACGTACATGTTATGCGTTTCCATGGTAGGTTCCAGTTTCCTTTGAGGTGCGGTGCGTAGCGAGGGAGGAAGCTCGAAAACAGCTCCCCCCCTTCCTTAGCTCTGCGCATCTCCAATTAGGTTTTGAAACTCTCCTCCCCCCTCCTTAGACCAGCGTACCACGATGTGTGACAGTTAATTCCTTGTAGGTAAGTTCCAGGAGGTGAGTTAGCTCCATCCTGAGCCATTTTGGTGCTCGTAGTATGGTTCACCACGTTGGTACTTCTATGCGCCTTCGTACGGCGCAGCGAGCGGTTTCGCCTTCCCATAAGGTCAAATATTGTGCCACGCGCTTGTGCGCGGTGGCCAGCAATGTACCTGGATGGTTCTGCATGGCCTCTCACCATGCACGGGCGCACGTGCGGTGTTTCACCCTGGAGGTTACTTGCAAGGCGAATCAAAATATTTGACCGGAAAATTGCACCTCCATATGGTAGTGAAAACGCAGAAAACCCTTTATGGTCTGTATCTCGAGAACCAAGGGGTTTCAGAGGCTGGGAATGGCCGATTCGGGAGCGCGGCACGGTCAAAATACTTAGATTTTCTGACCATGCCGTTGCTCGCTCCCTACACACAATAGTGTAAACCGAATCGGTTACTCCACACGGCGCGCCACGAGAAGCGCGCGTATGCCTCGTGAAATAAAAAGATAGAATTTTTTGAACGTTTCCACCGTGCGGGTTCGCGCGCGTGCCGCGCACGTGCATAGCGCGTGTGCAACGGCGCGCGTACAATGGTGCGTCCGTCTTTAGCGCTACCGCTCCTTGGACAAACCCTCGTGGAATGCTTCCTTCTGGTTGTACCTTCCCGGTGAGCATCCGAACAGACTTTGGTACTCCTCATTACAATGTGCTTTTCCCCCTTCCTTAGGGGACTGCATTACCTCTAAGGTTTACCCATCATTCGGCATTTCCTCTCCCTTGCGGTTCCAGTAGCTTACCCTGAAGTGGTGTGGTATGGCTGAGGGCGGCTCGGCAGTGTCACCATCGGCGCCCCAGCCATACCAACGTACGGTGTACTTCAGACCATCTGGGGTACGGTGGTGACCTACAAAGCGTTCCACTGGGAACTCATTAGAGACCTGAGCTGGTATCGTTTCACCACTTTGGTTTAGATGAGCATCGGTACCACTAGGGGTAGGTGTTTCCTCTGAAGGAGCAACCTTAATCCCTGCTGGTGGTACTTAGTCTGGGTCGTCACCCTGTGCGTCATCATTAACCTCGATGGGTGTCCCGTCTTCCCGGGGCTGAGTCCTCAGGGCAACCGCTTGTGCGTCACGCGCGGATTCTCCGCGTTCCTTCCTGTGCTGAACCGTTCGAGGTGCAACCGTGATTCGGTCAATAGAGATCGTATTCTCTACACCATCTTGGTTCACCGTCACCGTGTGGTCGGTTGCTCGAACTACCTTGAAAGTTCCCGATGATTTCGGAAGAAGCTTCGAATTGATATCTCTATCAATAGCTTCATCATCGGCCTCATCACCCGGTCATGGCTTAGCCCCTTTCAGAGGGTGGTCAATAAAGACATATTGACCCGGCGTAGCCGTTACCACTTGGGTTACCTTTCGGTCGTAGTCCTCCTTGTACCGCTTCTGGGACGCTGTGAGCTTGCTCTCAGCATACTTGAGAGCTCGTCTCAACCTCAAAAGGGTATTCCGTTTGACCTGTGACGGTGTGAGCGCTCCGGCGGCTTCTTGTCCTAATGGGTCCCTTTCAACAACAATACCTGGTGGGTGTCTTGACAGTATTAGATCGAACGGCGTAGTTTGCGTGGCTCGATGAACCTGAAGGTTATATGCATATGTCAAGGGATGCACGAGCTCGTCCCAACCAGTTTGATGTTCTTCCGTATAATGTGGCAGCCTAGATACCAATGTTCGGTTAAAGCGCTCCACTTGCCCATTCGTTTGCGGATGATAGGCAGTAGTAAAGTAGTGCTTAATACCCAAGAGGTTACAAACAGCTTCAAAGAACTTCGAAGCTTAGTTCGAACCATTTTCCGTAAGTAGATAAAGCGGTGCACCATACGGGTAGATCCAATTGTTCAAGAACGCCAACGCGAGGGTCGTCGATTTCGTGTCCTTCAAGGGTATCGCTCGCTTGAGCTTCGAGAATCTGTCGATGATTACGATGATGTACTGATACCCCGTTGTGCTTTTTGGTAATGGACCTAGAAGGTCTATTGCGATAAACTCGAGAGGACCCGCTGCAGGGAATAACTTCAAGTATTTCCTGTGCTTCCGGAGACCTCCACGGGTACGCACGCAAGATTTACATTGACCTACAAAGGTATATGTATCATTAGCCATATGAGGCCAGTAGTACCCTTGCCTCAAGGTATAGTACACTCTAGTACCTCCAGGGTGTCCTGATAGCCTTGGGTAGCGGGCAAGGTACAGCACCCGAGACCGCAGCACCTTGGGAACTACCTTCTGAAGGGAAGCATCAATAGGAGCTCGCCTCACCAGGAAATCATTTCGGTAGACGTCAAAGTTCGAGTCTTTCATACCTACTTGGTCCATGAGAGAGCGGCAATAAACATCGTTTGCTTGCTTTCTCAGGAATTCCTCGCGGGTAATCGGCATGACGTCTGTTTCCTCGAGGGCGGGTATTTCCCAAGCGATGGCATCACTAAACCACGTATCCTCTTCGGGTAAAGTCCAGTAACCTTCTCAGGTATCACCACTAAGGTTGGTAGAGATGGTAAAGCATGGGATATCATCCTCCACCGGCTCGGTGTCCAAACCATCTGTGGTAATGCGAGACATCGCCTCTGCGACATTGTCCTTGATACCTGGACGGTACTGTACGTCATACTCGAATTCTAAAAGTCGTAACCGCCATCGGGCAAGTCTGCCCGATGCATCGGCGAGACCGAGTATCCATCGCAGGGCGTCATGATCGGTTCGAAGCGTGAACCTTTCACCATATAGGTAGGGACGGAGCATCAACATGCTCTAGACCACTGCCAGACATTCCTTTTCGGTTGTTGTGTAGTTCTTTTCTGCAGTGTGCAGAGCACGGCTCCAGTACCCTATAGGTAGTTTGTCACCGTTTTCTTGCTCCTGCATAAGACAACAACCCATTTGCGCGTCCGAGGCGTCAGTATCCAACGTGTATCGTAAACCAGCTTTGGGTAATGCCAAGATGGGTGGTGTCAAGAGCGCATGTTTCAGCGCCTCGAACGCATCCATTTCCTCATTGGTAAGACATTCAAACCTTGTAGGTTTACCTTTCAGCAGCGTCCTGTTGAGGGGAACCGCTATCTTGGCAAATCCCTTGATAAACCGGCGGTACACACTGCACAAACCTATTAAAGGATCGGATTTCCGTCTGGGACGTGGGTCGCTTCGCCTCCTGCACGGCCCGGATATTCCACGGCGTCACTTCTAACCTCCCAGGGCTGATGATATGACCAAGGTATTCTACCTCTTTGGTGAAGAATTCGCACTTTCGGAGCTTCAAAGTTACTCCAGATTCCCTCAAAAGGTTCAAAACTTCCCTAACATGGTGGAAATGTTCCTCTACCGTTCTGGAATATATGATTACATCGTCGATGTATACCAGAGCGGTTCTCTACTTCACCTTCGAAAGGATTATATTTAACGCCCTCTGAAAGGTAGCCGGGGCATTCCGCAACCCAAAGGGCATACGCGTAAAGCGGAATAACCCAGCGTGGCAAGTAAAGGTAGTTTTGTCCTTGTCTTCTTCCCAGATAGGTACCTGCCAATAACCACAATTGGCATCGAGCGTAGTAAAGATCTTGGCGTTGCCCAACGAATCTATACACTCGTCCATTCTAGGTATTGGGTACGAATCCCTAATGGTCATACTATTCAGTGTTATGTAGTGCACACAGAACCGCATACGGGTATCATTCTTCTTTGTGACGAGAACCACAGGGCTGGCCCAGTCCGCATTTGCTGTTTCTATGACACCTTCACGGAGCATTCTCTCGACCTCATTGAGCTCAACCTCCCGGGCTTTTGGACCTGCACGGTAAAGCTGCTGGTAAATGGGTTTCCAGCCAGGCACCATATCAATACGGTGCTCTGTAGCCTCAATTTGGCTTAGCCGGCCCGACCACATGGGTTCAAATTCTTCTAAGAGACTGAGGATCCGGTCTCGGAGAGCCTGGTTCTCCGCACCGATCTGGACTTCCTCTCTCCAATTCCGCACTGGGTCCAGTTCCATAGTCTTTTCCTGATCCCTAACCTTAAAGGTACTGGCGATCTTCTGTTCCATTTTGGTATTTGTCGATAACGGGGGCGCATATGCAGGGTATGGCGCATCCGTTCCTCCCCCTTCCTTAGAGGTGGCAACCTCGCCCAACACATTAGGTGAGACCGTGAAACCCCCTTGTGGTGCCGGCAGTGCGATTCCAATAGTGGTATTCTTGGGTAACTTAACAATGTGATTGCTAAAGTTACTCAAGTACACCTTGAAGGATTGATTAGGGATGTTGTCGATAATCCCGTTTGCCATCAAGGCGAGATGTCTTTCTGCCAACCTAGGATGGTTCTGTAGCATTACCAATCCTGGAACTGCGCATGAAACATTCACTACCATTTGGGTCATAGCCGGAATTGAAACCAATCTGGTGAGCCGTATCTTGTTTGAAACCGTTTCGGTGGGTATATTGGACCTCGGCTTCTGACGCCAACCATTTTTGGTCTGCGTATTACCCAGTATGGAAATACGACCACCTTGACGGAGAGCGACCGTTCGGGACCCTGGCAAAATTGCCTTGACATGTTTGTCAATAAAGTTGGTCCCGAGGATACAGTCTGTCGCCAGACAATCCACCACAAATAAATTGAGCTTCACCTTCACGGTTCCAAGTTGTACCACAGTGGTCAACATTCCTCTAAGGTGCAGTGGGCGCTCGTTAGCGTCCACCAGCGGGTTGATAGTCGGGGCAGGTCGAATGTTCCGCAAGACCGCATCGGGTATGATGCGAGCGTTTAGCACATTCGGACCGGCGCCAGTATCGAGTACACACGCAACGGAAACCTGTAGGTAATTGAGAAACCTTACTGAAGCATTAGCTTTATAGTTATTGTACTTCATTAGACACACCACATTGGGTACATCTGATTCTTCTTTTTCCACCATTAAGGTTTCCCGTTCCGGTATCGACGGGCCTTCCAATTCACGGTTAGGGGTGGCCCCTACGCTAACCGTTCGGTGTTTTCCTGCGTCTCCTGAGCGGGACTGTCCTTCTCCAAGATTGGTGTTTCCTCGAAGAGGTGAACCTGTGATGGTGATGGTTGAGCTTGTACCCTCTTTCCAGATCCATATAGGTTACGGTGGTTCTGCTGCCTGGCACTGATCAGATGTTCGCGCACCCCTGGGGGTATTTTGTCACATCTGTTCGCCAGATGGTCTGGCGATACACAGAGCCAGCAGACCAATCCACCTGTCTGAGGATCACGCATTGCCATAGAGGTAGGTCGGGCAACCGTATTGTTCGGTGCTGTAGCATATGAAGATGCTTGCGAACCACCCGTTGAGGTTTGTTGAGTGCTCGCTGCACTTGGTGGCAACCTTACCAAAGCTGGTGGTACTGTCGACGACCAATTACCAATGGAGGTGGCTCGTGACTGAGCCTGCGGCGCAGTCACGAGATGAACTGCCATTCCTGTTGGTACGCGAATGAGCGAATCTCCCTCTGAGGTAGTGCTTTCTTCTAGCTCCAATACTGACCGTTTCGGTTTATCCTTTGAGGTATGGGACGCCGACGGCTTCTTTCCGTGACGGAGAGTGTCGCTTAGTCCCTGGGCGTAACGGGCAAGCCCATTATAGTCCACCTTACGGTTGTTCGCCAGGTAATTGCGTACCTGCGAACGGATCGCTTTGTCGACATTGTCGGCAAAAAGCGACTTCAACCTACTAGTGGTAAATACATTACCGCATCGGGTGGCCAGATTCCAAAGGCCCAACGAGAATTCCATTTCGGTTTAGCTAGAGCGTTGGCGATATGCCTGCACCTCAGCGTAACCTTCCTGGATAACCTCATCGGTAGCGTAAGTTTCCAACATGAAATTAACCACTTCTGGGTACGTCTCTAACATCTCTGTCCCCTCTTCATCAACCGCCAGGGTATTTCCACGGAGCCTGCCTTGCAGCAAGTGGTAAGCTTGACCTTTAAAGTAAAACTGGAATAACCACATGGCAGCACCTTCGGAAACCCCATTTTGGTCACATGCAATCTTGAACTTCTGTAGAAACTCAATTACCGCAATGGGATCATCACCTGTGAAGGTAGTATCACCCATCTGGAAGCTGAGCTTCTTATGGTGCTTGGTGATCTTCTGCGCAACCTCTTGTGTGTAAGCAGAGGATCGGTTTCTCAACCGATATGACCTATAATCAACCGCTTTGGTGAACAGATCGTTCAGCGGCTGACGCACCTCTAGGGTTGTATCGGTGTCCGAATTCGAGTCGGACGACTCGTACCGTTTCTTCTTACCTTTACGGTTTCTCTCTGACGACTTCTTCGCCAACCTGTTCGGTTTCTTCTTTCGTTTACCTTTACGGTCATCATCCGACGATGAACCAGTATCGGTATCGGAGCTCGAGGAATCGGGGTCAGAGTCGTAGCCGCGATTCTTTCCCTTTTTCCTCCTCTTTTCTTTACGCTTACGGTTTCTTCTTCGTCGACCCTCATCTGGGTCAGACGAATCGTCCTCAGGTCCACCAGTCTTGGTGTCCTTTCGAACGTTACTTCCAATGGCTGGCAAGTACACGTCTCGAGGGCCCATCTCTATATGGCCCTCTTGACCTTGCCTTAAACCTTGTAGGTACGCACTATCGGCCGGAATTGGCTTGATTGGTGCAAAAGACCCGGCAGGAATCCGTTGCGGTATGCGAGTAACACTATTGACCTCAAGGGTTTTTGTTTCCGCCATTCCTTCGGAAACCCAAAGGTCTTGAACCACTCGGTAGATATGCTCCCGGGCACCCGTTAAGAGGTATGTTTCAACCAATTTAGGTATGCGTTGAGAGAGCTCGTGCACGGCTCGATCAACCACCAAGCGGGTAACGGCGTCCATGTCCATTGAGGTCATAGCTTCATTAACCGTAGCGGTAAAAAGAGGTTTTGCTCGATCTTCCAATTGGGGCCAAAGGTCCTCAACCGTTGTCGGCAATTCCTTATTAGGTTCAGGAGCCAACGGTGGCCGAGTGCCCGTATCCTTTGAGGTTCCGTCCCGCGGTTGCCGAAGCAGCTCCTCGGGATTATCCAGAATTGGTTTGGCGGCCGAAGCCGCACCAGAACCCTTGTGGCTCGGTGGCGCGCTAGAGCCACGACTAATCCTTGTAGGTCTTTCCATAGTGACCAATAGTGGTATTCAATTGCTTCGCGAGTATTCCTACGAAACCAAATAGGTGTGTGAACTTCCAGAATCCTTTCGAATGTCTTCTGTTCACCAGTAAAGGTACGACAAAAACCAAGATACTTCAAATTCGGGAGACCAAAATGTCGTACAAATACCGATAAGGTGTGTAGTCCGCCTGGTAGAGAGAGCGCGCGAGGGCTCAACCTAAAGGGGAAAAACACACAACCAATATGGTAGTAGGGCACCTGAAACCCGCAGGGGCAAACGGCGGGGCAACTAGTCTAGACCGTGTAGGTGTACGGTAGTAGACGTCGACGAGCGGTAAAACCTGAATAGTAATAGAGTAGCAAGTGACCAAGATGGTATAGTTACTGCCCTAATGGTGCCTGACTTTACAATATCCGAAGGGGAAGGCGAGGTGCACCACAATATATACAAGGTGCACCGACGCCGATCTCCCATGCGGGCATGACGTCATCGGCTGCGCCCATGACCTACTGTCATGGGCCAGAAATGCTAAACTATCCTAGACTATAAATTAGAAATTAGAAATTATAAAATACAGAATACCAATTGGGTACCGTGCAGCCAGCAAGGCGCACCAGTAGGCCCACGTGGCACCAACCCATTGAGGTCTCATTGTACTACATTCGTTTATCCGAAACTTTCTAACCTCTTCGACATCCGTGTTTGTCGCGCAGCGTTGAATGTCTTTCTGCCTCTGCGCGTTGCTAAATAACGCGGCAAGTACTGATATCGTCAGGAGTGCAGTGCCTACCGCTACGCGGTCGTCGGAATATCCTCCGAAGGTCGGATCGTTGTGGTGCGGGGTTAGCTGCTTTATTGCGGGGACCCGCCTTCCATCGATCGCCTAGCTCCCTGGGTTGGGCTAGGGTCACCTTAAGTTTTAAACCAGAAGAAGAAGAAGAAGAAGAAGAAGAAGAAGAAGCTTGTGAAAAAGAAGAAGATTGCGGATCCCTTTCCCGCTCAAGTAGGTTGCATTTTCTTGCGGAAGCCTTTCCCGCCTAAGCAGGTCGATTGTACTTTCCCCGTTCACTTACGATGTCAGGCTCTCAAGAAGGCCTCCTTGGCAAGCTTCCAAAGCTCAAGGTACCAACTGACTACATCTTGTGGCGCCGCCATCTGCTCGCGTATCTTCGTCGTGACGACGCATTCCTGACTGGCTTGAATCCCCGCCCCGAGGGATTCAACGTGAACAACCGGACACACAGATCCTGGTTTGAGAAGTCGGTCAAAGCTAAGAGCACTATCACATTGTGCCTTGGTGACTCCCCTCTCGCACCCGTCCGAACATTTGTGGACGATGACCAGAAGTCTGCCAAAGAGTTATGGGACGAGCTTAAGCGTGTATATACCACTTCGAACACGCAAGCCGTCCAAAACATTCGTCACAAGTTGGACACCCGGATGTACAAAGACAATGATGACTGGAACAAACATGTCTCGAAGTTCTTGGAAATTGTTGGAGAACTGGCCACGTACGACGAAGAACTTGCGGATAAGGAGAAGGTTCCAAAGCTCATTCGAAGCCTTCCCAATTCCTTCGCCCCTCTGGCCATGATGTCAAACCTTAATGACATTGGATTCGATTATATTGTCAACGCAGTCGAAGCAGAAGTCGCTCGGCGCAAGAATCCGAACAACCTTCAGCAAACCCAGTCCAATACAACGCAAACATCGACACAACCCAAAGCAAACATGGCAAACAAAGGTGGACGCCGACGACGCCATCGAAATAATAATAATAAGTCCTCAATGGTAAAAGGCCGCAACGATGACAACTGCTATTACTGTGGACGTCGTGGACATTATGCGAGGGATTGCTACAAACGCAAACGCGACCAGTCGGACAACAATCAACGTGACAACTCCCGCTCTGACCGTCGACAGCAGACCCGCTCAAACGGTGGCTCTGGTCGATCGCAACGCGATCACGATGAAAACCGAAGTGGACAGCGGCAGTCTAACTGGAAGTCTCGCTTTGCACCAAAGGGGGATGATGATGGAAACCGAAACTCTTACCCCAGATCCTATGTGGTGCAAAGAAATGACGTTCCTCCTCCCTCACCTCCGTTCAACTGTAACATGGCGAAGTATAAGAGTAATGTCACACTCTTATCTCAAACCAAGTTGGAATCTGCCTACATCGACTCGGGAGCCACACATCATTTCTTCCATTCGCGCAAATCATTCATCCGATACGAGCGCATTGACATTGAAACTGTCCAGGCTGTCTCTGACACAGCTCGCCTTGTCGGAAAGGGTCACGTCTGGATCCCTCTCAACAGTGGAACTGTCGTGGAAGCCTATCACGCTCCTGCGTTTCAATCGAACATTCTCTCAGTGGGAGTACTAAGTGTGGACTTCATGGTGGTTTTCACCTCCACAATCCGCCCCTTCAACGGATGATTTATCATGGATCCCAAATGAAACTCACATATTATTTGGGAAACAGAAATCCACCACGGTTTATACATCATGAACCTCCGGGAGGACAACAAAGAGGTCATGGTGGTCAATGCCAGTAATAACAAACAAGAACTGGCTTTGGAATGGCATGGGCGAACTGGTCATTTGCACCCAAGCAAGTATCAGAATCTCGCCAAATCCTTCGAGTCCGTTCCCTACTTTCAACGCTCCATCCTGGATTCATTAACGTGCGTCCCCTGCCTCACTAGGAAAATGATACGGAACCCACTTGTGGCTCGCCCTAGATCTGTTTCCACATCACAGCCGTTGGATCTCATCCACATGGACGTGTCTGGAAAGATCTCGCCATCTCTCTCAGGGGCAATCTATGCCCTAGCAATACTGGACGACTATACCTCGAAGTCCGATGTATTCTTTCTCAAAGACAAGACCGGACCAGGCATCTTGAAACATTTGGAATGGTACAAACGCCGTTCGGAGCTGGAACTAAACCACTCGGTTAGCTTGAAGAATGTTCGCCTGGACGGGGCTGGGGAACATAAGAGCAACGAGTTGGACAAGTTCTGCTTCGATCATGGCATCTCTTTGCACTACTCTCCAGCCTATGCATCGGAGTCTAATGGAGCTGCGGAAAGGCTCATCCAAGAACATTGGACTAGTACTCGCGTTCTACTTTTTGCTAGCAAACTTCCGATCGCCTTCTGGGCTGAACCCATAAATCACTCGAGCTGGTTAAGGAACCGAGACCCATCCTCACGGATACAGGGACGGATTCCTATCCTGGAATGGGACCCAACAACCAACATTGACTTCGCACACATTCCTACTTTTGGTCACCCTGGCTACGCCTTCATATACCGCTCCAAAACCGTTTCCAACAAAAAGTTCCTTCCACGGTCCATATTCTCTCACTTCGTTGGTATGCAGAGCGATAACACTCTTTTTCGAGTATATGTACCGGAGAAGAACTCTGTCGTGACATGCCGGAATTTGGACTTCAAGCCGATGAACTCCTCTCCTCTGCCAAACCTCACCACCCTCCTAGAAGGAATTACGAGACAACAGGAACCAGAGGAGACGGAACCCACTGCACAACCTGGCACGGACTCGCCGGACTTGGAGGAACATCTAATAAAGGCTTTAACTACTCTAACCCAGAACTTCCCACGGGTATGGGTGTCGAAAAAGACTTTGGATGATCCGTCAGTCCCTCACTCCTTCAAGGAAGCCTGCAAGGACCCGGGATGGTGCGAGGCCATTGATCGTGAGATTAACGC
This sequence comes from Gracilaria gracilis, assembly GCA_030374805.1. Classification (NCBI taxonomy): domain Eukaryota; phylum Rhodophyta; class Florideophyceae; order Gracilariales; family Gracilariaceae; genus Gracilaria; species Gracilaria gracilis. The sequence goes on from JARGSG010000069.1 coordinate 183,991, forward strand.
ACTCATCAAGCGAAATACCTGGGAACTCATTCTTCTGGAGACCGACATGAAACCGGTTCCTTACAATTTGGTTTTCAAGGAGAAGGTGTTGGATGGAGTTGGGAAGAAATTCTTAAAGAAAGCACGCTGCTGTCTACGGGGTGATAAGCAGAAGCCTTTCATAGACTTCGACCCGCTTCACACCTACGCCCCTGTCGCATGTCACGAAGCTTTGCGAACTCTGCTCGCAGTCTCTGCGCCAGAGAATCTAATACTGGAAGGAGCCGACATATCAAACGCGTATCTCTACGGCAAACTTGATGTGCCAATTATCACGGAACAACCGACGGACTCCTCCGGTCTTCAAGCCAGACCTGGGTATGTCTGCAAACTCCTCAACTCCCTTTACGGGGCAGTACAAGCCGGTGTAATATGGGGCTCGCTGTTCTCGGACACCTTACTATCATGGTAATTCGTCACCTCTGCTCTCGACTCGAGAGTTTTCATGTTCGGCGAAGAGGACCAATTTGTCCTCGTGGCCGTCATCGTGGGCGACTGCGCCTCTGCCTCCAACAGCGTGAATCTTCTAACATACTTCAAAGAACGGCTGGCCGCAACATTCGACGTAAAACTCTACGGAGAACTGAAGTCGTTTATCGGTTGGAGCATCCAACGTTCCCCTCTTGGCATCAAGGTCAACCAATACGGCTATGCTTCGTTGCTACTGAAGAAGTTTGGCATGCAAGAAGCCAACGCGGTTGGTACTCCACTGCCATGAAATGCGGACCTCTTGCCTACAAGGGAAAACGAGAAAGCACTCTCACCATCTGACCATGCAAACTATCGTTCTGGAATTGGTGGACTATTATACATCTCTATTTCTATGCGTCCGGATCTTTCCTTCCCGATATCAGCACTTTCGAAACATCTGCATAACCCTTGTGACCGTCACATGGCAATGTTGAAAAGGATTTTTAGGTATTTGGCAGGAACAATGCAATATGGACTTCACTTTCCTGCGAGTAAGAGTATATCACAGACCTCAATTCTTGCGTACGCTGACGCCGATTGGGGGGATGCATACAAACTCGTATGTCCACGACTGGATTTGTTATCGTCGTCAACTCCGCACCGATTATGTGGAAATCTAAGCGTCAAACAGTCATCGCACTTTCATCGGCGGAAGCAGAGTACGTAGCCTCGTCTACTTGGGCTAAAGAACTCACATGGATGCGCAAATTGTTGTGGGAATTTGCCCAACAACAGCCTTGGAGCGAAGAGTTTTGGTTCGAACCCACCAAGATTCTGGAGGACAGCTCGGCTGCTTTGTCTTTGACGAAGAACCCACAGATCTCAGGTCGTAATAAGCACATTGACATGAAGATGCACCATGTGCGAGAACTCTATCATAACAAAGTTGTTGACCTTGAACATATTCCCAGGAGTCTACAAGTGGCTGACATATTGACCAAGTGTGCTCCCCTCGCAGACGTGCGGAGGATGGTCAGCCTCATGAAACTTGACTTGTTCTAACACAGAATTGTGGGAGCAACTAACTGCGCTAACTTTTCTTTTGTTTTCTCCTGCTAATCTTTCGTATTGCGCTTCTTCTTGTGTTGTACATACTGCAGGTGAAATGTTTCAAGTGCGTTTTGTTTTCTTCATTTTGTTTGATGATGTTTTGGTTTGCAATCCTTCTCGTTTTTTCAGGAAAGGCACATTCCTTTTCTCCTACAAGGTTTTGGATGTTGCTTAGGTTTTCGAGTTTACCGGTGCGAACGTTTTACTGTATTGTTTGTTGCATTTACGTTGAGGCACAGAATTTGTTACACAAGATACGTTTATTGTCACCACCACGCCCCTCATGGCTGAAAGACGCCTTGCAGGGAAGAGGCCGGTCTGTTTGTAGAAGACGCATATACTTCATGATGAACAAATTTAGTTCTTGATTCTGGATCGATCTCTAGTGAGGGATCTCCACTAGTGGTGTGTAGGACAATGAGTCGCTTTGCCTTGAGGGACGGTGTTAATACCGGAGCGCCTCATGCAATGCAGAAGCGCCATATGTGGCCACGTATGCGTGGCACGTGTGTGCCGTGCTCCGTAGACTGCGCAGTAACGAATAAATTGCACTGCACTCGGCCGGCGGCGTCATCCCGCCGACGGAGGGGCAGCAAGCATTCCTGTCGTTCTGTTTGTCCTACCGCGCTCACTACACAATTCAAATAGGAGTGCATCTTGCATGTAAGCTCAAAGCTTACTTTAGTTAGAAACCGGTTGCCATAACTTTTATTGATTTCTTGTGCAGAGCTTTGTAGAGCAATCTGCATGATCTTTTTTTCGGAAGTGTAGGAGACACGGATCGGCAAGAGCCATGTACCCTGCTGCACCGTTAAGTAAACACCTTACGCGTTTAGAGTTTCCCAGAAAAAATTCCTGCTCCTAAAGGGAGGGCGGGCAGGGTAAAAAAACACCCGGAAAGAACGATAGTAGGATAAGAAAACCGGAGACGGCAACAGTCAAAAAACTGGACGAAGACAACTAGATCGAGAGGAAAGCATTCTTCCGCCGTTGCAGAGGGCGAGGCTTTCGAGTACAATCGTCGAAAGGCGGTAAAACTGCCAAATCACCGGGCTCAGACAAACACTGCAGACAATCTTCCACATCACCAAGATCTGATTTTCCTACCCGCCAGCTCCAGATCATCAATAATTACACTTCTGCGTTCCTTCAAAAGCCAATGACTTGACAAAAGAACTAAAACTATGAGTTATGCTCTCAAGTTAGTGGTACTATAAACTTCTTTGACGCTAGATATTTATTTGTTTATGTATGTATCTCTGAACTAATATAACTTTATAGAGTTTTGCATAGTTTTCCTAACTTATGAAACTCAATTAATCTGAAAGTGTTCAGTTTCAAAACTTATACTGTTTCAATTTCCTCAAAAACGCCGTTTTGGTAAACGTTATACGTTTTAAAATACAAAATGTAATCTACTTGTTGCACTTACATAAAAAAGTTTTGTACTTATGAGTAGGCATGAGAAGAAAGAACAAACTTATATGAGGCTGCTCCTCTGACGACTGCTAACTTAAGAAGTTATACGGCTGACATTTAAGCCTAAGTAGTTGTTTTAAAATTTTTCTCTTCTAACAAAACGGCGACATAAAACTTTTGCCTTGTCAGCGCGTAGTACAAATGTGTAACTTTCAGTTTACAACAAAGTCAAATTTATGCTTTTAATTTTTGCATTGTTGGTTGTGCAATAGCAAGCATTGTTTGACTCTATTTTAGAAATTCAGCAATGTTTTACTATTATACTGCAGCAGTGGTCAATGGAAATATGTTGAAATCGCACCGTCCATCCCGACTTTAAGGTTTTCCCGCACGCTCTTGACAAACATCTCTGCATCCTAATGTTAGTAGGCCCGGCGGTTGATTGTCATGAACGAAAAATTTGGATTGTTTGCCCACTCATCAGTGGAGAAAAACAAAGTAGAAATCCCTGAACTGAAAAAAAGGCATATAGAACGTTTCTCTTTTTTCAACCGCATATTTGTTTTTTGTAAATTTGCTGTCAGATGACCACGCGCAGGGCCTACGCTGCTTCCGCGAGGCGTAGATTTCCTCGCGTAGCTCGCGCAAATTCGACAGCGCGGAGCTCGCAGTGGCCGAAAGCTGATACTAAAAAGGCGCCGCCTGGCTCTCTGCGGGAAGACCAAGAGAGGCCAGACGGAAGGAACGCACTTTTTTGCTGTTTTTTTGCAGTAAGAGCGACAGCGGCGCGACGACTTCTGTTCACATGCCTGTAGGACAGGCACGATCTTCCGCCGACTACGCTAGTTATGGGCTAAAAAATAAAAGCCCCCAATTTGTCTAACTCTTAAGATATACCCATATTCGATGTTGCCAAGGACCTTTTCTAATCTCCTCTTAATACTGTGAATTGGGTCGACATCATTCGAATTGCTGCCAAAAAAAGGCTCCGACAAGAGTTACAAGACAATGGTCACTATTTTTGGCGGACTTCTCGTTGAGCATGGCTTCTGGCTTGCTCAAAAGAGTATTGCAATAAAACCTCAGGCTAAAGCAAGAATTTTTTCCGCCCGGAGGATCAAATTCAATCCGTTCGGGAAATCATGGACTTAGTTGCAGTTAAACCACGGATTGCGATCGTGAATCGCCCCATATCATCTTTCAACAAAGTCTCAAGTTGTCGTTGGAGAAAAACAAGGTCGTTTTTGCATTCGTCGACCACTTCCGTGGGATGGCCTCTCAGCATCTTCTGCACGCTGGATTCCAATCGTCAACTCATATTGGTGAAGTTTTGGCGATTACTCTCATCAATAAAGCTAACCTTCCAGACAACACCCTTCAAAATGCTGTACTCTAGCCCTTCGCACAAGCTCAATCTCGAGCCGATCATGGAAAGACTGCTATAGATGGTGGTCTGGTTCCCTTCACTGCTATTGACAGGATTCGAGAGATCTCGGATCTACTTTTAAAAACTCCGGACCCCGTGGAGATGCCTGAAAATTTGGATGGGCTGCAGATTGAAATTCAGTAACACCGCCGAAAAGTCGAGGAAGCTTCCGGTTTTCTCGCTATTCAACTTTTGAGATTTTCCCAGCGAAAAGGAAATAGTAAGCTTGCTAATATTAAGGCGATGGAAAACCCAGCTGCTCCTCGCGTGTTTCTTGATCTGGATGATGCTGTTTCGGTCTTTAATTCTCTTTCATTGGCCACTAAACTGGCTTCATCAGAAATTTCCCACAATGATATGGAAGCATTGGTACAGCAGAGAGTTCACAAAGCCCTTCTCTTCTATGATAAACAGACTTCTGAATCGAAATGTTCTTCAGAGCCTCCCCCTTATTGAGGTACCAAGAAAGGAATGGAGAAGAAGAGGGATGCAGGCCATCCATCGAGGAGCCTTGGAGACAGCTCGGGTTTCCAAAAGAAGCGCCCGAATACACGGAAAGGCTTCTACTTCGACTGTAGGTCTCCTGATAACTATCGTAACTCCAAGGATTGCCCGTATCGTAGAGTTGCACAAATGTGAGTTAGTACAAACACATGAATATGAATTACAATTAAAACTGAAAGGATTTCTCTAATTCCGGTAGCCCTCGAATCTAAATGGTTCCATAAAGCGGAAACCAATCCTTCAATTTAAAAAAGAATCTGCGCAACCGAAAGAGCGCGCTTTTTTCCACCAGGGCACTTAAACTCGACCACTCTCCTCCAAGGAGCATCCACCCCGCCATCAAACGGTCTTGAGACCTTTGCCCGCCATTCTTCGTACCGGATCATTGTCATGGTCTCAAAACGAATTGTGGCCCCGCAGAGACGACGAGAGGATCAGGCCGTGCATAATGCAATCCAACCCTACCTCAGCAACGGCACTTCGATCCGCAAGTGTGCAAAGACCCACAATGTTTCCTACTCTTCTCCGTGGCGTGCACTAAACAACAATACGACTCCGCTGCCCCGTGGCAGACCCCCAATCTTCTCAAAGGAAGAAGAGAAGCTGCTCGTCGACAGTGCTTTCTACTTCTCTTCACATGGCACACCGCTCTCCCTCGAGTGCATGAAAGATTTGATTCACACATTTGTAATCTCTCTACCTCCCGACCGGCAAGAGAGAATTCCATTCAGCAGTGGGCGTCCCGGAGATGGCTTTCTGCAAGGTTTTACTCGCACACACACCAGTTTAACTCTCAGACGCCGTTGCAGTCCGGAGAAGGCTAGGAAGCTCGCGATGTCTCCAACCAACTTGGCCTCTCACTACGCGAGACTCCACCAGGCGTACCGTGAGTTCAAAATTCACAGTCCAGAGCAGGTGTTCAATATAGATGAGAGTGGATTCTCTACACGCACCGCTTCCAGAGCCCGTTCAAAGGCCCTGTTTGACTCGTCAGCCAGGAGCAATTCGACGGAATTGAAATGAAAGGCTAACGCGGAACACGTTACAGTGATGCCTGTGGTTTCTGGAGATGGGCGTTCGTGGCATCCTTTAGTCGTGCTACCTGGAAAGCATTCAAAGTATCGCACACGGTCAGATGGATCTCGGTACACGCCTGCAGCCTTCCTTCCTCACAATGCGTATTGTGTGTATCGGGAAAAAGCCGGAGTCGACCCGGAGATATTTTGTCAATGGGCTTTGAAGTTTGTAGAAGAAACCGAAGATCTCAGAAGAAAGCACCACCATATTGTGGTGCCCATGGATGCCTATGGAGCGCATTGCACTTATAGTGTATTGAAACATTTCAGGGAGAACCGCATCGTCGCCGTCGGTCTTCCAGCGCATTTGAGTCACCGCGCCCAAGTCCTTGACAACTCCGTCTCCTCGCCCTTCAAGACCTCTTTTAGGAACATGCTAAACCGTCGAGCATACACAGGGTGTGGTACACAGGTGAACGATAGATGCACGCTCTGCGAGATGCTCACGAGATGTTATTATGACGCAGTGCGATGTGAAAATATTGTAAGTGGTTTTCTGGCGTGCGGTGTGTGGAACAGTAGAACGCAGTCGGCGGACGCCTCTGTCATTCGGCAGTCAGATTTGACAAACTGGGAGGGGCGCAACTTCCCAAGAAGCTGCCTATGGGACTTACAAAGAGTTGGTTGAGGCATTCAAAACTGGTCGTAACTTGCTTCGCAGTGATGGTGAGGCCATTCGGAACCGGACGCTGGCGACGACCAGCGGTGCACTGCTGACTAATGAAGACGTTTTATCGCAGTTGCGTAGCCGCGATGAGGGGAGGCGGGAAGCCGCGGAGCTTCGTGGCGCTCGGTCGGCAGAGGCCACAGCTCGAGGAGCCGCACGGGCAGCGGAAGCGGCCAAAAAGCAGCGCCAGAAGGAGGCGGAAGAGAAGCGCAGGCGTCTGCCCCTTCTGTGGTGATCAGAGCGTCCTGTGCGGTGCCGTGCTTTGGCTAGCTCCAGGACCGCAAGGCGGCTCAGAGCTTGGCTACGGGCGGTGAATGGAGAACGGGCAATCGAGAGGACTCTCTTAAATGGTCTATTTTTGATTAAATTTGGATCAAAATGTGACTCAAAATTAGGCCGTACAAAAGCTATTTAAGGTTACCTGACACTGCACTTTCCCGTCCATTTGATGGCTTTCGGTGACAGTTATGTCTCAAATAAACCACAGATTTGAGACAAGTGGTAAATAGAGAGGCTATTGTTGAAGTTTGGCGAGAATTAGAGAAATTTTTTGTATATTTCTCGATAAATCTTAGTTTTTGATTCATATTAAGGTACACTCTGATACACAGATGGTGAAACGTATCTGCAAAAAATGATTCGCCTAGAACAGGAATATTCTCAGAAGAATAAGCCGTCTGAAGGTTTCCTCGGAAGGTCTCCACACCTTCGAGCGCCAATCGAGCCTAATATCGAGGCGTGGAGCCGTAAAGGAAAATGAAATGAGAGATCATCCCAACCCCATTCTGGACCTTGGCTGTGTGAGAAGTGTTGGTGGCGTGAAGTCAGCCGTGCGTCTTGCTTCAGCACTTGAAGTCCCTTTTCAACTTCGCCCGCTTGATCGTGAAACATTTTTTCATGGCTACGGGACGAACTGTGATGATGCTCGTATTGGATTTGCGATCTGGGACCTGCCATTAACCGACCTCAAGGTCCACAAGACGTCCCTTTCTGTGTACATGGTGGACGGTGATGGTCTCATTCTCGTCGGTAATCAACTGCTGCATAAAGAAGACCTACTAGGTCGCGAGGGACTCCTTGTATTACCTAAGAATGTTCTGTCCGACTCTGACCTGCGATTTCAAACATACAGCTCAACTATCCCAAGTGACGCCGACGATAGAATTCAGACGAAGCTTCTCTTAGTGCCGAGCAGAAGCGAAGCGATATGTTCTCACTGCGCTTCGTACGGTAGTATGGTTTCGAGGACTTCAGCCCTGGTTCTGAGAAGGAAGTACTCGAACGACAAGGTGTGCCGTCGGTTTGCTGCTAAGCTTCATGGTTTTACCGATATGCCTCTCGGAGACATAAAGGAGATCTGTCCCCGTGATGCCGTCTTAACTTTAGTACTGCAGCAGTCCCTGCAAGCCGCTATTAATAAGTGCACCACATGTCACTCCACTGGGCGTTCCTCTTCGTCCAAGAAGATCTCGTTTCGGCGATTGCTTTTTTCATTCAATAGCCGCATACAAATTGGCTTCTTCTCCATCTCGGAAATGGAGGACTTACCAATCCTCCATACTGTCACCTCTCTTCAGCGTTCTCTGTTATTGCAATTCTGGAGCCAAGAGAACTGGGTGAAGTCAAAACCGCTTTCGAGCAACACTGGGTGAATTTGTACAGTCCCCCCGAGTCACTCTCTGGTGATCTAGAGTTCGACAAAGGAATGTTAAAGGACTTTCTCGAAGCGCATTCGATCCATTTTGAGCCTAGACCTGCTCGAAAGCACAATAAGATGGTCGTTGTAGAATCCAAGAATGCCGTTGTTAAGCTCACTTCCATGAGACTTCTACGAGATGCAAGCTACTTTGCAGCTGAGCGAAAGAGCGAATTCACCTACATGGAGATCCTCTCCAGGGCCACCTTCCTGAGCAACTGTATGCATGGGAGTAGAAAAATGAGTAGCTTCGAACTCGTTCGAAGCTATACGCCCAGCTTGATGGGTCTACCTCATACTCATATCACAGAGGAGCTCCAGGATGCCTACCGCAAACATGTGACAAGAAGGGCAATTCGAACTCTGGAAAAGACCCGTAATCCGAAAGTACCCACGCAGGTTCATTTCCAGCTGAATACCGTGGTATACTATTTCAAACGGAGCCCGGAGTTTGGAATATGGAAATTAGGATTCGTACGGGAGGCACAGGAGGTTTTACTTCTGCTCTCTTCTAATGAGCAGCCCCAGGGCCCCAGCATTCGTGCTGCCTACGAAGATGTCCGACTCGTTCCAGAGTCCACCCTCTTGGCGGAGCTTGACCAAATGGGATACACCTCTCCTCTTTCGCATGGGATTGTGGACGTTGAAGAAGCGTCGGGCAACAAACTTGACAATACGCCTGCTTCCGAACAATTACAAAATGGTCCTGACCTTCAGACGCGGGAATCTTTTCGCAATGGAACGCTTAACCTCCTGTTAAACGACGAGCCTACACTGTGGTTATTCCACCCAAAAGTTCGCTCCTTGTTTGCCGGAGAGAGACCAAAGGTTGTCAATATTTCTGAAACGGATATCGGTATCTCTCATGACCCACCTCGTCCCGACAAGGACGTTGGTTCTGCAGTCGTGAGGAATGTTATTACTTCCGCCCAGCTCGTCTCTGCGGAGCAGAAGGTCCTCCATCAAGCTCTAAAAGTGGTGGGGAAGGAACACATTTCAGAATCTCGAACTCAGTTCTTGCTAAGATGGGTGGCCGACAAGGCCATTGCTGAAGAGAAGTCGGTATACAAGGACAGTTACCACGAGATACATCGCTCTTCTCTCCCGATGTACGCAAATATTGTAACATCTCACCACTTCTTTCATCTTACAGATGATGGTGAATGTAGCGCACTTCGTATTAAATGTCGACTTGTTCCCCGTGGTAACCAGGACAAGGAGAAGGATGGTATTCGCAAAAACTCCTCTTCAGCACAGTTCCCAATAATCCGAAATATGTTATTCATCGCAGCTACTCTCGGTTTACCTCTAGCCACCCTAGATATCAAAGGGGCTGTTTTGCAATGAGGTGAACTCACGAAAGATATCGACATGATTCTGCTAAAAGGCTGGGCAAACCCCCGACATGTTTGGAAACTCCTTGCACCTACCTATTTCCTTGTCGAATCTGGACGAATTTGGCAGCTTGCCCTGGAGGATTGGTGGTTGGACAGTGAAATAAAGTCAGTCCCCGGTTTGCCGCAGTTATTTGTACTGCGTAAAGATGATAGATCATTCAAACTGGCTTTGGCCAAAGTGGTCGATGACATGCTTCTCACCGGTTCTCCATCCGATCTCGAGCGCTTTCATCAAGATATCAGCCGCAGGTTCACGGATGGAAAGTTCGACACTTCATCGAATCTGATCTTCACCAAACTGAAAATTAGCCAGAATGTCGATCGCTCGATCTCGGTAAACATGCGTGAGTATATGTCTAGTATCCCCAAGCCTGAGGTACCACGCCAGCGACGAAAATCGTTTGACTCGTCATGCACACCGTTCGAACGAACCAAATTTCTTGGTCTCACCGGGTCGCTCAACTTTCTTGGGCATGGTATACTTCCTCAGGCTTCCTTCGCTGCGAGCTATCTGCAGCAGCGTACCTCTCTGCTTGTTGTTTACGACCTGATACTCGCCAACCAAGTCCTTGGGGAACTCCAGGCACTTACTCCAGAACTGTTATACCGGTTCCCATCCTCACTGGCCATCTCCCCACAGTATCTCGCATTTTCAGATGCCAGTCCTGGAAAGGGGTGATATGGCCAAACTGGTTAAGTTTTTGGCCTCTTCATGCCTGCGGGGTTGATGCGCGGCCCATTCTTCATGTGCCTGACTGTACAAGTTCCAATCAGGCAAGGGTATCATTCAGTTCCATCGGCGCTGAGATTCTTGCAGCCGCTCTGTCCGCCGATCGTGGCTCATCCATGTCCTCTGCAATCGCAGGTATATATGTGGCTAATGAGGGTCTGCCCTTTGTTTTGACTGTATATTTCGACGGGCTCTTCTCTACGGTCACTACCTTACATGAAGGCAGTGAATATCAGCTTCGGTCCACGGTTGCAAGACTCCGAGACTCGTTTGAAACTGGTGAGAGTTCTGTCCTGCCATGGGTACAAGGTTCGCAGAATTTGGCGGATGCTCTCACCAAAAGGAATGTGGTGATGTTCCGCAAGCTGAACGAAGTAATGCGTTCGGGATCGCTCGATCTCAGCACATTGAGCAGAGCAAAGAGAGTTTCTGCCACAAGGACGTAGTTGTTCGCGAAGCTGAACGGTCTACAAACATTGAAGACATCACCTTTCTTTCACTGTTAGCCACGTATGTGTTCTCGGAAATGGGATTTCACATTCAAAAATGCTAGTTTCGGTGACCGATTATCTGGTGACTTTTTCCAGTTTTTTCCCGATATTTAGGTTGGATATGAGGAAATACGTATTTGGAGTGCTAGTTTGACATTCAAAATTTGCAGTTCTGGAAATTCCCCAGTTCCGTAACTAGCATATTTGAAATTCTAAAACTGGCGAATTTCCAGAACTGCAAATTTTGAATGTCAAACTAGCACACCAAATACGTATTTCCTCATATCCAACCCAAATATCGGAAAAAAATTGGAAAAAGCCACCAGATAATCGGTCACCAAAACTAGCATTTTTGAATGTGAAATTCCATTTCCGAGAACACAGACGCACTTGTTCGCTTTCCTTGGAAGATAACTTTTCGGAGCTCCAATGGGCGGAGACCCTCTCCAGTGCCTTCTAGACAGCCGCACAACGCTTCGTAAGAAAGTTCGAGTGAGTGCGGCTCTACAGCGTCTAGAATTTGGTTGTTAACTGCGTCAATGCAGACGACGTGATCGATGTTTCTTGCTCGAAGCCGAACTAAGTAGACCCCGCTAGTTTGGCTTGCCAAGAATCTTAACTTTTCGGTGTCGTTTTTTAAAACTTTGACATGATTTAGCTTAAGCCCCCCTGTTCTTTTTTGCAACCAGTGAGCAACATCGTGGAAATTCATCAAAGCAGGAAGTATGGAGGATAAAGCGTGAACTTGGTTAATCGGTGCCCTACTAACCTCTCCGCCCCATTGATGACCGAAGCAGGCGAACAGAACTGGTTTGTATTCGATATCATCATGTTCTCGGTGGCCAAGATGTATTTTCGAGTGCATTTGAACTAGCGCCTATGTCCAGGGCTCGAGACTCGAACTGGTGTTTTCGGGTGGCCTACACAGAAATAGTCCAAAGCATCAACAGCAGAAGCGGTTTGATGAGGCATTAGCGATATCCGGTTTCCAACTTTGTTTACCTCACACCGCGATGGCCCAGGCCAGATTTTCTGGCTGATCATGGGCGCCGCCAACCCCGGGCCCTCGATTCTGTACAAGCTAACGCTGCTCCATTCTCACTGGGGTTCATCCACATTGCGTGCGTAATACGCTGGGCCATTGAAAACCCTGGCACCATATTGACAAGGCAAGCCCCAGTCTTTTTCGACAAACATGATTTCGTCAATAGACCATATGGCGCCGCCTCCGTTGTCGTATAATCCCCAGCGGGTTGCAATATTGTCGTTTAATCTCACTTATGGCCTTGCTTTGCACCAACCGTACAAGTTGTATCCGATGATGGCTCGGCATTTCGGCGGCTAAAAATTCCGAAAGCTTTCTTTGACATGTTCGAGTTTATACAGCTCAACCTCGGCATCCTTTACCGGTGAAATGGACAGGATATTTTCGAACACCCATATCTACTATCGGTGGATTGTACTCGCGGAGGCTCTTTCTTCGTTTTCGCATGAACCATCGCACTGACTCATACGTTCGTCTGAAATCTTGCCCTCGAATTGCGGAACCAGGTAGACAAAGTACCTTTTTTCGAGTACGCCTTGGATACCGCCGCTTTCCCACGCGCTCCGTTACTCTTTTAATATGAACCGTACAAACAAACGCCTTAGTATAAGGTGTGGGGTTCACGCTACGACGATCCGACGCCAATATTTTGACCATGGACGTATTTCTCTTTACACCATGTAACACTTCCACGTTACGGCTTTAGCAACCACGAAGTCGCAGGAGTGCAAATTTGTATGCGCGCCGCGGGTCTTTGTTGACCACTACTTCCCGGCGCTTTTTCCGAACTCCACTCTTCCATGTGGGTCCCGGACCACACCTTCCTGTCGTGTGACGCGCGCTGGACACCTCTACCTGTGGCGTTGGCTTTTTGTCCCACAATGGTTGCGACTTTTTTCCCTCCGGACAGCAGAATATCTGGTTATGACTCTTAAGCCGACAGAAACTAGACGGAATTTTTCGTGAGAGCTTGCTAGGAGGCAGCTGGGCCACAACCTGCGTGCTACTGTGCTGTCGTTGCCCGGAGTTTCTGGAGTGATTGGAATGGAACGGCGAAAAGGACTGACTTAGGTCCAAGAATAGTCAAGAGCTATAGATTGTGAAAGATACCCACGGGTTTGGATGGCGATCTTTGGGACGCGGCACACTGAGTACATTGCAAAAGTACAGACGCAAGTCTCGGTGCCGGCCCCGTCGGCCGCCGGCGCCGTGTTCTTCCGCCGAATTCCAGTGATTCTTTGTGGCTTACTTTCAGTCCATGGCAGGTTGGAAGTCTGTCCGCAATTTTGAAATTTGGTCTTTACTTTTTGTCACCAAGAGGTCTACTCAATGGTGCCGTTACAGCTCTTAAGAGTTTATCTCACTTCGATACAACCACCATCGGGTCCCATTTTTCTCGGTCGACTGAGGCTATTTGATTGCTTGAAGCTTTTGAGGACGGCTTAACATTCATGCTCACGACTCTGTCGATGGTTTTCGTCGAGCGGGGAGTTTGTGGGCTTGCTATCAGATGACCACGCGCAGAGCGTACGCTGCTTACGCGAGGCGTAGATTTCCTCGCGTAGCTCGCGCAGCTCCTGCGGACCGGAGCTCACAGTGGCCGAGAGCTGATAAGAAAAAGGCGCCGTCTGGCTCTCTGCGGGAGGACCGAGAGAGGCCAGACGAAGGGAACGCACCTCTTCCCTGTTATTTTGCAGTGAGAGCGACAGCGGCGCGGCGACTCCTCTGCGCACGCCTGTAGGACAGGCGCGACATTCCGCTGACTACGCTAGTCTCGAAAAGCTTTCATTTCTGGAAACCTTCATTTCATTTTTTTATTTCTACATTTGCAGTGACAAAAATGCCCGAGTGCGCCCAAGTTTAGTTTGGAAACTGCAAACACCATGACCCTTTTGGGTGTCATGCTCACAATTGTCTCTATTGCCGAAAGTTCATACTTGCAATATGTGGTAGAACTGTTACTGACGCTGAACTACAGAAATACGCACCTGGGAAGCAATCCGAAGGATATGGAGAGCCTCGAGTTTGTACCGCATGCAATAAATGCCGACAAGATTCGTCCAGGACGTCTTATGCAAACACTAAGAGAGAAAAAATGCAAATCTTTAGAAGTTTACAGAAAAAAGGGAGCCAGTAACGCATCCACCGCTGAAGCCATTGATGTACTTGAGGACAATTCAGAACCAGAAAAAAATGAAAATTCTCTCAATAATAACGAACCTTTCTTTTTCAATTTAGACATCATTAGAGACAGTGGAGATGAGTTCTCTAGTGATCCTGATTTTTCAAACGGCAGTGAGGATGAGTTCCAATACTCTTTTGATGATGAAAATGGCGCGGGCTCGTTATATGCTTAGGTAGAAATACCGCTGAAAACAAGAGATGTGCAGCTTGAAATTGATGACGTTGATGAATTTTCTTCGTCCATTCTCGAGCAGGAAACTCTACATCTCTTGAAAAAGCTTGGGCAGAGACTGGGTATCAGTGTGAGTCTTCCGTGCAGAACAATTCTTGTTCTCGACGTTTTTACGATGTGTTTCTCAAAGACCAAATGTTGAATGCATTTGCAGAGGCTGCGGGTACTGGGTCTTTTCTGTAATGTTCAAGTCACGACGGTCAACAGCAACCAAGACATTTCGCACTATTTCGAAGCTCTTTTGATGTGCAAAATATACGATTGTTTTCCACAAGAGTGACTTCCAGTCAAAAATGTATCTCCTTGGTATGAAACTAAGGAAATAAGGCGTAGAATATCGTTACAGAAGTTCTAAGAAACAAGATTAAGTTTAACTTCTTTTATTGAGTCACTTCGTCCAGAAGAGATTGGGAGAGGTATTCGTAATTTGCATTGGGCCAAAAACCGTTTGTACATTCTTGTCCCAATTATTCTGTTAGAGCAAGCTGTGGCAAGTATTTTTAGCGATACATGTGTCCGACCTGCTTGCACAATTCTCTGGCTTGACGATTATCAACTTCTTTTTGCCTCGAGGTATCACAAACATCTCCCATTTAAGCCTCGAGATGGAAAGAAACCTGAAAAACAGTAAATGTGGCCAAAATATGGCCGAAATATGGCCGAAAAAAGGCCGAAATGGGGCCACTTAAGTCCAAAACTTGTGAGAACGTTTAATTTGCGAACATAAACAAGTTTCACTTTCTTGAATATGGCCAAAATGTGGCCAAAATGTAACCGAAATATGGTTGAAGTGTACACGTGTCAGTGACCAAAAGTACGTATTTTTACTAGTTACACGTTTTTCCAACTTTTCAACTGAAGTGGCCATACTTTGGGCATGTTTAGGCCACAATTTGGCAATAATCGCTTTTCGTGGGGAAAGGAATTGGTTTGCACGCCACCACAATGACTTCTGCACTGACTGGTTTAACGGCTGCGCTCCATAACTCTACCAGAGGTGAGACTGTTACTGACACTCTTTCTTCTCTGTTGATGCTGTGCATACAAACTGCGAACCCCAGAACTGCAGGGGAGATCCTCTATTGATCAACTATTTCAATTGACAGAGCATACGCCACAAAAGATGTATTTGAACTCATCAATTCAGGAAAATCCCCAGTTCGTTTTATGGCTACATGTAAGAAGAATAGCAATCACCCATTGTCTTTTAAAGGTAGACATAAAAACGGGAGTCAACAATCTCTACCTTGCACAGGAATGCGCCAGATAATAATGTTCAAGAGAGAATCCAGATCAGGCCAGGATGTATTTGCTCTTGGTTACAAAGATCTGGGAAGCAATAAACAAGGAGTACTAATTGAAAAAATTAGTATTGAATTTCTGAGGACGTTCTCTTTCTCTCTGAAGCCGAGAAACAGGATTTCCTGGAAAGAACACGTGCACCAAATATCGTTGTCACCTCAAAACTTGATCAAGAACATGGTCAGCCATGCGGAGCACACATCATCACTTTCAGCGAATATCAGCCATGAAATGGACGCTGTACATCTTCTAACGTCCTCTCAGACACCTGATCAGGCGTGGTGGCTCCTTAGAACAGCAAGAATTACCAGTACATCATGCTACACGGCTCTTCGTTGTGCGTTAGAGAATCTGACTACCTTTTCTGGACTTAGTTGGCATTGTTCTGTCCTTCGTGGGATAGCAGAAGAACTCTTTGAAGCCTTACATATTTTATGTCGACTTTTAAGGCTCAACTGGACGAGCACACTTCTTCGCAGAAATAGGAGCTTACAAAAGTCATTGAGAGTACACACGAACTAGGAGCGAATGGCTCAAAAAGAGGAAGATTTCCAACATTTTCTTACAGACGAAACTGTTGAAATGTTGGCTAAGCAACGTAGAGCAGAGCTCGAAGCAATCTGTGAAGAGCATGGTGTCTCTTACTGTGGAAATGGAATGGAGCTAGCGCAACGGATTTTTGATGCCTACACCGAGCTTCGTGCACTCAACTTGAACCGAGGACATAATACTACAGGAGCCGACGCTGATATCAATCGAACTTTAATATTGAAAAAGCTCGAAAAGGTGTTGTTCCACAAGCCAAGCAGATCAGGAGCGACACAAGCACCTGGTTCTCTCAAAGAAGACCCAATCTTACGTTCCTTATTCCAATCGGTATCAATGGGGTTTTCAGAAAACCGAATTTCCTCCCTTGGTCCAACTGAGTCGCTGGGTGCTATAGTCCGAAGAGGTCTAGTGCAGGTTAGGGATGGTTCTCGATTTCTAACGGATGTGGATGCCATTGCGGCAATCCGCGTTGGAGAGAAATTCGAACTTGCTGTGACTGAGTGCAAGACTCACCACAAAAATGCACTCCTCGAATCTCTCGCATTGGCAAACGAACTACCGCCGTGCAGATATATGCCCATCAAAATAGCTGATCAGGACCTATATTGGGCTTCGAATGAGGACTTACTACAAAATAAGGTTTCTATGCTTTTGAGCATTCAAAAATATTTAAAGTTTGTCCCCGAGCCGAAACACAGAATTCAGTTACTGCACCATATTGCTGTGTGTGGGTTACCGAGAGGACTCTACACTGCCTCTGGGTCTAGTACACTCGTTTACGTGGTTGACTTCAGTATGGAAGAGAATGGTCGGACTACCAAATTTCTGTTCTCCATTCTTTTGTGTGTCCTTCAAGCTGGTGGAGAATATATTTTCAATCCAGACAGTCGACTGCCTGAAGAGGTTGAAAAAATTCTTATATTCAAAATCGGGAGAGCAGAAGAATGCATGTCGTGCTTGCCAAATGTACAGTGGAATTAGCACAACAATCGTATGAACCTCTTCCTGAGGGAACGTATACCACACCCGTAGCCATTCGATTTTGTAATGAGCTAGGGAAAATAGGAACTGACACATTCTCCAGGCAGGCTCTCGAGATATTCCCGAAGAGAGTGAAAACGTTCTGAGGAGTCTCAAAACTGTCGCACTGCCAATTTTCTGCAGCACTTGTCCACGAATTGTACTGCAAACGGCTTCTGAATGCAGTTTCGAAAATCTATAAGCATGAACCAGCTAAATTGCAAAACGATCTGTTCAAAATTGGATTCTACATGACTAGAACTTTTATCTCCAGAGGTCTGGGAATGCGTTCTTTTGTCAAGGAAGTGTTACACGACTACGGTCTTCCAAAGAAACTAAGAAAGGTATCAGATTCTTTACCTGGTTTTCGGAGCAAGGGCGTGTCAGTTCCTGACGATGTTTGCCTCGGTCCGTCACTTACCAAAAGCCGCCTTGAGGTCATTCCTACGCGACAAACAGCACTTTAAATATTTAACACCGACGCTGGATGAAAATTGAGAAATGAAGGTGAACAATTCCGTGTTTTATATAAATCTAGAATTCGACTAAGTAGAAACAGCGAGTCATGTTGAATCTGTGTTCTGAGTGGTTCACCAGAAAGCCACGCGTCTCGTAAGCAGGCAAGAGGGCGCCCAAAGACGATGTGTCCCACATGTTATGGGGCGTTCCTGTGTACAAATCGGAAATATTTCAAATCTGTTGAAGTAGTCATAAAACGTCCAGGCCAAAGTTGCTTCGAATATTATCATTCGACCAAAACTCTGACGGAAAAGTGGTATGTTTCACTTTCAGTCGAACGAATGAACCCAGTGGATGTAGAAGAGAAGACAGCCAGTGAAATGCAGAAAACCACCAATTTAGGTGCCAAACGCTGCAGTGATGACCATAATAGCAATGAAGAAGACGTCCATAGGCCAGCACTTACTTCCCGTGAAGTAAAACAGGAGCCTTGTATGCTAAGAAGTAGATCTTCAAAAATAAGAAAGAGAAAGTAATGTGTTTTTTGCACACCGTCCATGTAAGCCTATAGCTCATATACTTATTTTATTTGTCTCATAAGGATAAAACAAGTGGTTTGAATTCAGTAAAACGTCCTAGATCTCATGTATCTGAAGAAGATTAAGGCCAGAGAGATACTGTGATGTTTTGCAGTGGCACATCTTCTATTTTAAAAGTTGAACATTCCCAGTGAAAGGAATACTATTCCATGTTGATAAATCTTGTTCTCAAAAAATTGACATAATTAAAAGCAGAATTGTGCTTTCTGCACAGTTTCGGTCTATGCAAGCTACATCGCATACCTCTGTATCTCCTTGCTCATTTTACATTAAATCTTTCTCGGTAGAAAGGAGAAAGGGCAGGCTTTGTAATACACAAAAATTTGTCTCTTTTGGATCGAGATACATGAAAATATTTCAGGGGGAAAAGAAGTGTTTTCTTCAACTATTAGCCTATTCCGGGGCTTCCTGACAAGGTTTATGTAAGCACCACAGCTGTTCCCAATCAGGAACACAACTACTCTAGGCTACTACCAAGGCCTGATGTTCCACCCAGACGTGAGTTGTACCATCTGGGTGGCTGTGCTTTACTGAGTGTATGGTTCCATCCACTACAAGTACATATGATTAGCTAAAGATATTTCTTTCTTTTAACGTTATCGTGAAGTAGTATGTGTCTCATAACTGTACACTAGAAATCTTAACGTATTCAAATAAGTCTGCTAATCTGCTATGAAATCGCCAATGAACATTCTTGCATTCGCCATGATCGCTAAAAAATATTGACTTAGATGTTTCTGTTATTTTAGAAAATGGGCGCCCTACCGAGATTACCCAAGCGTAGACGCGAACCACAACCCGCATTAACTGCTATTTTAAGGTGGTTGTCTCGGTAGAGTCAACGATCTCGAGACGGAACTGGGTGCAACCTTATTCAATAAAATTTTTGCCCCATATTTTGACACCAAATTTTGCGACAGAGTTTCAAGTGTTTTCTTCACAGACCTTGAGTGCTTAAATTTGCGAGGACGGTTCTACTCAGAGTTGAAAGGATCTGAAATGACAAAGTTGCGATTATTTTTGCCCACGTAGCAAGGCATCCAATAATTTTCATTGACATGCAAAGGCCAATTTATGCCATCGATGTCATATAGTTCATAGCCGTGCATCATCTTCGTCAGTATATTTTGGTCCCCTCGTGCTGCAAGAGGTATCATGAAAGTTGAAAAGTAAAGAAAGCGCTTGTCGCCCTCATGAATTGAAAAGATTTTACAACATTCGAAGTATAGAAGCTTCAATGATAACATTCGACAAACAGTTACCAATTCGTGAAGAAAATAAATTCAGACGAAAAATTTCGACCTCGCCATTCGCAGCACATATGTACCGGGGGTTCTTTCGTTCTTCTTCCCATTTGACTCGACCCATTTCCAAATTGTATTTCTTTTTAAGATTTTCGCTCATGGTAAATGATGGAAGGGGTGATCCACTGCTTTTTAGAACAATACGCCGTCTACTGTTTTGAACAATGTTGGCTGAGTCGACTTCCCCATCTTCGTAGACGACTTTCAAAATCTCCATGCCCTGCTTCCCCGACAGTTCGGTCCTTCCACGATACCAACCCAGATGCAAGTTCCAAAACCCCTCAACTATACTTCTGTTTGCCATAATATCTCTTCTGAATGTCTTTATGATGCGTAAATTTGGTTTCGCTTTTCTAGACTGCAAAAAAGGGAATTTTTTCTCTCTGCTTTACAAATTGCTTGGGTATGCCATATAGAATACCACTCTCTTCCGCATCAATATCACTTTCGAGTTCAATATTGCACATTCGGTAAGAATCCGATGAAGAATTCGATATCGGTTTCCTCCTGGTTTGTGCCACTCCCGCCTCAATCATGTCTTTGAGGTTAGAAAAGATCTATTTTCTTTCAAGTGACGGTGTATAAAAAGCTGTTTCACATTTTTCACGGTCTTTTGAACGCCAATATTCCAGCAATAAGGACAAGAGTACCCTAGAACATCCAAACCTTTGGGAACTTGATATCCGCCATTTGCTTCACGGAAAAAGGGAGGCAGCCTTTGTGATTTGGATTTTTGTACTCGTCTTAAAGTTCTCGGTTTCCCTAAGAGAAGGCTGTGGTTATTTTTACCCACTCTTCAGTGTCGCATTCTTGGATTTCGGACAATAATAACCTTTCCAGATTCATCACTGAGGGGTGTGCGCTTTCCCATGTCCAAAGAACTGGTTTCTTCTTCTTCTCTCGCCGATACACCCGTTCGAAGATGAGAAGTATTATCAGAGGATCTAATTGAGCTATAATGTTTCTCAAAGTTGTAGATGTTCGAGCGCTAACACTTTAATTAAAAATGGGTGCAAGATGCCACAATGTTGGCCGATCTACGACAGTACTCTGAATGGCACCTGGAGAACAAAATGTTCGAGTCTCTCTTTCATTCTTCACCCCAAGTTTGTACAGTGGTGCTCCGGATTCCATTTTTTCATTCGAAGAAGAAGTATTCTCCGCTACTCTTGTGAAAACTGATCTTATAAGCGAAAAAGCGTTGCTGCGACCATTGTCCTTGATAGAGAGAAGAAATTATATTCTGAATGAGGGTTTTTCATTGCGAAAAACTCCGCATTCAATAATCCAGTGTTCTAATTCTTCATTCCGGTCCATGTCGGTCTTTCTCTTTGCAGATTTCATTCGCATTTGTTGCCTATCCTCTATTTCAGAATCAGGCATTTAGTGCGGGGCGATCCAACGTTCTGCTGTCCCAGAGAGGCATATAAGATCAATAAATGATTTATATCCAACCGAATGAAGCTTGTACGTTTTCTTTTCTGATCAAGAAAGATAGGAGCACAGAGTAGATGACGACACGGAATGCCCATTTGGTTCAAAAAGAAACACTCCCATGTAGCATCCACGTGTGGTACGCTCTCTGACAGGGACCCAACCTTGAGCCTAACGGCTGTCATTGAGGATGGATTCTGAGCTTCACTCTGGTCAACAGGCTCGTAGGTTCTGTACGTATTTCCACGTATGTTGACCGTGTCAGATAGTGTTGTCTCTTTGTCTTCAGTGCTAGATGCGGTGGTGTCCTCGAAAGATAGGCAGGTTGCTATATTCATCTCTTCGCATATAATTTCGCAGGAATAACGTGAATATCTAAGTTTCCAAAGAAATGTAATGCAATGGTTTTTGAGAGGTATAGGAAGCTCATTCAGAGGACCGACTCTCCACTCGGGACTCTTACACTCTTCAGTTCTGTTCTGGACTGTCTTTTAATTAGTTCTTTGATTGAAACGGTATAGTTCACAAGACTTGTGGTGTCTGAAAAACTCCGTATCATACTGTTACAGCTCTCTGATATTTTTATAGTTGAGGCCCCCAGAGTGAAATCGTTTTTGAAATAAGCAACTGCCCATTGGCGCCGCTTTACCCACACATGTTCTTGAAGGTACTCTCGGACCTTTCACGTCCTCAATCCAGCTGTGAACCAGTTGCTAATCAGACTATTCCAAATACGAAACAGCTCTTCTTCGGAGTTGAACTCTCGACAAATTGACACTGATTCTCTGAACAGTGGTCATGAAGAAGCCACTGCTGCACTCGTTAGCAATGCATTGACTCGTTTTTTCACTTCAAGATCGAACAAGTGAAACGTGCACAGAAGATGTTTTAGACCTTCTTAGTACGAAACGGTGGCAATTGACGTATCCATTGCTGGGTCACCAACCGTAAATATTACGGAGGGAAGTTGAATACCAAAATCTTCATTCCACGACGCTAAAAGCCTCTGGCAATACTCCATACTTTCACGAAGGGTAAGGCTATCCATCACAGCCCTTGACGTAGCCTCTGAATCAACTAAGGTTACTGTCATAAAACGGTAGTTGTACTTGTTGACGTTTTGGGAACTGTCCCAAAATAAAATATCTCCACACTGGCGTACGATATCCTTGGCCCCTTTCGGATCCCACCTTTTCGACGAAAGAACACCCGTTTTTGCTTCCAGTTCATAAGCCAAGTATTCAAGCTTATCATTCTCCTTATAAGTCTTCAGATGATGCAGTAGGCTTTCTGAAACCTTTTCAGTCTCTAATAAACTTTTCACTACATTTTGAAGAGCTTCATACTTACTGAAATAGGCAGGAAATCTTTCGTTCAAGAAGTTTTCCAATTTTGTAATGGACTCTTTTCTACCAGGACGGGCCTTTCGAAATGAAGTGAGAGTAGACATGATCTCCTTGTTACTGAGAATATCATTTGCACGTGAAAGGAGAGTCTTTTTCTCAGCTACTTAGTCCGGTATGTGGTTGGTATGTGTTGCATTCACATTTTGGATTACAAAGAAGTCATAGCGATCCACATCTTCTAATCCAATGCACTTTGACGTGAGCAATCCACAAGACTCCTGGATCGATTTCAATAACTGAACACATGACTTTTTTTCAAATGCATTATGAAGGAAAATTGCTATCACAAAAGCATTACAATGGACTTTCTTGGACGGCCTGAACCGCTTTACCGTGCTTCTAGACTTTTTAGGACATCTTGAGGCTTGGCGAGAAGCATGTAGTCTTCCAGCTTTTTTCAACTGACAGTTCCAAAGAACCCCATTCCCTTTGAAATTGTCCTGCAGCTCACTAAGGGGTTTCAGCATCGATGTGTTCGTTCTCATAATGATTCCGAGCTCAATAAAGACATAAGTAGACAGTTTGAGGGTTTTACATAGAATAAATGGTATTCGCGACCCTTGGAAGACTGAAAATTTATCAAACCGCCACAATCCATATCCAAAGCAATTTACCACGATATTCAATCGTAGTGTCCACGCATGTTTTTTCGGATCCCTCAAGGGTTTGAGATGGCTCAATCTTCGAGTTAAAACTCGCCGATGGTGTTCTTTTTCACAGCCGAAGGCTGATCAGAGTTTGGTTGGACGGCATCTTCTTTTCCATCAGTTATCTCACAGAAACGAAAAGAAGATATGTGAAACGTTTGACAACAGGAGACAGAAATGTTTGGAAGGGAAGCGGTGATGTAGTGATATGTCTTTAGGCGTTAAGAGAAAACTCTTTCGCTCACAGACTATGCAATCCAATACTGTGACTATCAATATTGATAATGATGTACTGTGTGTTTTTCTAAAATAGATACATCAAGTCTTAGCACCTCGAAGAAAGTGATAGATGCGGCGCGACAAACGACGGTGCACATCTCTTTCTTCAAAAAATTTCAAAGGTACGGAAAAGTACCATTAGCTGTTCTATAGAGAGAAAATCTGGTGCTCTGAGGAGTAAAATACGCTGTTACGGCATTATCGGAGAACTATAATCATGTACAATGCCGTTCCCTTCTTTTCCGCGGAACTGATCTGCTGAATTGACAGCTCCCTAACGCATGGTGGCCTTTTAAAGCCATCCATTGTTTAGAATCAAATGTAACTTGCATATGCTCCTTACCCTATGAACATCAAATCTGGCCAAAATATGGCCGAGATATGGCCGAAATGTGGCCGTTTAGCTCGAAAATTTGTGAGAACGTTTAACCAGCGAAGACAAACAAGTCTCATTTTTCTTCATATGGCCGAAATATGGCCAATATGTGGCCCAAATATGGCCGAATGTTACACGTGTAAGCTAACAAAAACTCTTATTTTCATTAGTTACACTTTCTTCCAAAATTTCGACTTAAACGGCCACATTTCGGCCATATCTCGGCCATGTTTTGGCCAGATTCGATGTTCAAAGGGCTTAATTTTGATTGAAATATTAGTTACTTTCTTTAAATTACTTGCGGCTTTTAATAGTTTGTGAAGCGCTATTTACCGTTTCGTCTCTGTCTTTGAGATATCATTGTCTAAGAGCGTATCTGTGGACAGCTGTTCCACGTTAGGCCCAGCCGTTTCGTGCGGGCCTCTCTACGTCAGCTGTCATTACGTGTCCGCGTGAACGGGCCTTCTTAAGGCGCCCTATCAGTATGAACTCGGACGCCTCTCCGCGCTAAAGGAGCGCTTAGGTGAAGAACAATAAACGACCGAGACTCTGCAGAAGCTGTGAGGGTCTCGGGGGGAGCCAGCGGAGATCCATAGAACTCTCGCTCATTCGCTGCTCCTGTCTCCCGTCCACCTCTTCCGACTCGGTCCGACGCTTCCAACCGCGCGATATTACTTACCACCGATGGACTCTGCTTATCCAGTTCTGGGCCCAAGTTTACGTTCGTCTAAACCGCTTTTAATGAATGATTCTTCGATGTTTAAGCCCGAAGAAGACCTTCAGGAGTATAGAAGTGACGTCACCCGTTGGGTGGGAACCATTCAAGCCACTGCAGAGAAAGGCACCGATCGGTTGTACAAAACCGTTTACGCCACTCTCGCTAGCCACTTTTACGACAGTGCTTTACCTCGTGAGCGGAAATCTATATTTGACGAGGCTGTTGCTAAACAACTTATCGATTTAAATCATAACGATCAAATTGAAGCACTTCAGGACATAGTCAAACTAATCGCCGTCGATCCTTCGGTAGCGATTGTAACACGTTTGATCTCATTCTTCACCGAGGTCACGCAATGCAAGCGTTTCCACAGCGAGTATTTGAATGCCTTCGTATCTCGCTTTGGGGGCTTGGCAGCCGACCATCTTATGCATGTGGGCCTATCCACTTATTCCCTAGTCAGTGAGGTCCCGGCCACATCGATTCTGCACAACGCCTTACTGAGCGAGGAGACGGTAACAAACGCCAATTTGCAACTTGTTGCACTGGCTGAAGCTCGCCAAAAGAACCAACCTTAGGCGAAGATGTCGATAAGAAAGAGTTCCCATGCAGCGGTTCTTGAGTTCTTCAGTACATTCGCCGATGTATTCAACTCCAATAATGCTTTGCCGCAACCTTCCTACAACGCTAATACCGTTCGTCGTAAGGCTACTGACCTAGTCAGCGCCGCAAATGGGCTCCTCGAGAGTTATTCGGAGGTCATCGAATATCTAAATGACCGAACTTCAGATGAAAACCACATTCTCGACATGTCTTCTACTGGCCTTCGCTGCAAGCTCAACCTCAACGACGTCATCAAGGTCATACGCAACTTGACTTTCTTCCCCAATTCGGCCGAGAAGTCATTCACGAAGGCTGATATAGAGAACATGGTCGGACAACGAGTGCAACAGGCCTTGGCAGCTTACCAGAAGCGATCAGAGCAAAGCCAGAGCACAAGTGCTCCCTACCATGCGCAGAACCAACACCGAGGCAATTCCTTTCGACCCCGCTTGTAAAAAAACGAAATACAGAGCGGGAGGGTGGATACTACTTCGCCTGTGACCCGAAGACTCATCTACGTGATATTTATAAATGCCAGAGCCCCTCACATGAAACTAAACGCATTCGTGCTGTCAAGGAAAGAAAACAATAAACAAATTCCGCCGCTAAGTCGGACAAGGGTTTTTGCAAAGTTTCGAGCCCCTCCCAACGCATTCATTTCCAACTACAAGGGAAGGAGCCTATTCTGACCTATTTCCCGCCTTTGCAGACGCAAATGCTATCGTCGGTCCACGATGCCAAAATATTTTAGGGTCTTTCTGCGCCTTAACACAGCTCTGCCTCTCCTTGGGACTGAACTGATTCTCCAAGAGCTAGATTGCGAGTCTTTCCTCCATGGCTTCGCAGAGAAATGCATGGACGCCACACCAACCTTCGACATGTGGAAGTTTCAAGGCACTGACGAGAATGGAACCCCCTTCGTGCTACCGTTCTCTGTAGTAGACGGAAGGGAACCAATCGTGTTGGGGAAAGATGTGCTATCACGTTCCAATCTCCTGAACCGGTAGAATAGGATCCGCATCCCTCAGGGTCTAATAGACAACCACTCTGCACCAGTTTTTCTTCGCACCTACCACACTGGTCCGAGAATAACGAAGCGCACCAGAATACTCATCGTCCCTTCGTACCCCTAGTCCGTCAAGTCCTTCTCCATCTACGCTAAGAATCTTTCTTTGAAGCAGAATTTCATCAAGAATGATGAGCCCTTCTCGAAATGTTTCCATCTATACACCTCTCTACGCCCGAAGGACATGACGAAAACCTGTGAGCATTTTGGAGTTCCCACAAAGACGCTCGAAACGCTGCTGCAAGGAGATTTCGACTCGTCTACCATATGTGCGAGCACTGGCCGCCTGCTAGCCTCGAGGAAGGTTTCATTTTCTCGCATCCTGAAAGAATTCAACGAGCACATCCAAGTGGACCTCATGTTCGTAGCCGAACTAGGCATTCTCCCCATTCTTCACATGAAAGACGCGGCGACCAGCTCCTCCGCAGCATGGCTGTACTTCTCAAAAGACATGAAGAAGGCAGCTGAGAACTTCGTTCTCCACTGGACTTCGACCCATGGTGCTCCAACAGAACTCTCAACCAACCCGGAGATTGACTGCAAACAGTTCAAAACGATGTGCCATTCACAGCATTAAATCTGCTCCAAGGCCAGCCCGTCCCCAAAGCAAACTAGGCATTGTCGAGTCTTCCAACAAGGCAATCAGATACCTGATCCAACCTCTTCAAAAAGACAGACGATACACGGCGCCTAGACGGCAGGGGTGCCCTTCTGACCAGAAATTGGTCTCAAAGGCCGCTTTCCTTAAAAACATCCTACTTGGCTCAAAGTTGTATCCAGATTCGAACTAGTCAAAGGATACAAGCCAACACTCCAGGGCCCGCCACAGGCTAGGCTCACCAAGGACCTCGCCGACGCCTACCACGGAAAGCCAGCTCGGCAAACTCTTCATACACTTCTCCGCACTAAGGATGACAAGCATCTCGACCGAAAGCTCCTCGTCCAAAAAACACTGGTCTATTGTTCTGTCAAGCGGGCAAAAAGGGGCCACTGGTACCTTGGGTTCGTGAAGGAGGTCTATGAGCACTTTATAATAGTCTCAGCCACGGAAGACCTTCGAGGGTTCTTCTACACTGTTGCATTTGAAGGCCTGCGTCTCCGTCCGAAGTCTAAGTTGCTCGAAGAACTCCAGCGCATAGAACTCGGGTGCTCCGAAATTTCTCAACCTTCGTACGACCCTGAAGTGGTCCGAGAGCATGACCAACCGGATATCTCGACAAACCCGCTCGTCCAAATAAAGGAAGAGCCGCCAACGATGGGGGATGAACTGCAACTCAATTTCGCCTTCGCGGAATGAGATGACTATCCCCTTAGCTCCGCGTTCCTTGCCGGAACATCCGCTACTCGTCCTTTTGACATGCCGTCGAAGGACATTAGCCAACCGGCTTCATCCCCCGCTACTTTACCTCCGAACGCGTCGCTAGAGTCCACAAAGCAAGCCATATTGAAGGACCTTTACCTGAAATTCGGTAATGATCTGCTCACTGAGCACAAGGTCCAAGAAGCACCTAGGTGGTTACTTGAGCAATCTATTAACAAGGAGAAAGAGAATTACAAGCAAAAGGGTGCATATCGTGCAGTGTCCATTCGGTCCTTCCTGGGGGATGCAAACCTCATATTCTCCCACCACTTCCTCAATGTTAATCGAGATGGAGCTTGAATATGGCCCAAATATGGCCGAGATATGGCCGAAATGTGGCCGTTTAACTCGAAAAGTTGTGAGAACGTTTAAAAAGCGGAGATAAACAAGTCTCATTTTTCTTTATATGGCCGAAATATGGCCCAAATGTGGCCTAAATATGGCCGAAGTGTACACGTGTCAGTTCACGAAAGTATTTTTTTTCGTAGTTACACCTCCCCTGAAATTTTGGAGCTAAACGACCACATTTCGGCCATATCTCGGCCACATTTGGGCCATATTTGAGGTGTATAGGGGAAGTGCCGCCCCGTACGACAGGGAAACAGAGATCGTGAGAAAGACACTCTTTGCTCTGACTCCTCGACAGCGCAGTTCTCGACTATACGTACGCTCCTCTCACTCTCATCCCTTTTCCATTTCCCAATAGAATCAATTGACGTGAAATCGGCCTACTTTCAGGCAGGAGAGCTGAAGCGGGACATATAAATGCGTCCGCCATGAGGCTGGAGTGCATATACCGATGAGGTATGGAAGCTACTATCCCCCACCTACGGGCTAGTGGAGTCCGGAAGGGTATCGCAACTCTGTGTCGAAAAGTGGCTTCTGGATATAGGCTTCGTCCATGTCCCTGGTATCCCGCAACTGTTCCCGATGTGGAAAGGCGGTGAACTGGTAATAGATCTAGCCAAGGTAGTCGACGACATGATCTTCTCCGAAAACCAGAGCATATGCAAAGCTCCTGAGAGGATATCTCCGCAAAGTTTGATATGAGGCGGCTCAGCAGAGGACAAGATATTGTTTTCAACCGCATTTTCATCAAGCAACAGGCAGGCTTCAGCGTCTCCCTGAGTATGGAGGAGTTTCTGTCGACCATCAAGCCGATCGTATTCCCCCATCACCGCACGACAACAATAGCGCGTGCACACCGAAAGAACTACGACGCTTCCAGGCACTAACCGAAAAACTGAACTTTCTTGGCCACTGTGTTCTTCCAAAGGCCTTCTTTGTGGCAAGTAAGCTGCAGCAGAACGTCTGGCATCTGAAAATAAGCCATATATGCAACTCAATCAAGCCCTGGTCCACTTAAAGTCGTTGTCGCCCACGCTGCTGTACAAGTCACCAGCCGAACCTATGTCTCCTAGCCGCTTTCAAGCCATAGTCATAGGCTTCAGTGACGCCGTTTCAGGCAACATCTCTTATGGTCAGACAGGGTTCCTGTGTGGGTTATCCTTCCAGTCCAAGGAGCTCCAGGTGTTCCATGTATTGGACTGGAACAGCTCCAAACAACACAGAGTCTGCTTTTCCTCCGCGTGTGCGGAAATACTAGCCGCCGCCCACCCAGCAGATCGAGCAATCTATCTGGATGAAACAGTGCTCTACATGGTACATCCATCAGGCCAGAAGCCAAGTCCAAACTTGCCAATGTTTGTAGATTCATTTGGACTGTATAGCACAATATCTACACTACATGAGGAAAGGGACTTACGGGCTCTTTCAGGGCAACATCTATGGTTCTCCACCTGCAGCCTACTACTACAACCATGGCCTTAAGAAACAACTTTCCAAATTGGGTTACACCGCGTCTGAGCATGACCTCTGCCTTTATAGCAAGACAGAGTCCGGCGGAGGCTTCACCGTTGTGATCACAACGATTGACGACTTCCTAGTATCAACTTCAACAACAAAATTAATAGACCGACTGTACAACGAGCTACTAAGCAAGTACAAAATCAAAAGGCTCGGCATACCAACACGATTCCTTAACTGGACAGTAATTCATGACCGAAGTGGCAACGTTCACATATCACAACCGGACGCCAACGCATCAATTCTCAAACAGAGGCAAATGGACGATTGCAATCCTTCCGCCATTCCATGCAACAGTCTGAGAAACCTGGATCAAACACCGGACTCTTAACCATTGTATGCATCACAAACAACGAAATACCGCCAGATACTTAGAGAAATCAGCTATGTCACAGACAGTACGGGACCTGATATTATATACGTCACGAATCGATTAGCGCAACATATGGCAAAACCCCACGAGCACCACCACCACGCTCTGCAGACATTGCTTAGATAACTGAAGGGCACAAAAACAAATGGCCTTATGTTTAAATCAACAACAGTAGACGAGGACAACAAAGCAATAGCGGTGTATAGCAATGCATACTTTGCAAATTCGAAGGACAAAAAGTCGGTCACGGGCAATCTACACGCAATCAACGGCACACCGATATCGTGGTTTTCCAAGAAACAATCGGTCGTTGCGTTGTCCACCACAAAAGCGGAATACATAGCCGCAACATCACCAACACAGCAGACAATATGGCTACGCAAGATTTTATTCTCCGCAAACGCATCATTACCAGATGCAACACCTTACTTCATCGACAACCGCAGCGCCATACTTATTGCTGAGAACCAAGCCCCAACGAAACGACGGAAATACATCAACATCAGGCATCATTACCTGCAGCATCACCTCGGAAACAACAGCATCAAACTGAATAGACTCCCCACCACAAACGTGCGAGCCGACATCGTGAACAAACCGCTACATCATGAAAGATTCAAGACACTTCAAGAGGGACTGCACGTTACCGCCTCCCCCCCCCACTCGAGCGCAAAAGGCTATGCGTCAACCGGGGACTGTGAAACATTCTCTTAGACATTAGACCTTCCACGTTGTTAATGTAAGACAACGCAGTTACGACATATATTGTTAAGACAAAGGATGTTTCTATTAGTAGAGTAGATCAATTTGTAGTTGGTCGAATGGACAACAATGATCGCAACAAATGTTTTTCCTGGTACCTCCACTTTGTAAACTAACTTCAAGGATTACGTATACAGTAATTGCAAAAGTACTTGTCAGAGATTGGTGACCACAATGCTTCATGAGTATTCAGACAGTCTTTGCGTATAAAGATTGTCTCTACCGATCACAAAAACTACAGAATTGTTTGTAGCGGCAACAAATTTTCATTGACCGAACATCCCTTTACAACAGTTTCGTACTATCATGCCTGAACCATCTCCACTGTCGTCAAACGAAATTCACACCGCATTAGGGCATTTGACGGACTCCCGCCTGGCAACGGAGGCGGAATCAATCGCTTCAACTCTGATCCCGACATCCTCGACAGCGACGAAGAAGCCGATTCTGAATCTCCAATCTATGACACTTTTTTGAGAGATGGTGCATCTGCTACAATTTTGGAAATGTCCAACTTTTCTTCAAAAGAATTTGATGCTCTGTGGAATGGTGTTGAAGCAAATGTCCGTCACCTTTGGAACACAGGCCGTGGTCGCCGATACCGATACACACCAAAAGATATCCTTTTCATGAAACTTGATTCTATAAAACACGGTGGTTCCTGGGATTTTTTAGGAAGGATGTTCAAAATTAAGGGACCCACTTTTGAACGTATGATCACAAAGTTCGTCCTGTGTGTGTTAAACTCTTTAACGGAGACTTTTTTCTATGATTTGGATGGTCAATACAGTGTCAGTAAGATGCTCAGAGAAAAGAGAAACTTTAAAAATTATAAGTATGCAAGCTATGCAACGGACGTTTTTTTCAACAGCCTAATCGTCCCAGTGGAAATATGAAGGAAGGAAAGGTCTACTACAGCGGTAAACACAAGCTCTATGGTTTCAAAACGGAAATGTCTGTTATGTCAAATAGTATGGTGCTGGGGTTAGCTGATCATTTTTCTGGATCTAAAGCGGACGTGGATATATTTTACGGCAATGTTGCATTGCACCAGACAGCATTGCAAAAGCGAGACACAAAAAGAAACATTACGGACATGAAGGAACTGGTAGACGAATATGTAAATCAGTGGGCTGTGCTGGCTGACAAAAGTTATCAAGGCGGAGAGCAGTACGTTACGGTCGCTACGAGGCGACCGAAAAATGGACATTTGTCTGCGGAGGACAATACTCGTAATATGAAACTCTGTTCAGACAGAGTGTTAGTAGAGAATGTTTTGGCCGCCTTGTGGGATTTTGAGGAATGTTTGCCGTAAAATGAAGGTATGGGGAGAAGCTTTATAATTTATTTATGCGATTTACTGTAGCGTTAACAAATTTGATTGTTTGGTGGTATCCCTTACGGGAGAAGGATAAGGAAACCTATATCAAGGTGTGCAATCGTTTATATCATATTGGCGGTTTAATGGCATACAAAAGGAAGGAGGTTCAACAAAAAATACCGAAAAAAGCGGATGCGTCTAGACACAAAGGTTGGTGGTGCCTGCTCAGATGATGAAACGCTAGCTCCTTTGTACTCTAGGTTTAAGCAATTACAAATATAATACATTCTAGGTTGGTCCGTTCAGTAAAATCTTCGTTTTTATTATGTCAGTTCTTTGTTGTGCTTGGGTACGGGGTTTTCTGGTATTTGCTACACTACTGTTCAGTGTTTCTCGCTCTACGTAAAAATCGGGAAACTGCGCAAATGTTGCCTAACAACTTCGAAGACCTATTCATACATGGGAGCGTTTCAAGAACAAAATTTCCTTATCGCCTTTTTACTAAAGCCGAGATACGACCCAAAACTTTCAAATAAGCCCCCAAAACAGTCGACACCTTTATTGCTCAGCACAGAAAGCGCTTTCAATTCGTTTGTGAATGAACAAAATTGATAAACAATAACAGAAGATACGGACACGTGTGCTCTGGGAGGGACTGGAATCCATCACCAGAGCTATGAAGCATTACCTGAGGAGTGGAACTTGTTCTGCCTGTATCTAAGGGCCGTTCTACGAGTTTCTGAAATCGAAGGAAAGACAAAACAAACAGCGAACAAACCAATTATACTGAAACACGTTTCGCCCGTGTCGATTCGCAATCTTTTTCCATCTGACGTTTCCGCTTCGCTTCAGACGGAAACGGACGACGAGAGCGAAGACGCATGCGCTCGTCAGACGAAATCCGTCACTGTTACCATTCGAATCACAACTTCAATTGACCATGACAGAGAAGACGCCGCCCGCTCAACCCGATTCTAAAGAAGCTGCTGCTCCGCAAAATGATCAAACGAACAGCTGTTCCCCGCATCCTTCGAAACACGCAACTGTAACACCAACAAACGTGCCAAATGTAGTTCCAACAACGCTTTCTGAGGGTTTAGCACTCCTTCGCAGACACAACGTCCATACGGCAAATTGCAAGCAAGCCCTTAAGAATTTTCATATTGTCGGAGCGTATAATGCAAAGCTATCTACAAAGCTGGAGGTCGTGGCAACCAAAATGGTTCAGCGGCATGTAGGCCGAGCTACACTCTGCAATATCAGTGACGGCTCTTTCGATGCGAGCGAAAGTGAATATTATAGAGTAATCCATATTCAGGCGAGCACAGTGCGAATTTCCAAGACCGAAAATTCTTCCGAGATTGTCACTTGGGTTAAGGGCGACAAGCCGGTGTTCATTGGCGGGGATATACAAATCGATGAACCAAACGAAAAGTCTAACAGGGATGTTTTCATTGAAGGGCGTCGGCCAGCTTTTGAATCCAATGAGTACTGTAGGCTGCTTCATGTTCTCGGTGATACACGAATGGCCGCGACGGCGCAGAAGTTAATGCGCTGTTTGACCAGAGAGGGATTAGATGGTGAAACCGTGGGCCTTTTGGACCGAAAACATAACTCCTTTGTTCAACGACTTGAATTTCAAGCCAATGGCTATAAGGACATTGGCAGTAGGCGTTACATTGAGCGATATAGCCTCAGTAGATCCATCGAAACGTCCGTTTGAACGTGATGGAAGGGTGTTGAAAAGAAAGTATGGTGAGTTTAAAAGCCTTTACGGTACATGCAAGACGAGGTTTGAAAGTTCTGGACAGGTCGATCTTGATAGATTTGTTTATTATTCGGCTGGAAAAACATATATCGTGTATGCTCACTGTAACCTGCAACGGCATCCCATCCTGGCCCCTCTTGCTACAAGTGCGCTTGGTTTGGAGGCTGAGAGGGAGAAAGGTGTTGTTGAAGCTGTACGTCCCGACTTATGTACGTCGTCCATCGTCCATGAGCGGGTACGAAAGCGGCGACGAACGGGATCAGATGATTTTGGTATTAGCGAACTGGTTACTGCCCTGCAGCCGCTGGACAAGGTCGTGGCGAGGGAGCTGGAAGCAGCGGAGAGATACAAGATGGTGTACGAGGCTCTGCGCGCAAGGGAACGCTGGAATAACGAGGCGATGAGCGCTATTGAGAGGGAAAAATCTTTAATGGAAAAGGCGACAGACGAGAAGGAGAAAGAGGCCATTCGTAGAACGCTTCAGCGTTCAATCGAGAGTCTTGCCGAGGGGCCTCGTTCTTCTTTAATCTGAATGACACTGAGTTGCGAATAAGTCAACCTGAACAGAGGAAACCAATGTACATGGTAGTGAACGCCACTGCATCGGCGATAGTTAACATCGCGTTTGGGAATGCAAGGAGAATAATTGTCAATAGGTGCAGTATCGACGAAGTCATTCCGTGCATGACAGGTAACTAGACAAACTGTCTCATCGTGCGGAGTACTTAGAGGGGGACTACGAAAATACGACTGTTCGTACTAGCAATTATGCTAGTGCCTACTTCTCTTCGAATATTCATTGCTCCAGCAATCCCAGCGCCGCAGCGAAGTTGCTACGAGAAGTAAATTCTGAAATTGTTGCGACAATATGGACAAGGAAAACCAGCGATTGTGTTTTGCACCAGCAGAAATCAGACGAGCACTTATGCCCAGACTCTCCAAGTTGATGACGCCCAAACCCGCCGTGTCCCGCACATACTCGCCCAAGAATGTGACGACGAGAACGCCATCTTGGATTACGAGACCTCCGCCCTCACGGGCGAGAACGTTCAGGATGTGTTCAAGCGTCTGTTGCGAATTGTTCACGCCCACCAGTTCGATTATGCCAAGTAGTGTGCCAACGCCATGGTATCAACGTCCTCGGAGCGCATTATGATGGTAAATTGGCCAGCCTTATGGTTACCAGCCTGAAAGATGCATTCCTTTCCTTACATGAGCCTACGCCGAACGAGGTCAAGAGCTTGAAGCTGATTAGCTATCCCATCACGGAGATTAGATGACTCCCGGCTACGATTTCGGGCTCTCATGCATTCCTGCTCCATATGCAGTACATCTTGAAAGTGAACGAACGGTGCGCTAGTCAGGTGATTATCCTCATGCTGAGGAATAAAATTGAACAGAGCTGAGTCACTGTTCTGTATAATGTAGTTGTGTAGCTTGCAAGACACCAATATAATAAGACTAACTTTGCGCAATGGATAGCGCAATGCAGACCAGAATATACCAAACGACAAACGAGCATTCCAAAAGCTTGCTCCACAACTGTTCGACATAGTGGTAGATAGGCATGGAAAGCGTCCTCACGCTGTGTAAGATACTCTCCAGGAAGTGGTGTCAGTATAGACTTCTCATTGGAGTAGGCATCGTCAGCGACGACAGCGGCCCATGTAGGTAGAATAGAACTGATCAACAAATCATATAGCTTTGTAGCGCCAGACGCAGTAGCATCATGTGTTCCACCTGAGTGCCTGGCAGATAAAAAACAGAACTGGTAGTCATCACGAACTGCAGCTTGAACATAAACTGCAAAAAAACCTTTCCTGTTGAGGTACTTTCGCGCGTCGGAGACTTCATTCGACCTTGGTCTCCGTATTTCTACCGCCAAACCGTCTAGTGCAGCTATGACACCGTGAAGTGGTGTGCTTCTCAAATTACAGAACATATCTGCATTCTGCTTGCATTCGCTTTTACTCTGCGAGAATCGAAGTGGGGGCAAGCACTGGTCAAGGGCCGAGAGTGTTTCATCAAAAATTGCATACACGGTTGAAAACCCAATTCCATACGGCCATCCTACGTCCAAGTAGCTAGCTCCCGCTAACAGTCGGAGTGTAACAAAAAGCATAACTTCGACTTGACCCGTATGGGCAAAGATCGAATCCTATCGATGAGTACGCTGTAGCTTGTCGCGAAGCACGTTGCACAATGCCCGAAATTGATTTTTGAATACTCGATGCATTCGTTTGAAATAGTGATCAGGAAGGGATTCAATGTAAACTTCAACCGAAAAGAGCGGGCGTACGATCGATATTTTTTGGTAAGGAACTCTTACTGAATGCACTGCTTGAAGCAGTAACTTCAAAAGTTTGACGGTAGCTGACACTGATCCATACCTATTCCGACGCAGTTTAAGAGCTCTGATTAGCACTCTTCGCCGCAGCAATGTGCGACACACAGATCGTTTCTGTCCGTTCATGGAATTTTGTTCCGGAGCGCAACAGCCGCTGTCAATTATGCCAGCCGCATCGACGCTCCCGGGCGCAAAGGGCGCTATAAAAAGGCCGCTCTCGTGATCAAAGCGCTTACGGCCGAGGCTACGAGATTTGGAGTGCCTTGGCGTCGTTAGTGGCGCTGTTTCGAAGAAGACCGCAGACGCCGAATGTGCAACACGTGAATGCGCTCTTGTGATGATTTCTTTGTGGCGCTTTTCTTACTTGTACTTACAATCATGGAACACATGTGGGAATGGTGTAGTACAATGAGACCTCACTGGATTGGTGCTACGTGGGCCTACTTATGCGCCTTGCTGGCTGCACTGTACCCAATTGGTATTCTGTATTTTATAATTTCTAATTCCTAATTTCTAATTTAGTTTAGCTTAACATTGCTGGCCCATGACAGTAGGTCATGGGCGCAGCCGATGACGTCATGCCCGCATCGGAGATGGGCCTCGGCGCACCTTGTATATGTTGTGGTGCACCTCGCCTTCCCCCTTGGGTATTGAAACGTCAGGCACCAGTAGGGCAGTAACTGTACCATCTTGGTCACTTGCTACTCTATTACTATTCAGTTGTTACCGCACGTCGACGTCTACAACCGTACACCTACACGGTCTAGACTAGTTGCCCCGCCGTTTGCCCCTGCGGGTTTCAGGTGCCCTACTACCATATTGGTTGTGTGTTTTTCCCCTTTAGGGTGAGCCCTCGCGCGCTCCCTCTACCAGGCGGACCCCACACCTTATCCGTATTTGTACGACATTTTGGTCTCCCGACTTAGAAGTTTCTTGGTTTTTGCCGTACCTTTACTGGTGAACAGAAGAAATTCGGAAGAATTCTGGAAGTTCACACACCTATTTGGTTTCGTAGGAATACTAGCGAAGCAATTGAATACCACTATTGGTCACTATGGAAAGACCTAAAAGTATTACTCGTGGCGCTAGCGCGCCACCTAGTTACAATGGTTCTGGTGGGGCTTCGGCCACCAAACCAATTCTGGATAATCCCGAGGAGCTGCTTCGGCAACCCCGGGCCGGAACCTCAAAGGATACGGGCACTCCGCCACCGTTGGCACCTGAACCTACTAAGGAATAGCCGACAACGGTTGAGGACTTTTGGCCTCAATTGGAAGATCGAGCGAAAGCTCTTTTTACCGCTACGGTTAATGAAGCTATGACCTCAATGGACATGGACGCCGTTACCCGCTTGGTGGTTGATCGAGCCGTGCACGAGCTCTCTCAACGCATACCTAAATTGGTTGAAACATACCTCTTAACGGGTGCCCGGGAGCATATCTACCGAGTGGTTCAAGACCTTTGGGTTTCCGAAGGAATGGCGGAAACAAAAACCCTTGAGGTGAATTGGGTTAGTCGCATACCGCAAGGGATCCCTGCCGGTTCTTCCGCACCAATCAAGCCAATTCCGGCCGATAGTGCGTACCTACAAGGTTTAAGGCAAGGTCAAGAGGGCCATATAGAGATGGGTCCTCGAGACCTGTACTTGCCACCCATTGGAGGTAACGTTCGAAAGGACACCAAGACTGGTGGACCTGAGGACGATTCGTCTGACCCAGACGAAAGGCGACGAAGAAGAAACCGTAAGGGTAAAGAAAGGAGATGGAAGAAGGGAAAGAGTCGCGGCTACGACTCTGACCCCGACTCCTCGAGCTCCGATGCCGATACTGGTTCATCGTCGGATGATGACCGTAGAGGTAGACGCAAGAAGAAACCGAACAGGTTGGCGAAGAAGTCGTCAAAGAGAAACCGTAAAGGTAAGAAGAAACGGTACGAGTCGTCCGACTCGGATTCGGACACCGATACAGCCCTAGAGGTGCGTCAGCCGCTGAACGATCTGTTCTCCAAAGCGGTTGATTATAGGTCATATCGGTTGAGAAACCGATTTTCTGCTTACACCCAAGAGGTTGCGCAGAAGATCACCAATCACCATAAGAAGCTCAGCTTCCAGATGGGTAATACTACCTTCACAGGTGATGATCCCATTGTGGTAGTTGAGTTTCTGCAGAAGTTCAAGATTGCATGTGACCAAAATGGTTTTTCCGAAGGTTCTGCAATGTGGTTATTTCAGTTTTACCTTAAAGGTCAAGCTTACCACTTGCTGCAAGGCAGGCTTCGTGAAAATACCCAGGTGGTTGACGAAGAGGGAACAGAAATGTTAGAGACGTACCCAGAAGTAATTAATTTCATGCTGGATACTTACGCTACCGATGAGGTTATCCAAGAAGGTTACGCTGAGTTGCAGGCATATCGCCAACGCTCTAGCCAGACCGAGACGGAATTCTCGTTGGGCCTTTGGAATCTGGCCACCCTATGCGGTAATGTTTTTACCACTAGTAGGTTAAAGTCGCTCTTTGCCAACAATGTCGACAAAGCGATCCGTTCGCAGGTACGCAACTACCTGGCCAACAACCGTAAGGTGGACTATAATGGGCTTGTTCATTATGCCCAGGGACTGGGCGACACTCTCCGTCACGGAAAGAAGCCGTCGGCGTCCCATACCTCAAAGATAAACCAAAACGGTCAGTATTGGAGCTAGAAGAAAGCATTACATCAGAGGGTGATTCGCTCATTCGCGTACCAACAGGGATGGCGGTTCATCTCGTGACTGCGCCGCAGGCTCAGTCACGAGCCACCTCTATTGGTAATTGGTCGTCGACAGTACCACCGGCATCGGTAAGGTCCCCACCAAGTGCGGCGAGCACTCAACAAACCTCAACGGGTGGTTCGCAAGCATCCTCAGATGCTACAGCACCGACCAATCCGGTTACCCGACCGACCTCTATGGCAATGCGTGATCCACAGAGAGGTGGATTGGTCTGCTGGCTCTGTTTATCGCCAGACCATCTGGCGAACAGATGTGACAAAATACTTCCAGGGGTGCGGGAACATCTGATCAGTGCCAGGCAGCAGAACCACCGTAACCTATATGGATCTGGAAAGAGGGTACAAGCTCAACCATCACCATCTCAGGTTCATGTCGTCGAGGAAACACCAATCTTGGAGAAGGACAGTCTCGCTCAGGAGGAGAAGGAAAACATCGAACGGTTAGCGTAGGGGCCACCCCTAACCGTGAATTGGAAGGCCCGTCGATACCGGAACGGCAAACCTTAATGGTGGAAAAAGAAGAATTAGATGTACCCAATGTGGTGTGTGTGATGAAGTACAATAACTATAAAGTTAATGCTTCAATAAGCTTTCCCAATTACCTACAGGTTCCCGTTGCGTGTGTACTCGATACCGGCGCCGGTCCGAATGTGCTAAACGCTCGCGTCATACCCGATGCGGTCTTGCGGAACATTCGACCTGCCCCGACTATCAACCCGCTGGTGGACGCTAACGAGCGTTCACTGCACCTTGGAGGAATGTTGACCACTGTGGTACAAATTGGAACCTTGAAGGTGAAGCTCAATTTCTTTGTGGTGGATCGTCTGACGACAGACTGTATCCTCGGGACCAACTTTATTGACAGACATGTCAAGGCAATTTTGCCCGGGTCCCGAACGGTCGCCTCCGTCAAGGTGGTTGTATTGCCATACTAGGTAATACGCAGACCAAAAATGGTGGGCGTCAGAAGCCGAGGTCCAATATACCTACCGAAACGGTCTCAAACAGGATACGACTCACCAAAATGGTTTCAATTCCGGCTGTGACCCAAATGGTAGTGAATGTCTCATGCGCAATTCCAGGATTGGTAATGCCACAGAACCATCCTAGGTTGGCAGAAAGACATCTCGCCTTGATGGCAAACGGGATTATCGACAACATCACTAATCAATCCTTCAAGGTGTACTTGAGTAACTTTAGCAATCACATTGTTAAGTTACCCAAGAATACTACTATTGGAATCGCATTGCCGGCACCACAATGGGTTTTCACGGTCTCACCTAATAGGTTGGGCGAGGTCGCCACCTCTAAGGAAGGGGGAGGAACAGATGCGCCATACCCTGCATATGCGCCCTCGCTATCGACAAACACCAAAATGAAACAGAAGATCGCCAATACCTCTAAGGTTGGAGATCAGGAAAAGACTATGGAACTGGACCCAGTGCGGAATTGGAGAGAGGAAGGCCAGATCGGGGCAGAGAACCAGGCTCTCCGAGACCGGATCCTCAATCTCTTAGAAGAATTTGAACCGATGTGGTCGGGCCGGTTAGGCCAAATTGAAGCTACAGAGCACTGTATTGATCTGGTTCCTGGCTGGAAACCCATTTACCAGCAGCATTACCGAGCAGGTCTAAAAGCCCGCGAGGTTGAGCTCAATGAGGTCGAGAGAATGCTCCGTGAAGGTGTCATAGAACCAGCAAATGCGGACTGGGCCAGCCCTGTGGTTCTCGCCACAAAGAAGAATGATACCCGTATGCGGTTCTGTGTGGACTACAGAAGACTGAATAGTATGACCATTAGGGATTCGTACCCAATACCTATAATGGACGAGTGTATAGATTCGTTGGGCAACGCCAAGATCTTTACTACGCTCGATGCCAATTGTGGTTATTGGCAGGTACCTATCAGGGAAGGCGACAAAAACAGAACTACGTTTACTCGCCAAGTTGGGTTATTACGCTTTACGCGTATGCCTTTTGGGTTGCGGAATGCCCCGGCTACCTTTCAGAGGGCGTTAGATATAATCCTTTCGAAGATGAAGTGGAGAACTGCTCTGGTATACATCGACGATGTAATCATATATTCCAGAACGGTAGAGAAACATTTGCACCATGTCAGGGAAGTTTTGAACCTTTTGAGGGAATCTGGAGTAACTTTGAAGCTCGGCAAATGCGAATTCTTCACCAAAGAGGTAGAATACCTTGGTCATATCATCAGCCCTGGGAGGTTAGAGGTGACGCCGCGGAATATCCGGGCCGTGCAGGAGGCGAAGCCACCCACGTCCCAAACGGAAATCCGATCCTTTATAGGTTTGTGCAATGTGTACCGCCGGTTTATCAAGGGATTTGCCAAGATAGCGGCTCCCCTAAACAGGAAGCTAATGAAAGGCCAACCTACAAGGTCTGAATGTCTTACCAATGAGGAGAAGAATGCGTTCGAGGCGCTGAAACATGCGCTCTTGACACCTCCCATCTTGGTATACCCAAAGCTGGTTTACGATACACATTGGATACGGACGCCTCGGACGCCCAAATTGGTTGTTGTCTTATGCAGGAGCAAGAAAACGGTGACAAACTACCTATAGGGTACTGGAGCCGTGCTCTGCACGCTGCAGAAAAGAACTACACAACAACCGAAAAGGAATGTCTGGCAGTGGTCTAGAGCATGTTGATGCTCCGTCCCTACCTATATGGTGAAAGGTTCACGCTTCGAACCGATCATGACGCCCTGCGATGGATACTCGGTCTCGCCGATGCATCGGGCAGACTTGCCCGATGGCGGTTACGACTTTTAGAATTCGAGTATGACGTACAGTACCGTCCAGGTATCAAGGACAATGTCGCAGAGGCGATGTCTCGCATTACCACAGATGGTTTGGACACCGAGCCGGTGGAGGATGATATCCCATGCTTTACCATCTCTACCAACCTTAGTGGTGATACCTGAGAAGGTTACTGGACTTTACCCGAAGAGGATACGTGGTTTAGTGATGCCATCGCTTGGGAAATACCCGCCCTCGAGGAAACAGACGTCATGCCGATTACCCGCGAGGAATTCCTGAGAGAGCAAGCAAACGATGTTTATTGCCGCTCTCTCATGGACCAAGTAGGTATGAAAGACTCGAACTTTGACGTCTACCGAAATGATTTCCTGGTGAGGCGAGCTCCTATTGATGCTTCCCTTCAGAAGGTAGTGCCCAAGGTGCTGCGGTCTCGGGTGCTGTACCTGGCCCGCTACCCAAGGCTATCAGGACACCCTGGAGGTACTAGATTGTACTATACCTTGAGGCAAGGGTACTACTGGCCTCATATGGCTAATGATACATATAACTTTGTAGGTCAATGTAAATCTTGCGTGCGTACCCGTGGAGGTCTCCGGAAGCACAGGAAATACTTGAAGTTATTCCCTGCAGCGGGTCCTCTCGAGTTTATCGCAATAGACCTTCTAGGTCCATTACCAAAAAGCAGAACGGGGTATCAGTACATCATCGTAATCACCGACAGATTCTCGAAGCTCAAGCGAGCGATACCCTTGAAGGACACGAAATCGACGACCCTCGCGTTGGCGTTCTTGAACAATTGGATCTACCCGTATGGTGCACCGCTTTATCTACTTACGGAAAATGGTTCGAACTAAGCTTCGAAGTTCTTTGAAGCTGTTTGTAACCTCTTGGGTATTAAGGACTACTTCACCAATGCCTATCATCCACAAACGAATGGGCAAGTGGAGCGCTTTAACCGAACACTAGTATCTAGGCTGCGACATTACACGGAAGAACACCAAACTGGTTGAGACGAGCTCGTGCAGCCTTTGACGTACGCATATAACCTTAAGGTTCATCGGGCGACGCAAACTACGCCGTTCGATCTGATACTGTCAAGACACCCTCCAGGTATTGTTGTCGAAGGGGACCTATTAGGACAAGAAGCCACCGGAGCGCTCACACCGTCACAGATCAAACGGAATACCCTTTTGAGGTTGAGACGTGCTCTCAAGTATGCTGAGAGCAAGCTCACAGCATCCCAGAAGAGGTAAAAGGAGGACTACGACCGAAAGGTAACCCAAGTGGTAACGGCCACGCCGGGTCAATATGTCTTTATTGACCATCCTCCAAAGGGAGCTGA
This sequence comes from Gracilaria gracilis, assembly GCA_030374805.1. Lineage (NCBI taxonomy): Eukaryota > Rhodophyta > Florideophyceae > Gracilariales > Gracilariaceae > Gracilaria > Gracilaria gracilis. The sequence goes on from JARGSG010000069.1 coordinate 226,867, forward strand.
ACCACGACCGGGTGATGAAGCCGATGATGAAGCGATTGATAGAGATATCAATTCTAAGCTTCTTCCAAAATCATCGGGACCTTTCAAGGTAGTCCGGTCGACCGACCACACGGTAACGGTGAACTAAGATGGTGTAGAGAATACGATCTCTATTGACCGAATCACGGTTGCACCCCAAACGGTTCAAACTAGGAAGGAACGCGGAGAATCCGCGCGAAACCCCAAGAGATTGCCCTGAGAACTCGGCCCGGAGAGGAAGAGATACCCATCGAGGTTAATGATGACGCACAGGTTGATGACCAAGACTACGTACCACCCGCGGGGATTACAGTGGCTCCTTCAGAGGAAATACCTACCCCTAGTGGTACCGATGCTCATCTAAACCAAAGTGGTGAAAGGATACCGTCTCAGGTCTCTAATGAGTTTCCAGTGGAACGCCTTGTAGGTCACCGCCGTACCCAAGAAGGTCTAAAGTACACTGTACGCTGGTATAGCTGGGGCGCTGACAGTGATACCGCCGAGACGCCCTCAGCCATACCGAACCACTTCAGGGTAAGGTACTGGAACCGCAAGGGAGAGTACATGCCGGATGATGGATGAAACCTTCTAGGTGATGCGCAGCTCTGAGGAAGGGGGGGATGTTTTCGTGCCTTCCCTCAGGCGCCGAGAAACACACCGATAAGGTAACTGAAGATATAACTGAAGCTAACTAGAACCTAACTGGATAACTTTAATGAAGAAGCTAATACCAATTAGGAAAAGTTAATCAGGGTGCATCGAAGAGACCAAGAAGGTTTACCGGAAGACCGTGAAGGTTTAGCGATGACGACATACCGAACGAATCTCGACGAGGGATGCGCTTTGCGTGTCAGCGTCGCAGCGACGCCACAGCTGGCATGCGGCCGGCACGCGCGCGCACTTTCATGGCACGCGCCGCGCACGCATGGCTCCAAACCCAAGTGGTGAAAGTCAAAAAATTACATTTTCTTGATAAGCGAGAGACGCGCGCTATATCCGCAGAGCACCGAGCTTGGTAACCGATTCGGTTTACACTATTGTGTGTAGGGAGCGTGCACCGGCATGGTCAAAAAATCTAAGTATTTTGGGCGTGCCGCGCCCCCGAATCGGCCATTCTCAGCCTCTGAAACCGCTTGGTTCCCGAGAAACAGACCAAAAGGTGTTTCGGTGTTTTTGATACCGTTTGGTGGGGTAATTTCGGCGTGCAATTATTTTGATTTGCCTTGCAAGTAACCTCATGGGTCTGGTGCAGCGTGTGCGCGTATCCGCGCCTAGAGATCATGCAGAACCATTCAGGTACATTGCTGGCATTCACGCATGAGCGCGTGGCACGTGCCAAAGAACCATATCGGTATTACGTGACGCTCGCTGCCTACAGAAGTGCAACCGCAAGGTCTACCAACTTGGTTTGAGCTGTTTATAGCAGTAGAGAAACGACGGAGGATTGCGTCACCCGGATAGTGGCTGTGAAGAACCAAACCTTTGTGGTAATGAAGAACGACACCCATGGGGACTAATGCGGTTTGGAATAAACCTTAAAGGTCGAGCATGGAACTGCGCGGGTGACATTAATAGTGCTGCGCAGCCCTTTATGGTACGATGGAAACCTTGAAAAGGTTTCAAAGTTATGGAAATCAAAAAGAGAGCATGAAATGGACCTATATGGTACTATCGAGATCCTTTATGGAACAACATAATCGACCATGATGGTAACGAAGGGCAAGGAAGCCAAACGAATCGCACATGCCAGGACCTATATGGTGATTCCGCAATCATAGAGGGAGGAAGGAGACCACTACGGGATGGGAGCGAGTGCAGAAAGGACATGAATATTTCTCGGATGTTGTAGAAGGGAGCGGGTTTTTGTGCTTACTATGCAAGTTCGTTTCCTTCTGAGATACGAAACCGATCGAGACCTATGTGGTATTCTTTGAAGACAGAGCAGACATGCTTCCTAGATGGTTATCGCGCTATTTTTACCACGTTAGGGTTTCGCGCTCGCCATGGATGATCGACACCGAGGGTGGTCTGATGCACATGAAACTGGAACCTTTTGTGGCAGTACACTGCAGACGCCTACCGAAGCGGCCATCCATCTACCTTAGGGGTATTGAATGAAGCGCCAAGCACATCACTCACCGCGACAGAGTGTACCTCTTGGGAATCGTCAGCATCTTGCACACTGCCGGTATCCACACCTGTCAGTGGCGGAAATAGACACCTTCGAGGCACAGCTTCTCTGCAACGGATGAGGGACAGTGTCCCCTATTTGGTCCGAATTGCAAAAACCCCTAAAGGTAACAGGTCGCTTCATCTGCTAGTCATGTCCAAATTGGTAATTGCACGAACCCGAATGGTGTCATCGGCCGAGACAGGCGAGCAACATGCGAAGGCTATGACCAATATGGGAATGCTGAAGCCCTCAAGGGATTGTGGTACCCGGAAGAGGTGGAAATCCACACGAGTTCTTTTGCGAGTATACCCGAGTGGTCAGTGAAGAAACCTGATGGTATCGCAATTGTTTCTGCCAGGTTGCCGTTAACGAGAAGATGGCCAGGGCACAATCCAAATTGGTTTTCAAAGTCCATGAAGGGGAGGCCGGGAGATATTGTGCGTTCCGAAATGAAAATGGTACCCACAATGGTGGTACGCAGAAGCGCTCCCCATTGTGGCACAAGCGCGGCGCATATCGGAAGACAACCATTGCGATGTGCCGAGAACACGATTAGTATGCCAATGCCACCAAACTTAGTAAGAGGATCTAGGAGCCACTAGGGCGTGGCTCAGGGTAGGAAGGGGGTCTGTAGTACAATGAGACCTCACTGGGTTGGTGCCACGTGTGTCTACTGATGCGCCCTGCTGGCGGCACTGCACTAAATTGATATTCTGTACTTTATAATATCTAATTCCTAATTCTCAATTTAGTTTAGCTTAACATTTTTAACCCATGACAGTAGGTCATAGACGCAATCGATAACGTCATCCCCGCATCGGAGATGGGCGTCGGTGCACCTTGTATATGTTGTGGTGCGCGTCGCCTTCTCTATCGGGTATTGTAAAGTCAGTAAACACTAGGGCAGTAACTTGACCATCTTGGTCACTTGCTACTTTATAATTATTCAGGTTTAACTGCGTGTGGACGTCTACTACCGTGCACCAACACGGTGTAGGGTACTTGTTTCGCCGTTTGCGCATGCGGGTTTCAGGTGCCCTACTACCATATTGGTTGGGCGTTTTTCTCTTTTAGCTTGGGTTTTCACGCGCTTCTTCGACCAGGCGGACCCCACACTGTATCGGTGTATTTGCGAAAAATGGAAACAAGCAAACAAAATGGTTTTTAAGTTTCCGTTTTTGGGGGTATCAACTCGTTGAACGCCTCTAAAGAACGAGAGGTTTTTGAATTTTAATGGTCTCAAGGCCTCTGGCCAGTGTTTCTTGCCTAGTTTGCGCGCTGTATGTCCGTATGATCTAGAATGCTATTCAATAGAATGACAAAAAACGTAGCTTTTTAGCAGTGTGCGTAACTCACCATGCTGTGAATATGCGATAAGATACTATTGTTGTTGAAACTCTCCCACATTGCATTTTCCAAGATGACAAACATTACAGTGACGAAACAGTACATAAGCGCTTGCCAAGCAAGATCCAAGTAAAGTTGAGGTAGCGTCTTCCACTCACACAGCGCGTCAATGTATGAAATTTATACTATGAATGCGTTGTGTGTGCGGTTGTATCGTGGGTATCGAATATGAAGTGCAAAGTTTTGGTTTCATTTGACAAATGTTCCAATTCTATTCATGAAAACTTGGTATTTGCACAAATACGGAGTTGCTATGAAAATATTTGTTATTCAATTAGCTATACCAACTCTTTGGCATTTGAAAAGAAATCATATTTCAGTCCCAAAGTTCAGAAACTGCATTATTGAATAGTTCGCTGGAAACGGTTGCTGTGTTTATATAGCGCACAAAATCTCGTGTGCTGCAGAACAAGAACAGCCAATCTACCTTATCGGCTCAGAACAAGAATAACTAATCTACCTGCTTGGCCCCACATGACCAGCTTCCCTATGTTCAAGTCTTTGTCGGCTCTCATCCAGAGACGATCCGCGAAGGGGAGCGTGGCAATGGTCGGAGAGCCAAGGCAGAACAGTACTTTTCTGATCACGAGAGCTGCAACGAGTGGAGACATTCGCCACCGTTCGCAACGTTCATCATCGCCGTCGCTAGGCAGCAATGAAATTCCTTGGTTCGGCTCCATTCAGCCCGACCATTCCGTTCGATTCGCTCCATCCATTACACACAATACTCATTGCGGAAGTACTGATGTTCTGATGAGCTGAATTTGGTCATGCATCACGGATTTGTGCCTGCTCTGCATCTCCCACTCTCTGACGCAAACTAGATTGTGTGAATACTATTGGGGTAAAGTAGGAACGCGCATAGCAGTTGTTGATATATTATTAACTAAGACCTTGAGTTCGTAAATCAAACCCGTTTCATTCACATGCTTTTGTCCTCCCCATTACCATCCCGGTCTCGCCCCCCGTCGGCGAGGGTGTACTTCGTTGCTTCTATCGGTCGGAGAATGGTCCTCAATTCCGTAAAATGAAATGGTACCTTCGCGAAATGAAGAAAGAGTAGCACCATCATCTCCGCTGCTGCCTTCGGAGCGAGACAAGTGTGGCCCGCACGCTCACGCGGCGGCGGAAGGGGGTGGACACAACTGACATTGATGTCACCACTCCATTCCCCTTCTTCCTATGGAAATGTTGAAAACCCGATTAGAATAAAATCGAACGTTGAAAATGAATTTAGACGTATTTTTAAATATTAAAAGACAGGAGCACTTTCAGCAAAGCTCCATAAGACTACCTTTATTTAGTGGCTAAAGTATATCGCCCTGATTTGAGTTGAAGCTTGGCATATGGGCTTCTATCTTTTCTTGTAAAAAGGTATTCTACATAAATGTTGGGTGATAGCTATTTCATATTTAGAGCATGAAAGCATATAATAATAATCGCAATATCATGATCCAAATTTCTCTTGAGTACCAAAACCAGGGCTCGCCGTGTGACACCGGGCGTCTTCCAACTCCTAATCTCAGAAGTCTACGTTCTATATTAACTACTGAAAACAAGAGATGCATGTGTACAAAAAAAATACCCAGCTTGCCAAAACCGTCCAAAGCGATATGTTTAATCCAGATTATTGAAAATTTTGGCTCTATTTGTAGATTGACAGGCCAGTGAATAAACTCTGCTATAACAAGTAACAGCAAGAAATTTTTTTGAAAATCCTAAAAGGCCAAAGGGTTGCTGATGCTCTTTAAACTCATATATATATTCCTCCTCTCAAAACATTCCTCTTCCTGTCGTGTCCGCTTAAGTTTCAAATTCATACTTACTGCAATCATACCCTTTACTATCCGATAGCATATGAGAGAAGTCAGCAGTGACGTATGCACATTTTGCGCCACTGCATTCTGTTCCTGCTTCCCTAAAAAACTCAAGTCCAACTCAATTCCAAGAACATTAGAAATGGGCTATTTAATAAATAACTTCCTTTCACCTGCTGTTAGGACTGCAAAGAACAAAACCCGACAACACTCGAGTCCAATATTTCTGCACAGATTGAACTCAGCCTTAAGTATTCATACGAGCAAAAATGAGTTCTAACCAGCATAGGTCTTCTAGAAATGGTGACGACGATAGAGGAAAGCGTATAATGTCTATAGAGAATCTCATCCATGGCGAAAAGCCTAAGGAAAAAAAGCGCAAAACGGATGGCAGCCGTGGGAGGGTAGACAGCGGTAGTCGCCGTGACTCTTTATTCCCGTCGAGTTCTAGTAACCCTAGGAGTAGCGAAAGAGGTGGTCGAAAAATGGAAATTGATTTCCTGACAAATCAGCAATCTGCATCTTCATCTGCGTCTGCATCTGCATCAAGTTCTGCATCAGGTTCAGGTAGCCGAGGAAGCGGGGACAGACATCTCCCTAGGCAGACTGGACATGGGGGGACGAACGTCGGTAGTCGGCAAAGAAGCTTATTCCCTTCTCAGTTTTCTGGATCCTCCGGTACACGGAGAGGAACCACAGCATCGGGGCGGTCAAATGCGCTTGACGCAGACATTGAGCCTGTAGGTCTACCGACTGTGGCGGCTAGGTCGGGCGGCATTCCAGGTTCTCTTAGAACCGGTCCGAGCGCCATGCAACAGTATAGATGTACATTGCCAAATGGGCGCCTGGGGGTGAAATGCAACTGGCCAGGGTGTTCTTACCAGTGCGAACACCCATTTAGGATGAGGAGGCATCAAGCTACGCACCGAGAAGCGCAGTTCCAATGTTCCATATGTCAACAGACATTTAAGCAGTCTCAGAATCTGGTGAGACACATGGAAAGCACGCACAATGAAGCGAAATATAGATGCTCTCTATGCCCGATTACCTTTACGCGTAGAGACAATTGGAAGAGACATATGAAAGTGGTTCACGGCTCTAGCAACCCCTCGAGTATTTGAGTGTTTGGGAAAGTGTGAACCGTTTCTACCATCGAATTCAGATAATGCAATACAGTAATACAAAAGGAATAGTCCCAAGTTGTCGCATTAAACGTTTGTACTAGATTATGATTGCCATGTAACAGTGTACTTTTTAACTTGTCGAAGAATTGAAATTACTATTGCAACTTTGTATTCCATCATGCTGGCAAAGTGCTACCCAAAATTGAATGCGGTCATCGTCAGCGCACGTTGCGAACGTGCTCGTTGGCGTCTGGTAGATAGCGTCTCACTCTACACGTCCACGACTGTAGATTTGCCATTCCTGGAATGGCAACGCACTTGCGGTCCTGCAAGAATTTCGGACATGTTCATTCGTACGTGAACTGGTAACTTTGCACGGTACCAGTTGAAATAGATCGAGAGATTTTGATCGTGCGCTTTGCACGCGTTGTCCACGTTGCCGCGTGGCCACGCTCAGCTTCCAGGAGCCTCGTGGTAGCGCGTGGTGGACACGCGTTACATGAAGTGTAGGGACCAAACGTCGAGTCACGTGCAAGCGCCGTTTTGTCAACCAAACGTTGCGCCGCCGAACCGCCTCCCGAACAGGTGGGTCATTTCACTCACCTTCGCAACCGCCAAGCAAAGATCGTCCTTAATCCATCTCGACCCACCTGCCCGTCACCCTACCGCACTTCACTACGCTACATGCCCGACGATGCACAGACCGCAGTCCTCGGTTGCAGACCTCGTTTTTCTATTATACACCCACGCAAAAATGGGGCACAGTTTGCCCCTCCCACTTATCAGCACAACTGCTATAATGACCCACACTTGTTGTAAGAGTGTGGAGGTGAGAAAGTTTGGTACAACATGTTTGCCAATGATCGCCAGTTCAGAGCTGCAGAACCACTTCTCATCACTAAACTACCGCGTTGCACATCTTTTTGTACTAGCTCACTGGGTAACCTCAGACGTAACGGTCTCGTTAAACTTAAACGGGTGCGTAGCTTCATGTCCAATGCGTGGACGGATGCCCCTCTAATACAGTTGTACCGTTAGTACATGGCCTGGGCATCATTGCCTTCAACGCATTCTACTACCTCTGTGATTGAATGCCGAATGTGAAGAGCACAAATGCAACGACGGAAGTATTGATTGTTAAATGATTCTGTTTTCACAATCACTGTAGGTTGGTTGTCATAGGGATAGCACTTGGAATATGATACGGCTTACTCATAAACACTTGTTAGATATCGGTCAGTTCTTCAACAAAAGATTATCATCCGATGAGAATTTTGTCGTAGAAACACGCAGATCGAGCTGAGGCACCAATTCTAGATCAATAGAGAAATAGTTTCATTTGTACATATGTGGTTCCATGGGTCTCCTGTTATGTGGTAACAGTTTTTGCGACTTTTCGATGTAACATGTCGCCAAAAAGCCAGCTAAAGACCATATAAGCGAACACCAAAGAAAAAGGTTATAATCATTTGCGTGATACTCAAGGTCATGAGCTTTCGAAATTTGCCCAACTGCTGCCGTTTGGTTCCCCATTGTAACCACCCACGAGAAGAAGAAGTCAGTAGCACCAGCGCTGACCCCAATCAACGAGTATATCATACAAGCGTTTCTCTGATTGTATACACAGCCAGACAAGCACGCGGTCACCACTGGTCCACCGGTGAAAGTCATGTACACTATTGCACACGCTGCCACAAAATAGTAAAGATTATGTCTTCTGACAAAATACGGAATACATATTGTTGCCAGCAGTTGGAGCAAGAGTAGAATTTGCATCGTTCGTTTCACACCGCTAAGACGAGGAAATCGCGAGTATCTATCCCCTATCCTATCTGCACAAATCCCGATTATGGGGCGAGCTGCCATACCAAGAACAATAATTCCGATGTAGAGAGAGCTTGCCTCGCTAATGTCGACGTCAAACATATTCGTTACCATACTTTGGAACCCTAGAACTAAGGCAAAGCCAGGTCCGACAGTTGCCGAATACGCAGAGATAATGAGGTAAAACTGGATATCGGAAACAATATCTGGCAAACTCAACTTCATGGGCTTCTGTTCTTCGATTGAATAATACGAGTTATGTCTCTTGTCTCGAAAGCTGGCTGTCTCTTTGGTGTCAATGTTCATGGAATGGTCTGGATGCCATCCATCTGGGGGCTTCCGCAATAGTTTCGAACTTGGAAAGGCCAAAAGCACAGAGATGATTCCTATGGTGACTATGGCAGGGATGGGACCACCCATAGATGATGCCAGAAACCGATATGCTTCAATACCAAGAATCGAACCAGCGGAACAACACAACAATCCAACGCCAACAATGAGACCAGGTGACTCCGGCATCCAGCTCTGCATGACATCGACTGTAGAAATAAAAAAGACGCCACATCCGAAGCCATATATCACGGCTGAGATGTATAAGAGGGGGAGGTTGTCAATACTCAGGGCAATTCCGATAAAGATTTGGGCGCTTAGTGCCACACTGCCTATGAGCGAGGCGTGTACCGCTGATAAGTGTGCTTCCGAGGCTGGGACCATCTTGTTTATGAAGACTCCTGTGAAGAACATGCCGCAACATGTGCAAAGACTCGCAATGCCAATGGAAAGTGTGTACTCCGCTCGCTTGATCATCGCAACGCAGGCACCCTGTGCGTAAAGCAGACCGCCAATTGCTTGGAGTAAGAATGAAGCTGGGAAGGGGGCCACATAACGATACTTACGAAGCTCCAAGCCGCTCAAGAACCCCATGGATGGTGGCCTTGGAGGCGGCGGGAGTGCAATCTGATCCCCAGAGCAACGCTATGAGGCAGATAAATCTCTATGTAAGAGCAAGTGTCATCATATTTGAAGTGCAGAAGGTTTGCTGCGTCTGCGCACAAACGCAGTTCATATGTTTGTGATGAGGTACTACATGGCCCATAGTAGCGGACGATATATATGGATTCCTAACGAATGAAGGCCATTGGCATTCCATATGTGGGACTCCTTTTGGCCCATTTGCCCTTTTAAAGCAGTAGATCATGAGGGATGTGGTATGTTCTTATCCTAACGTCACGGAGTTGGGGCTGCTTGTCCCCTGAGCATATCTCTGAATTATTAGATGATCTGGAGATGTGCAGTTCAATGGGACAGATCCGAAACTTGACCCGGGCCACGAGAGCTTTGCAGAGCATTCAAAGGCGGTCACCAACTGAGCTATGTCCGTTTTCGGTTCGGAGGCCCCAAAGCAAAGCGGGAAGATGTTATTGCGACTTCGTAACGGCGACCTGTAGAGCTATCTTGCTAACAGCGCCAAATTTTATTGACAGCGATTTTCCAGATGTTGCGGTTGCGTGAAGGACTGACAAGTCCAAAGGTGCTCGAGGTCACGTGGCGGTCATAGAAAACTAGTGATTACAGTGTAAAGCTAATTCGGCAAATTTGGCTACAACACAAGCAATTGTAAAAATGTTGGTGCACATTCAAAGTTGACCGCTAGAATGCTCCAAGTTGTTTTAGAAAGATGGCAGCCAGATCTTTGTTACGCAAACTGAATCTCACACGAATTGCAAATCAGAGCTTCAACAAAAGCTGAGAATGAAATACAAGAAGGCTTTCATCACTTTTTCAACAATCGAAGCACTCGCAAAAGGTCACTAACCGGATCGAACTGCAAATCTACTTGCTCATTTTACCAGGTACTAAACGGTACCAAGGCGAGATAGTCATGCTTAGCAAGCCTGCACAGAAATGTCCTTGTAGTACGTGGTAGGGAACACCCAATGACTTAAAGGCTGGTATCCCATGGTGGCATCCATAATACGAATAGTGCAATTGAACGGGCCTTTCTGACAAATACCATCCGGAAGATCAAGTTTCACCTTCCCCGAAGTCTGTACAGGTTCGCTCAAGAATGATGGGATTCCGGTCATATTGACAATCACCTTGTCTTCACATCCATTAATCCGGGGTTGGACATGCGGATACCAATAGTACCAGTCGGGAGGATTGAAGCTTTGTGTGTATATGAAGATATGTGCCCCAGGCTCAGATCGGTGAAATCTGTTTGGCTTTCGTCGCACAACGTCAACAGCTTCTAGAAGACCAGCAGCAGTGATGGAGTCGACAACCACACCGTTTGTTTCCTCCGCAATCTTGCTCGCTTGACCAGCCCCTACAGCTTGTGGATGGGGGCGGCCAGAACCGTTTGCGCAAGGCTGCATCGAAGTTAAAGCAGCGTCTAGTCCAGGTTCTCCTAAGCTTACCGGTATCACTGAGAATGCGTTACTAAAGTAGAATAAGGATCTGGAAATTCCAATGCGATCAAACCCATTTGCACAGTCAGGCTCCCGCCCTGGGGTGTCGCCGATGAGCATAATGATCACTCTGTCCTGACGAAGCGAGAACTGCTGTGAGTAACGTTGTAGGGAATAGAGGGCTGTCAGGGATGTGCGGGGTCCGTCTGGTAAAACCGGGATTTTCTCCAAAGCATTTAAAGCATACCGAACATCTTCCTCAGCATTGGAAAGCACTTTCATTCCCTTTCCATCAAATGAATTCTCTCCACCATACACGACCACACTGACGTGAGCACTACCGTTCAACTGCCTAACAAATGAGACCAATTCATTCTTCACAGCACCCAATCTAGGTTTCGTTGACTCACTTGCATCGATTAGAAGAACCACGGCCAGATCACTACCTTTAAGGTTGACAGCAAGATCGAATTCCACAGGGAACTTAGGAGAGAGGGTAACCTCTCGGACTTGAACTTCTCCATTTGCGCAGCTGTTGCTTACTCCAGTCTGAGGATCGAAGGCACATTGAAAGTCATGATCTGAACAACTTCTATAGAGGCATCCGAATTGTCCCTTGGCCTGGCATTGTCGGTGCACGTCTAGAGAGTAGGTAGTGCAGTGGGGATCGCAGGAGGCGAATGGAAATGTTCTCATGTTTCGACAAGTTAATCCACTGCGATCCTCATTGACATAGTCGGCGGAAGATAGTGAGGCCAAGAGCAAAAAAAGAGCCAAAAACAGGGTTGGAGGAGAAAAATCCATCTTCGGTCCTTTTTTCAAGAGGACGGTAGGTGGATAGCGAAAGGACAGGGAACAGGACAAGATACGAAATGATTCCGTCTTTTATATCGTTGCTTATTGTGGTCCTTGACTTCTCATGGTCATTCTCCAAGTTCATCGTCTCTATTGTCATGCTGGGGCTCGTGAACAAAAGATCAATCAGACAAGTTCCATGCCACTGTCGAAAATTGCTCCACGATATGGTTCTTCTTGTTGCGAATATGTCTTGAGCAGGAGTCTCGGATAAGCTGCACTGCGTTCCAGCTCAAATTAGATCATTTGTAATAAAATGTATGAAAGCCTAACTTAAAACAACGCATATGAACAAGATGTCCGGCTCAGGCTGAAGATGTACAGCAGTGAAGGAGAAGGCTAGGAGACATGAAACTCTCTCTCTCTCTCTGTTTATGAGTGCACTAGCTCAATTATGGCTTGGTGCAGAACGTTTCTGTTCAAAAAAACGCTCTCTCACCAGAAAGGCCAACACTCTAACGGGCCATTTTCTAACAATACTAGAAACGGATTTGTCTTGGCGTTCACGACTTGAAGGTAGACACAAGCGTCTTGACAAGTTTCTCTTAGGGCATCTGAGAAGGTAGTGGTTCACATCATTCAGAACACCAGGCCTACAGTTACAAACCATCTTCTTTCCAAATAAATGAGATCCAAGAGGGTGCAAACTTGGTGTATGTCCCACATATATCTGTGCCAAAGCTGTTTCTGCTTCTCTTAGAGTAAGAATATTTTCAAACTCGTCTGGTAACTCCGAAATGAGCGCATGAAACTCTAAAGCGAAGATCAGAAAACAAATATCTAAACCACGAAAAGGAGATTGTGTGGACTCGGCCAGTTTTCAGTCTTCAAAGGACTCATGAACATTCATAATAGAGCTCACATGGCAATGCTAGGATGTTAAAATTGTCGTTGTTTAGAGGGAAGGCTGATGCTTCTTTGCGTGGTTAGCCCCAACAGCAGAGGATTTGCGGTTGCAGCGTCCAAAACGGCAGCCGCTGCAGCCACAAAGGCAGAGGCGTCTAAAAGCTCGAAGTACAGCGCGCTTTGTGCCACCAATAACGTCGAATTCGTTCCGTTCGGCTTCGACGTTCACGGCGGCCTCGAAGAGTCCGGAAGACGCTTTTCTCGCCGCGTTGCGGAGTACGCCAGCAACGTACGCGGCTCAAACCCCGTCAATGAGTACCACTCCTTGGTCCTGCGCTTAGAACGAATTGTTCTACAATTGACAGCTGCTGCCGTAAATCGTCGGCGCTGGACGCTTCACATGCACCCACACGCTGCCACGTCGGCGTGATTAACGCTTGTCCTTATTTCCTGAAATAAAGGCCTCTCTCTCTCTTTGAGTAACTTATTGCTATTCTATAAAGAAATAGAATGCTAATACGGCGATTTTGTCTTTCCATTCTGATTCAAGAGGGAAAGTGAAACAGTAACCCGTTCTTGTTTCAGATCATGAACGTTGGTGTCGGAAGGGTATTTTCACTCGTGGCGATTTCTAGAATACTGTCTTCATCAAATCCTGAATCGAAGGAAAGATCGGAGGTCGGTTCTGCAGTCTCGACACCTTCTTCAGGCTGAAATGGGTTTTGAAATTCAATATAGGGGTCAGACTCGTGAAAACATTGAGCCTTATAATAGTCATAAGACATCCCTTGCGGACACTCTTCGCATTTATCTGTTTCCGCAATATAAAAACGTCCCAGCGGACAAGCAAAGCAGGTAGATGATCCACGACGTGAATATGAACCTGGCCAACAGGCCTTACAGAACGGTTCATTCACATTAGCAGTGAAACCGTTGGGTGGACATTCTTCACAAGAGAGTTCAGTGCGGTTGTAGAACTGGCCAGGCTGGCACTTCTCACATGTCCTAGACTTACCAATGTAAACTTCTCCGACAGGGCATTCGAAGCACTCGCTAGTATTTGCGAGTGCACAAGTGTTGCACCCTCGTGGAACATATACAATGTCGTTAGGCGGGCCGGTAGGGCAATCCAAACACTCCAGAATAGAACCTGCGTACCATTGTCCCGGTGGACAAGTTCGACAAGAACCATCAAACATGAGCGACTGCCCCTCTGGACAAGAGATGCATTCCGAAGCTCCGTAGGCGGACCAAGAATTTGTCGGACAGGGGAAGCATGGACCAAACCCCTCTTCGTCTTTGTAGAATCCACTCAGGCATGGGGTACAAACTCCATTGTGATATTCGTATCCCTGCCCGGTAGGACACGTTCCGCATGTATTATCATACATAATAGTTTTTCCTTCAGGACAAGAGACACATACTGTAGCGTTGCTGAAGGATCGAGTACCAGGAGGGCATGGGGTACATTGAGTTTGACCAGGTTCGGACTGAAATGTGTCCATGTAACATGCCCGGCAAAGCACTCTTCCGACTTCGACGGAACCAGGTGGACATTCTTTACATTGAGTTCGGTTGGGAAGTGTAGCAAATCCGAACGATCCAGGTTCACAAGGACTGTTCTCGAGTGAATGACAAAGAACGAGGAAGCCTGCGAGAGAGAATGTTAGAAGGAACATGCTGAATCAACTTTAAGATTTGTTTGACTTGCGGTTTTTCGTTAGAAAAAAGGACATATGGTATCTGAGATGCAACGGCTCACTGTCTCGTATAGGCTTGAGTTACTTGCTGAACTCCGGGAAGGGCATCATCACCAAGTGTGGTATCACATTCATGTGAAGAACGAATGAGAAGTGAAGAAACCGGACGTTCCACCACTTTCATGATACTGCCTCTCTGGGTAACAGGTACACGTGTACAGGACACGGTACATGCAGGAATTCCAAATTACAAGGGTACGTGTAGTGCATGTAACTTCCGTTTCGTCAAAGAAACGTGACAAATTAAAAGCTTTAAAAATGTTCCCGTCGCAACCGAACTCTTCGGTTACACGGCGAAGCCTTCAAAGCATCGATTGGTTTCGTTTAGGTTTCCTAGAGGTTGTCTTAATCTTGTCCACGACGAACTAAGATGGCTGCGAATTATTGAAAACCATCTAATCCTCGTATCAACATAGGCTGCATAACAGGTGAAAGTGAGGAAGAGAAGAAGTGGAGTAGGGTCATTGCCCGGGAGCCACCGAAAAGGCGCAGCAAAGATTGATTGCAATGCTAGAAGTGATAAAACTAAAGGGTTTCCACCATACAATCAAGTATTTTCACCCAAAACACAACTGTGGCTGATTTCGGAATGAATATGAATAGAAATCGAAGAATTATGTACTCAAGGTAGGAAGCTTATGTTTTAAATTTAACAGTTTCAAGTGACATTGGTGAAGAAGTTTCAAATTTATGGGAAAGGCTGACTTAATAAGAGAACCTTGGTGAAATCTGTGCTCAGCAACAAATCTTGTTCTACATGAATTGAGCCGTCTTCATGCTTTAGATATCTGCGTTCTACTGCTCTTTGGTGGGAAGGATATCTACACCTTTGAACTCGTGTTTCTACTACGTGTTAATGTAATCCATGCTTTCGTCTATGCTGTCGACAGACAAGAGATCGATTAGTGGACTGTTTTCCGCCAACCATGGATTGCATTCCTTAACAGCAGGTATGCATCTTACACAGTGTTCTTTAAATAAGCCGAGCCTGCATTGTCATGACATGGTGGTCCCTCTCCGTCCAGTCGTTAACCTCCATTCTCGCATGAAACGCTACCCCCACAATGAGCCTTGTCTATCGTGAACGTCTCGACTTCCGCGCTAATGATCTGCCTCACCTTTCATCACAAATCCAACCAACTTTCGTTTTTTCGTCTGTAAAGAGTTTTGAAACTAGTTTTGAAACTCTTTCAAAGCATTGCTGTAGACGGAGGATATCCTCGGACGAGTATCAAACACGTTAAAACTTCTACTTTATTCAAAACTTTTTTAGAACATTTCTTTGATCCTCATCTCTTGCTATTTGAACATTTATTTTTCACAATTCAGCATCTTATCATTACTCTATTTGATCTTCTTCATAGTATAGTCAGTCATATTTCATCTGTGAGGTCTTCTCCTGGTCAGAAGACCTTATGAAACAACATAGCGACATCACACTTCGTTCAGTTCTCGTTACAAAACCAAATGCGATTCAAGCACAACCATCTATTTCTTGCTCGAAACCATAGGCTGGAATCGTATATATAAAACTCTTGTTCTCCATGTCTTCAAAGAAAACGGTGCAGACACGCAAACACACTCCTACCTAGTAACAATCCTTTAAACACTTTCGAAACGTACTGCAAACCAATATGAGTTATAGCAGGCATGGATCCTCCTCCAGAGACGGTGGCGACAAAGATAGACATCCGCGGTCAAATAAGATGAGCCTGAATTATCTTCTGGATGAAGAGGATAACAAGAGGATGGATGTTTCCTACATCCTAAATAGTCGTACTCCATCGGCATCGAACTCAGATAGCAGGGGTCGAAGAGCTGCGTCATCCTCTCACACGAACAGTGGCGGAGCTACAGGTAGGCAGGTGCCATCTCAGAGGGCAGGGTATTCCAATACAGAAGGAGCAGCTAGTGTTGCAGCGCGTCCGAGTGCGGCGGGAACGTCGAGCAGAGGCGCAGCCCAAGCGGCTAGTGAGGATGAAATTCTGCCTGCACCTGCACCTGCCGCCGCAGCTCCAAAACCAAACCCTTACTCTCAGGGTTACAAGGGTAGCGATGTTCCTTCTGACTCTCCTTTCGCCAAAAGAGAATGTCACATCTGTAAGAGAATGATCACTCGAAAGGGTATGCCCAATCATCTCAGTAAATGCAAAGAGTACAAATGCAATGAACCGGGATGCAATTTTAAGTTCTTCTTGAGTTCTAAACTCAAATCTCATTCGAGGGTTCATATGCCACGCCAGTTTCCATGCAGGCTGTGCGGTGCTAAGTTTGCCAGGAGGGACCATTTAGAAAGGCATCATAAGAATGCATGCCCGAGGAATTCTGAGTCGCGAGCGCAAAAGAAATAGAATGAAGGCGGGCTTCAGCTTGCTATGGCAACGCTACCGACAGTCTCACAAATAAATTCAGTTTGCGCCACATATATCAGGCTGTGCTGTGCCAACTTTGCCAACTCGGGCCCTCTTGACCGAGGGCGAGAATATAGAGAGAGTTTGCTGAGTTTGCGAGAAGTGAAGAGAGGCAGGGAAGTCTCAAATTGAGCCCAAACTCCTTACAAACTACACCGTTCTGTCGAACCCACCACGACTCTTTCTGGGCAGTGATGTGATACGCATTACAACTTTGAGG
Organism: Gracilaria gracilis; assembly: GCA_030374805.1. Taxonomy (NCBI): domain Eukaryota; phylum Rhodophyta; class Florideophyceae; order Gracilariales; family Gracilariaceae; genus Gracilaria; species Gracilaria gracilis. The sequence continues at coordinate 243,733 of JARGSG010000069.1, forward strand.
GAGAGTTAAAGGCAGCGGTACTCAAACATTCCGCCCATGAAGTGCTGGCAGTTGCTATTGATTGTTCTGGTACCGAAAACAGAGAGACGAAGAAGAACGCGCTGGATGTGCTTGACAGCTGCTGGCCGCCAGCCGCGCTGCGCGCGCACCGCGCACAGCGGCTAGGTGCAGGACGTTGCGTTTGGCGCGGACGCGCCGCGGCTCGTGCGCGGCGACGAGCACCGCACTCTTCGCGCGCGCGTGCGACGCGGCGATGCAGTCACGTGCGCTGACGGCTCGCCCGTGGCGTCGGCGTTGCGGAACATGACGCTGCACGTGTGCGACGTGGTGGAGCACGTGGCCACGCACTGCTCTGCGCTTCGCACTTTGACCTTTTCACGTTTGTTTACAGTGTCATTATGAGAAGGTACGATTCACGTACTGTAGCTTGCGTCAAAACGCTTGCTGGAAGGTACGAAGGTACGTGTACCCGTGTCGTCAGCAAAATCACAACCATTACAGTGGGTCCGTCCGAAAATCCCAAGAGTCCCAAACGCCAAGAGGAGAACCCCTTGAGCTCAGAAGGACAGTTCCAGCAGGGTTACACGAAAGCCTGTGTAACCGTTTCATGTCCTTTTGCTTCATGCAAATAAAGCTTCTCCATTCTTCGATTGCCCCAGTCCTGTTCCGGATGCACCAGATGTTCCGCTCAAGATGCGCATTATTCTTGAACCGCTTTCGCTTCAACAGTATAACCAGATTTTATTATACATGAAAAAGACAAACTTAGCAATTCAAGAACTACTCAATCAGCCCAAAGAAGAAGAGCAAGAGTTTGCGGCAGAGTGTGAGTGCGAAGAAGATAGAAAAAAGGAAAGCAAGAAAAAGGGAAAAAGAACGGCAATCGTGAAGGTACATGGACTTACACCTACAAAGATGTGAGCACTCTCCTAGATATCATTGAGGAGTACGAACCAATTGGATAAAATGGGTGGAAGAAAGTATTTCGAGAAAACAACATCTATCGCCGTGAAAATGACAGACCGTTTAGAAGACAGGAAGGATTGAAGAAGAAATACGACAGGCTGTTACACGTTCAGAAACAAACTGGTGATCTATCTTGTCCTGAATTAGTGCGTCGGGCAAAGAACATTCAGAAAGAAATATTGTCCAAGATAGCCTCTAGAAACTTCAGTAGTAAACTTGATGTGGAAGAGGTACTTGAAGAAAACAAAAATTCTGGAAACAACACTCGGTCAAACCAACATGCACGTTCCGAAGTCCTCAATGATCCCACTTTGGTTTCCCGTAATAGACCAGCACCACAAACGCGTGAGCGTTCTGCCAAACGAATCGAAATTGATTTGCTTGAGAACCTTAAGCGCATGACTTAATCTATGTCGGACCTCGCAACCGCTCAGCTTCAGAAAGAGAAAAGAAAAGAGCTCGGAGAGCAAAATATGAAGCAGTTAATTACCTCTGCACTTGAGAAAGGGCAAGAGCAAATGGAAGCAAGGATGCACATTTCCATTCGAAGTACTCTCCGAGAACTGTTTGGTCGCTCTCAAAGTAGGAGCGCCAATGACGAATAGGGGCCAGAGTCATTGCTTACGAAACTCCGGACGACAGCCAGAGAGATGTACTACTTGGCGGCAGAAAAGCAGCACTGTGGCGTTCTACGGCACGGAGAAACCGTTTGCTGCTACATCGCGCGTAGGGAGTGTGGAATGAAGACGCTAGCTCCTTTTACTTTTCTCTTTGCGAGTTCGATCTCGGTTTCCTTAAATATCTACTGGTCACTGTAATGTTTGACTTTTGCGAAAAATGCAATGCGGCAAAGTGTGTCACTCGAATGTTTGACAGTCCCCGGTTGGCGCATTGCATTTTGAGTTCTGTCGTGGGTGGGGTACAATGTTGAGTTCTTCCCGGATCGTACGAAAGCGATCGCGGTGAATTGGTTTTGTTAGCATGTCCGCTAGCATTTCCGTCGTTGGGATTCGATTTAGGTTGATGGTGCGTTCAGCCACATGGTGCTGCAGATAGTGGTGACGTAAATCGATGTACTTTCTACGTTTCGTTGGTGCTTGATTTCCCGCTATCAACACAGCGCTGCGGTTGTCGATATAGTGCGGAGTGGGATGTTCCTGCTTTGTTTGTGCGGATTCTAACAGTTTTCGTAACCATTTGGTGTGTTGCGTTGCGTGCGTTGCTGAAATGTATTCGGCTTCTGTTGTGGATAGCGCTACTACAGTTTGCATCTTGGATGACCATGTTATGGGAGTGGTATTGTAGGAATGGATTGTTCCTGTTATGGATTTGCGGTTGCGGGCGTTGGCGAAGTCGGCATCGCTGTACGTGGAGAGAGACGGGTATTTTTCTGTGGCTGTTGGCTTGTACAATAGTCCATGTGTTGCCGTGCCGCGAAGGTAACGAAGAATAGCCTTTAGGGCTTGTTGATGGTGCTTTTTTGGTGTCTTCATGTGCTGTGCCAATCGGTTGGTGGCGTATGTGAGATCGGGGCGCGTGCTGTCTGTAATATATCGTATCTCTCCAAGGATTTGGCGGTATCTTTTGGCTTCTTCCGTTGATAGTAGTGGGCTGTCTGGAGTTTGGTCTATATGTTTGAGGCTGTTATATGGTGTTCTGGCTGGGTTACTTTTGTTCATTCCGGTTTGCTTGAGCAGGGCTGCTATCGTGTCCGGTTGAGAGACATGTACGGAGCCGTCCTTGCTATGGTGTATTGTCCAGTTCAGAAATCTTGTTGGGAGTCCGAGTCGTTTGATCTTGTATTTGGACAGGAGATCTTCGTATAGTTTGTCGATGTGTTTGCGTGTTGATGCGAGAACTAAGAAGTCGTCAATTGTGGTGCTGACGAGTGTGAATGTGTTGTCATCTTCTACTTTCGTGTAGAGGCAGGGGTCGTGCTCTGATGCTTGGTATCCCATTTGGGTGAGTTTGGTTTTGAGGCCGTGGTTGTAATAATAGGCTGCTGGTGGGGAGCCGTATAGGTTGCCATGAAGGAGGCCATATCGACTGTTGTGTTTGTAGCTTCCGTCAAAACGTGGCATCTGCGGGACATACACGGGTTTGTCATGCTGGTACTTTTCATGAAGGTATGCCGATTTTATATCGAAGTGTTCTAGTGGGAGTTGTAGGCTGGCGTGGATGGCTATGAGGAGTCGCTGTGTGCTGCGGTCAGCTGTATAAGTTGTTGTATGTCGAGGGTCGTAGTGCAGGCCGGGTTTCATTAAGTCGCCGCGCAGATTGCATCTTGCTTTTCTTTGTTGTACGGTTCCATTTTCTGTTCGTTTGTATCTGTAGTGCATCATGAGTGGTATGATGGACTCTGGTGGTGGTGTGCTCTCGCGTGGCAGCCAGTGGATGCTGTCATAGCCGTCAAGATTGTCAAGTTCTTCATCGTGAGCTTTCTGCCAGTCTTTGGCATCCGGGTAGGCTCTTGCTTGTGCAAGGTGTTTTGGTGGCGGTGTGTCTATGTTGATGTTGGTTGGCGTGGGTTGTTGGTGTTGTGCTCTTGCCTTGAATGCAGATGCGGTTTGTACTGTGGGGTCGGTTTGTTTGTGATATGGTTTGAAGTCTATGCTTCTGATGTGTTGGTACTGCGTTGTTTTCAGGTTGAAGACGACTATGTGTGTGTGGGATGTGGGGTACATGTACCGTGCTGGATCTGCTCGTGCTTCTATCTTCTTTTTGGGTGCATATATCGGTATGGTACCGAGTTGGCCGAATGTGTAGAGCCGTTGGGTGGGTGGATTTTTTGCGTACCATAGTGAGTATGGCGAGGTGTTGATGGATGAGTGGTACAATAGGTTGTATTTGAATATGGCGTCTCGTGCGGCGTCTTCCCAATGCGTGTCATCTAGTCCGGTGGTATTGAGCATTGCTCTGACTGCATTCATCACTGTCCTATTGAAGCGTTCTGCTATGCTGTTTTCTTGCGGTTGGTGGGGTGTGCGAAGGTGGTGAGTGACGTGATGATTGTGGTAGATCGATTTTATGGCTTTCGACATGTATTACTTGGCGTTGTCGCATCTGAAATGTCGGAGTGGGAGTTGCATATTGTGTTGTATGTGTTTGAGTGTTTGTTCTACTCGGGGTGGGATGTCTTTCCTTTGTTTGAGGAAGTGTGCAATAGCAAATCTGGTTGCTGCGCATATGATGATTAGTATGTGGTTGTTTCCGTGTCTGGAGGTTGGGTGGACTGGTCCACATGTGTCGGAGCTGAGGTACTCGCCTGGCCTGTAGTTGTGTGTTGTTCGTTTGTGTGGGGCGGGATGCATCTTGCCGGCGCTGCATGAGCTGCACGAAATGTCGGGCTGTGTGGGAAGATTGGTTGGCATTGTGGGAATGAGTCTGCGTGAGGCCGTAAGTGACAGCTTGGCTGGGTGTGCATGGTTGAGGGTGAGATGCCAGTTGTAAAGTGTTTGGAGGTTGGACTGTCTTTTGTATTTGTGTGTCGGGTTCGTTAAGTGGCGCATCGTTCTTGTCGTGTGTTTCTGTTGGGCGGGTAGTGTGACGGGTGGTGCAGTTGTCCGCGTTTTGTTGGTTGTCTTTCGTTGTGATGTCGTGGGTTTGTTGGCTTTGGTTGTTGTCTTAATCTTGGGAGGTTTGTTTTTGTTTTTACGGGGAAACGTTCTAGCTGTGTGAGCCTTATGGTGTGCTGTCCAGCCTTGGAGTTCATACTGTTGGTTGCGCCAGGGAGCTGTTGCTATAAGGGCTGGTTGGTCGAAGTAGTTGTGGCGGTAGTTTGGGGCTGGATTGCCGTAGTCCCCGGTGAATTGTGTGTATTTTGTGGGAGAAGAGGACATTATGGCTGCCGGGTGGTAGAGCGGGTAGAGGTCTTTGAATTTTCTAACGAACGCCTTGATGGTAGCAGGCTTGTTGGCTAGTATGTGGGCTACGATTGGATTGTTGGCATGATTTCTGCGTATTCCGGTGATGATGAAGTCGACTGTGGTTTCTTCATCACTGATGTTTGGGTATTGTGCTGCTATCATCTTTTGGCGAATTTCGGTGTGTGATTGAATGAACTCGTCAATGTCGCCTTCCGTTTTAATTTGGATGCTTTCGGCTTCGGTTTTGAGGTACTGATGGTCCTCTTTCGTCGATCTGTTGATATGTGCGATGATTTTTGTGACAAGGTCGTGTGGGGTAGGTCTGTCTTGTGGGATGATGAGTAGACCGAGTATGTTTGGTGGCACACTGCTCAATACTGCGGATAACAGTTTGTTCTTCTTCTCGTAGAATGTTTCCAGTGCTGTTGGGTCTACGGGAGGTTCGGGATTGGATTAGAGGTGGTCCATTGCCTTGATCGTAGCAGCATACGTCTGGAGTGCAAGATACCACGGAGCATAGTTACTGCGGTCTAGTTCTGGAAGTTTGTGGAGTCTGTCGGAGTTCATGGTGGCTGTAGTGTGTGTTTCTAAAGCTGGTGTGGTGTGTGACTGTTTTGATATTGTTGCGTCTGTGGCGGTGATTGTGGTGGTGCGAGTGAGCTGGGTTGTGTCTTTTGGTTGATGTTTGTCTGCGGCTGAGAGTAGTGCGTTTTGGTACAGTTCTAGGACGTATTGGTCGTTTCTGAGTTCACGGCCTAGTTGGCGTGCTTCTCTTGGGGTGGGGTTCGCCGCCCTGGATGGGTTTGGTGAGCGCTTGGGGTGTGGTGGGTCGGGAGCTTTCTGAGCTGGTCAGTGCGTAGGGCCCATAACCTGTGGAATAAAGACGCTAGCTCCTTTTACTTTTCTCTTTGCGAGTTCGATCTCGGTTTCCTTAAATATCTACTGATCAGTGTAATGTTTGACAGGGAGGGTGTCGGTGTAGGTAGGTTTGGTGATCTGCATCATGGCGGTGGCAAACGCGCTGCTGCTCGAAACAAATGTTCATCGACAGCGCTCCAGAAGAAAACCAACCGTTTGCAAGCGGTCGTAGTGGCTCGACACGTCCGGCTGATACAGTTTTTGCAACTGTTGTATGCACTTGGTTTCAGTAACGAGTACGACTCTGCTGCCTCGTTTCTTGGCCTCCCTCAGAATCGGAAGCGTACGTTGCTCTTCGATGGCATGCTTGTTACCCTGACCAGAGCGTATAAGGTGCTCAAGGTCGCCGCCGCATCGCAGCACACACACGTGCCTCTTCTGCACGTCGGGCTGGATGTGGAACTTTGAGAACGCTGTCACCAGCTGCTGCGTATGCTTGAGACACATGCGAGGGTGTGCAATGTACTTGGAAACAGAGAGTGAATTGCAGCGCTGGAAAATTCCAAGCTGTTGAAGCTCCGAGTAGTCCAAACTATCGCACTGTTCCACGAATCAAACCAAGAACCTGCGCACGTTGAAGGTGAGGTTGCAAGTCACCCGCAGCGTGTCAAGGAACGGTGTATGAAGCTGAAGGTAGTGCGTCATGTTGTACCCGTGTCCCGTAAAATTGTCGAGCGTGGTAATGCGCGCGCCAGTGACATTGGCCAGCATGGGAATGGGTTTCAAGCCAGACAGAACGGCGCAAATGCCCTCTTTGTTGACGGCAGAACGCTGCAAGAAGATCTCCTGCGGCGGCACGGACGCAGAACCACCTTGTGAGAGCGATGTGAGAGCGACAACAAGCGCGCGTACAGGCTGTGGGGCAAAGCCGGGAACGGAAGGAAAGAACACAAACCGCGCCAGCGGCTACGCAACCAAGGTGTTCAGCCTTGCTCCCTATTGGGGCAGAGCAGTGGCAGAACCCTCCGATGAGGCCGACACGTGCCGGGCGTAACTCCGGGCGGCCTCTTCCTGACTTACAGACGGAGGTTGGGGGTGGCAATCGGGGTGCCAACAGGATGGATTCCACTGGGTGTGGCGTATCTCGTAGCAAAAGGGGCGAGATAGAAGGTAGCAAAATGAACCGCACTGCGGAGCACAGACTCGTGAGAGCGGGGAATAATCCCGAGACAAAAAGGGGCAAACCTGTACAACAGGGCGAGTGTAACGAAGCCGTAAGACGGGAAAACAGAAAGAGTGTATGGAAGAATAATAAATAAGAGGCCGTAACGACGGATCGGTGCTTCTCGGTGACGGAGGTGGATAACTTGTCCGGATAAGCGGCGGTATTCCCCGGGAATGGGGCGAAAGACCGTGCGCAAGCGGAACTCAAGCTAGAGCCAAGGCCTCGTTGAGGTTTACTTCCCCGTACAGTGGCGGCAAGTGCCGCCACTTAAATACGGCTGACATATATCACTAAAATATCTAAGTACCCCGGCACGCCGGCCAACACTACCCACGTGTACCTCCGTGGCACCCTTGCAACGGCGCACCCGGTAATCGGGCGCGGGCACACACGTGTCGCGCCAATCCTACCCTTCATAGGCGGATCCCTAATCCGGGCCCAGTAGGCAAATAGACTTCATAATAGTAGGAAGTTCAGCCGAAAATAACAACGGATATATGAGTGGCATCCCCCTCAGTCCCTGCCAAGGGCAATTGCTCTACATCTCCCCCTTCTCAGGCTGAAACTTCCGACTCGTTCGGCTTCTCACCTCCCATCATGGGCCCATATAGTCTGGACTCCGGCGGTGAGCCTAACGACCACTCGGACTCCAACAACTTGGCACTCGTACCATACTTGGCACCTTCGACTATCATCGACACAGCGATGCCTACCAATAACAACAACACCTCCGGTAATCCCGGCGCTCCCCCAGGTGGGACTGCGCGAATGACCGCTGCCGGACCGCGGTTCCGGTCGGTACCCTTGCCTCAATCGTCGGGGGCTTCCGCTTCCGGCGCGGCGTCCGTTGCGACAGCAGCGGCTCCGGATCCAGCTCCTGTGTGGGATTGGTTCCATGCTAGCGTGCCGACAAATACGGGAGGATGGCCCAGTCTTGGTAGTCTCCGCGTACGCGATCCTCACCGCCATAGCGACCTGTTTGCACAAGCCCCGTGGTTCAATGCCGAAGCCGTTCGGAATGAAGCGTTGATCAACTCCTACGCCATTGACGGTATCCTCCCCGGAGGGCTTCCCGTTAGCGTCGTCCGCTCATGGGACTGGCTTGCCCGTATCACGGTCCATCCAAATTGTCTCTGGTATACGAGAAGCGAGAGCCCGGCGTTCGCTCGCCGGGAGATTGCCCGCATTGGGTATGCGCGACATTTTCGGGCGCCGAACGAGCATCCGGTTCCGTCCCATTACGGGTTTGACGTGGCCTACTACCGTACGTTCGGCGAGGTTGAGTACGGAGATCGACTGGCTGTTGCCTTCGACGAGATAGACCGCTATGCGGATGTCGTCCAGCCCCACCAGGATCTCATCCTGTGGGCTCGTCCGATTCTTCGGGCCGAGTTCCGGTACCTCCGCAAGTCGTCGCGGCGCGAGTTCTTCGAAGGCCTCCGTCACGAGAGGAAGTGGCGATCCCGCTTCGGGGTTCTGGTGCCGTACCAATGCTCGGAGGTTGAGCGAATCGCGGCGCGTTTTCGTCAAGGGCGATACGTTCCGCTGCCATCGTTCTGGCCTGCGGTCGAGGTCCCTCGAGGGTGCCATGTGGAGCTCCCCCCATGCCTGACATATGTCGGGTCGTACTACATGAAGAATCCGCCGCGCGGCCTTTGGAGCATCCTTGCCACCGAATGGACTGTCCGTGTCGCGGCTTTCCTCCTCTGGGAGGCGTATGATCATTACCGGCTTTGGTTTGTGCCGGAGATGATTCGCCGATCCATTCGGAATTTGGACCTCACCGATGTGCTCGGATCCGTCCGCAACGCGCGGGAAGTGGTGTCTTTGGTGGAGGTCATCGACGGTGTCGAGTGGGACTCCGTGCCTGCTAGTCAGGTCTCCGAGGGTATCCGTCGGGTTACAGACCGGTCTCCCGGACGCGACGTCAACGCTGGCGACTTTGTGTACTTCGACCCGTGGGAATGGGAGATATTCACAGCCGCCGAGGCGCGGGAGCGGCGTCAGGTCGAGCGGAGCATCCCAGAGGGCCATCCTCGTGGGTTCGTCTTCGTCGACGACGAGGAGGACGAGAGCCTTGATGAGGCAGGGAGCCCTATGGACCAGGGAGCGGACCAGCAGATCGACGTGATCGACGTAACCGGAGATGACGGCGGATCCGCTGATGCGGTAGTGCAGGGTACGCCCAACTCGTTTGGCGCGTGGCAGGCCTCCGCTTCTGGGGGCGGGGCCGGTTCGAGTACTGACCCCCAGGCGATCGTCATCCGCAGTTTCCTTCGCGGCATGGGTGTGCCCGTGTCTGACACGGTGACCGACTTGGCGCAGCTGCAGGGCCTTGCGGCTCAGTGGTTCGCCCAAGGTCATGGGTCCGGTTCCGGACCGTCCGGCGTGTGATCGAACTCCGTAGATACCAATATCTCTTGGCCCTATCATTAAATGTGTCCGGTTGCTACCGGCTTTTCGCAAATTCTCTTCATCCCTCCCCCTCCTCAGGGGGCAGCACCCCGCGAGGGGCGCCTGTTCCTTATCTAAGGGAGGTATTCCGCTTGAAGCGGCAAATTCCTGTTCTTCGACTTCCTCTTCTTAGGCTTCTTCTTCGTCTTCTTCTTCTATTCCACTGTATCGTGGCTTGTCCGCAGAAGCGGAAAATGTTCCGCGTGAGCGGCATAGCTAATGTGGGGGTTAACCCACTTGGGCTTTGTCGAGCGTTTCCGGTGTCGGCGTACCGGTCTTCCGGTGGTACTGAAGTACTTTCGAGCGGGGCAGGTGCTCGATAGGTTCGTGTGTGTCCTCCGAAGGGGGGTAGCCGTACCAGCGGACTTGGTATACCAGCTCTCCAGTAGAGTCTAGGCCGTGTTCGACTATACGGTCCACTACGAACTCGCGTTCGTAGACACACCGCTCTGGCGCCTTGACCAGTGGGTCCTCGCCAGAGGCGTTCGATGGGTCCTCGTTAGCGGGGCGGACTGCTCTTCCACTGTCGTGGCGATCGCGGGTGATGGCCTTCGACTTCCGTCTAGGCGGAAATGCATCCTGTACACCAGGTCTCGGTTGCGCTCCCGAGGGAGCTCCTCGGAGGGTTACGCTCCCCAGTGAGGGGTCTGGAGCCACTTGCTTCTGCGGTTGCTGTGGGATCCCGTCTGGACGGACTCCGAGCTTCCGGTGTTCCGGGGAGATCGTCTCCATCGACGGGAAACCAACCTCCGTGTGAGGGGCTAGCGAGCGGTGTTCCGTTACGCCCGTTGACGACGGTTCGCCGCCCACGGCGGACTGTGTGGTACCAACCGTCGCGGCGCCGTGGTGAGCCGTATCAATTACGGATCTCCCGGTTTTTGACGGCTCATCACTCTCCGTGGCACGCGCGTGCCCACGGCGTGCGTTGTCATACGCATTGTCATCCTTCAAGGGAGGCGGTTCATCCACTGTGCGTGGCCCGTGTCGCGCCGTGCGCGCGTCGAACTTAATTGGCTTCTGTCCACCTAGAGTGGTGTCCCCCTGTACTGATGTGGCCGTGTGCCCTGCGGTTCGCGTGCCATTATTGACCAAGTCGATTGCACCTCCCAAACCTGGGTCTGCCGTCACAGCACGGTCTTTAGCAACCAATTTCTCTTCCGAATGATCGGTCTCCTCCGCTGTCGGGGCAACATCGGTCTCCTCTCCATTCCGCAGTAGCGGTGCGTCGCCAGGTGTGCTCCCGGACGTCGGGTTTTGAACGACGCCGCTGCTGTTGCGGGTCTGCGCGTCCTGTTTGGGCGTAGTCTCTCTAAGTGAGGACTTTGCTTGCAGCGGCGACGTTGAAGACCATAACTGGGCATCCCGTGACATTGGGCTTTCGACGGGGCGCTTACTGTCACACGTCCGTGCGTTCTCCGTCCGCGACGGTAAAGCAACCTCCACTCCGTTCCTGGCGGTGTCCCGCGAGGGTGCAGTATCCGTTTGCAACGGCGTAGACTGCAAAGGAGCGGTGCACCCTGAATGAGCGTCCCCCTCCCCCTCCTTAGCTGGAGCGGCGGGGCCCGGAGCGATAATCCCAGTAGTGGGCACGATGCGTGTGTGCACATACGCATCTGGCCCAATTTTCGGGGTACGTTCCGATTCCGTGGGGAGGTCGGCCAGACCGCGCGCGGCGTGCGGTAGAATTGACAGGCCGAGCGGGGCGTCCCTGCTAATAGCCAGAGACGCTGCCGGGGTAGCATCCGACCTGGTCAGTCGGGGATGGGCTTCTTGCACGGTGGGTTCCGGCGGTGGTGCCGGCGTAACGCGATCACGCGAGAAGCGTTCGTGTTCACCCTTGAAGTCAAGGACAACCGTTGTATCGGTAGTAGAAATAACCCTGTAAGGGCCGTCCGCTATCGGAGAAAGTTTATGGCGTTTCTCTTTTTCCGGATTGTAGTAGTCTTTCCGGAGAAATACATAGCCACCTTCTTTGATGTGTGGGGCATTCTTTCGCACACGTGAGTCGAAGTTCCGCTTGTAGGCGGCTTGTGCCTTAGCGATTTGCTGCCCAACTACGGGAATGATTTGCTTCAGCCATGCTTCCAGGCGTCCCTGTGTAGACGGGGTGAAAGGAACTTATCCAGCGTAGGTTGGGGCTCGACAGCCACCGATGGTGGTACACGCGATAAGACCAGTTCGAACGGAGAGATCTGGGTAGTGCGATGTACCTGCGTATTGTAGGCATATGTCACCGCATCGGTGTAGAGATCCCATTCCGACGGGTGGTCGGCGACAAAGGTTCGCAGCGCATTCAGCATGGTGCGATTGAAGCGCTCCACCTGGCCGTTACTTTGCGGATGGTAGGTCGTAGTAAACCAGTTCTTAATGTCCAGTATTCGACAAACGTCCTGGAAGAACTTCGCAGTGAATTGCGACCCATTATCCGATAGTAAATCAATCGGCGGTCCGTAGACAAACACCCAGTGGGTTACGAAAGCTTGCGCGACCGCACTGGCGGTGATCTTCGTCAGAGGAACTGTCCGCACGAGCTTAGAAAAGCGGTCGGTTATGACCAGTAAAAACCGATTACCTCGGCGTGTCCTGATAAACTCGCCGAGTATGTCAATCGCCACGAACTCGAGTGGGGCCCTTGCGGGGAAAAGTACCAACTGTTTGGAGTACTTCCGCAGTTTGACGCGGTTCTTTGCACAACCAGAACATCCACGAGCAGTGGCATACGCATCAAACGCCATAGCTGGCCAATAGAAGTCTTTTCTGAGGGTGTAGTACAACTTCCTTCCACCAGGGTGGGCTGACAACTTCGCGTAATGCGACAGATGCAAGACTCGAGATTGAAGCGAGTGGGGTACCACAATCTGTGGCCGGTCAGTAACCGTTCGAACCAAGAATCCTTGGTCGTTTATGCCAAAAGGCAGTTGAGCTCCACCGTTCAGACGGGCACGAACTTTATTGCAAAACGGGTCCGTATACTGTTCCCGAATCAATTCTTCCGGTGTTATCGACACGAACGATCCCGGTACTGGCTCCGTATCTGAAACGGCTAAAACAGCGTCATAGACGTCCCATCTTTCCAAATCTTCGTCTTCGTCATCCTCCATAAAGAAGCAGGGTATTTCCAGATCATCGACTGGCTCAGCTTCGGCCGCAGTCAGTAAGCGGGAAAGTGCATCAGCCTGAGTGTTCAGGTTTCCCTTCTTGTACTGCACGTCGAAGTCGAACTCCGATAATCTTAGCCTCCACCGCATCAAGCGGCCAGAGGGCTCCGCAATCGAGAGAAGCCATCGCAGAGCCGAATGGTCGGTATGAACGGTAAAATGTACTCCCATGAGGTACGGTCGCAGCGTCTGGAGAGCCCAGACTACTGCTAAGCATTCTTTTTTGGGTACCGAGTAATTCCTTTCATGCACGTTAAGGCTTCGAGACCAAAAACCAATTGGAAGTCGTTCGCCACTCTCCGTGGTCTGAAACAGGGCACAGCCGATCTGAAAATTGCTGGCATCCGTATCGATGGCATAGGGCAATCCGAGATTCGGCAGGGAAAGAATTGGCGGCGAAGTTACTGCGTCAATGAGCGATGAGAATGCCGTTGCCTTACGGTCATCGAATGGTTCCAGTTTCACTGGCTGTCCCTTTCGCAAGAGTGCATTCAATGGAGCTGCTATATCCGCGAAGTGCGGAATAAAACGGCGGTAGACATTGCAAAGGCCGAGGAAGGATCGCAGTTCTGTTTGAGTCCCTGGGTGTTTAGCCTCCTTGAGGGACCGCACGCGTACAGCGTCTATCGATAGCCGTCCCGGACGGATTATGTGGCCGAGATATTTCACGGTATCGGTAAAGAACTCGCACTTCTTCAACTTCAGTGTAATGCCTGCCTCTCGTAGGACTCGCATCACCTCCCGAACGTGGGTCAAGTGCTCGTCCAGGTTACTGGAGAACACAATGATGTCATCCAGGTATACCAGGCACGTTTTCCACTTAAAGCGGGCAAGCAAAATGTCCACTGCTCTTTGGAAAGTGGCAGGGGCGTTCGTGAGCCCGAAGGGCATCCGGTTGAATCGGTATAGTCCTTGATGACATACAAACGCCGTTTTATCACGGTCCTCTGCCCTCACTGGGACTTGCCAATATCCCCAGTTCGCGTCGAGGGTCGTGAACACTTTTGCGCTTCCGAGCGAATCGATACATTCGTCCATCCTCGGGATGGGATACACGTCCTTGACGGTAGCCGCGTTAAGCTTGCGGTAATCGATACAAAAACGCCAAGACCCATCGGGTTTGGGAGCGAGTACCACGGGCGAGGCCCATGGCGATTGGGCCGGTTCAATGACTCCGGCGCGGAGCATCTTCTCGACTTGAGTCTTCTCTTCTTCCCGGGCTGTTGGTCCTGCCCTGTAGGGGTGTTGCGAGATTGGCCGAGTGTTCGGCATCAAATCTATCCGATGTTCGGTGATCCCAATTTTCCCAAGGGAACCGTCCCACATGGGGGTGAACTCACGTAGCATATCCCGTAACTTCTCACGGTGAGACTCTGGGACATGGTTAAAGTCTAGACACTGGAGCTCCTGTACGGGGTCCTTCTTCTCAGATCCAGGTGATTCTGGCCTTCCTTCCGACAGTGTCGGCGTTGCTTCTTTCGACGAGTTCAACACTTCTTTACCCGACGAGTTCGGCTCAGCGTCTCCCGACGAAGTCTTTGGTGCAGTTGTGTCAGCGCACTTCCCCTCTCCCTCCTCAGCTTCGAGAATTCCGAGAACCTCGGCGGTAGAGACCTGTGTGGGTACAATAGCCACCGGGTGTGGTAACATGGAACCAATAACTTGGTTCTTTACCAACCTCTGTTGGGAGGAGCTGAAATTAGCAACCAATACCCTGAAGGGCTTTTCTGGCTCAACGAGTACAATCCCATTCGCGAGGGCCACGTTCTGCCTTTCGTAAAGGTGAGGCAATGACTGAACGGTTTGCAGGCCGTGCTGTAGGGACGTGACCGTGACCCATGTCTGGGATTCCGGTGGAATGCAAATAGACCGAGCCACTCGGAGCTTCGTAGATGAACGGTGCGATTCCGCGGGCTGCTGGGCCACTGGCAATGGAACTTGCTTCTTGAAAGCCTTTCGTAAAGGTCGCCGAACAATTGGCACTGTTGTGCCGTCCTACAGCTCGATGGTCCTTCTCCGTGGTCGAATTGCTTCGACAAAACGGTCGCAGAAATCACATCCGAGTATGACCGGCGCAGCTAAACGCTTGCAGACTATGAAGTCCAAGCGGACAACGCAACGGCCAAGGCTGACAATCAGGTCAATTACTCCCACGATTGAAAGGGGCCTATTGTTTGCATCCGCTATCTCGGTCGGCCGGGCCGGCCGAGTCTGAGACAATAACTGCGGCGGAATAAGCGATTGAACCAAAAAGTTTGGACCAGCACCCGTGTCGAGAACGGACAACTGCCGAACCATATAATGGTCGGATATCCCGAGGTCGGCGAAAACTTTGTAGTTTCGTTTCGCCATGACCAGGACTCTATCCGGAGCGCGGAAATTGCGTGACCGTACCCACGGGCGACGGAGAACACCGAGATGTTCCGAGTCCAGCGTCTGTCGTGGCCATCTTCCTCGTAAGGATCGTGACCGGGGAGCGAGGCTTTGCAACCTCCGGCGCAGTTGAGCTCGACTGCGTTTGCGCCGCTCCTTCAAAGGAGGCTCCCATGCTCAGTTTTTCTAAGCGTCGCCGCTATTTTGCGGAGCCGTTGGGCTCGCAGATGCGGCTGCTGCTTCACCTTGATGCGGTGAAGATTCCTGTTTTCCAGGCTGAGTATCCGCCTTCGCACGAAGGTACGATTTGTCGGGAACACGTTCCCGCTCGGCGGGCGTCAACGACTTATAATGGAGAACAATTTTTGCCATCTCCCTGAATGGTAACATACAGTTCGGGGCAATATGACCAGGTCTGTAGCAAACATGGCATATGAGCTGGCGAAGAGAATCCGCATTGGGCGGCCTTCGTTCCTGTCTCGGGGGGTAGGGATCCCTCCACCCGGGACGGGAGTTTCTGTATCCGCCAGAGTGCGGCACTGGCAATGCCGGAACATGATTACCGGCGTACAGAGCAGGATCCGAATCTTCGGTTGTCGGTCCCATCGTGGATGGCAGGTCCGACGTTGCCAAAGATTGGTCACTCTGCACTAGGTGTACGTTGTCGTAGTTGGCATGGGCTGAACCTCTCGATTGATGCTGTGATAAATCCCTCTCTTCCAGATGGAATAGACGGCGTGTGCGAGACTTAATGCCGGCACGTGCCCGTGCCGCATCACCCTCAGCTTGGGCAAATTGAACCAGCTCCAAGTAGGAGATCTTGCGCTTGTTCTCCCGATAACGGGCTACCAAAGTCCTAATCGAGGGAACCAAGCCATCCACAAACATGGTACATCGCTCGGCCGCGGAGTAGACGTTCCCACAGCGGTGAAAGGCCTTATTCAACCGTGTAGAATAAACGGTCTCCGTCTCTTCCGGTCCTTGCTTCGTGTCGCGCAATGCGAGTATGGCCTCTTGAATTGCGTTCCCTGTAGCGTAGGATCGCAGGAGGTACTGTACAGCCTCTGGCCAACAGGTCACTCCTCCCTCGGAGGCACGAGACGATCCGCGGACAGAGTTGTACTGGTCCTCGGCCATACCTTTTAAAAAATAAGGCAGTGCGATGTAGGCTTGCGCCTCAGACATCCGAAGTACATCGGCTTCCCCAACATATCGGGCGAGAAAATCCAACACTAGGATTGGATCCTGCCCAGAGAACTTATTGGGCTTCAGTGTGAGCTCCAGCCTCTTAATGTGGTCTTTCACTCGTCCAGTCCCGCGAGGGGTCCTTTCTCCACTGGAGTCTTCCAGCCGATAATATCGGTACGACAGCAACTTCCGATACAATAAATTCGTCGGCTTCAGTTCCTTGAGTCCAAGGTGCTTTCGTCCTTTAGAACGGCTCCGGGCAACGCCTTGCGTGGCCTCGGTGGCCCGGGAACGGGTAGCACGAGAGCGTGGGGGCTCGTCCTCACTTTCCGAAGAATCGGTTGACGAATCCCTGACTTGGGCATTAGACTCAGAGGATGAAGAAGAGGACGAATCAGGTTCCAATTTAACCTTTCTCTTCTTTCCCGCATGGCGGTCCTTGGAGCGGTGCGACTTCCGAGAACCTTCGGAAACCGGCACGCCGGGCGCCACAGCATCGTGAATGATGGTGTGCTCGACCGTTTCCAGACGGGCCGCTAAGCGGTTTAAACGATCAGCTGCCTGCTCATGCAGGACAGCCGATTCCTTTCGGTCTTCCATGATCTGGTTGACATCAGACCGTAAGACACGGACGTCTTGCGAAACATCCCGAACATCGGCTTCGTACAGCCGTTGCCGGAGTTTCGTAATGTCGTGAATCAGAGCCACGTGAGAGTTTTGCATCACGCGCACTTGTGCCTCTAATTCACGGAGGGTATACTCGTCGGACCTCGACGACATGGCTTCAGCCGCTTGCGCGGAATTAGCCGGTCCTTGAGCTGGTGGGGCCCCATTGTTGGTACGGGGACCCCGGGAAGCCGGTGCTTGAGCGGTATCACCCGGGACGTTCAGTACATCCGTTGGTAACGGCGGGAGGCTCTGAGCCAGTCCAGATGATTCCGGTGGTCCGGCAATTGGGCCAGGTGCAGACCCAGCCTTCGAGCGACCGTTGTTACGGCGAGACGTCATTGTCCGCCGAAGCAATCGGGAGTTTTAAACGAACGGATGCGCATCAGTTTCCACTACAACAAAAGTTGGCCAGAAAGCCGATTCTAGGTCGGGAGACCACTTGTGGGGCAAAGCCGGGAACGGAAGGAAAGAACACAAACCGCGCCAGCGGCTACGCAACCAAGGTGTTCAGCCTTGCTCCCTATTGGGGCAGAGCAGTGGCAGAACCCTCCGATGAGGCCGACACGTGCCGGGCGTAACTCCGGGCGGCCTC
This sequence comes from Gracilaria gracilis, assembly GCA_030374805.1. Lineage (NCBI taxonomy): Eukaryota > Rhodophyta > Florideophyceae > Gracilariales > Gracilariaceae > Gracilaria > Gracilaria gracilis. The sequence goes on from JARGSG010000069.1 coordinate 261,082, forward strand.
TTCCTGACTTACAGACGGAGGTTGGGGGTGGCAATCGGGGTGCCAACAGGATGGATTCCACTGGGTGTGGCGTATCCCGTAGCAAAAGGGGCGAGATAGAAGGTAGCAAAATGAGCCGCACTGCGGAGCACAGACTCGTGAGAGCGGGGAATAATCCCGAGACAAAAAGGGGCAAACCTGTACAACAGGGCGAAGTGTAACGAAGCCGTAAGACGGGAAAACAGAAAGAGTGTATGGAAGAATAATAAATAAGAGGCCGTAACGACGGATCGGTGCTTCTCGGTGACGGAGGTGGATAACTTGTCCGGATAAGCGGCGGTATTCCCCGGGAATGGGGCGAAAGACCGTGCGCAAGCGGAACTCAAGCTAGAGCCAAGGCCTCGTTGAGGTTTACTTCCCCGTACAGTGGCGGCAAGTGCCGCCACTTATATACGGCTGACAAATATCACTAAAATATCTAAGTACCCGGCACGCCGGCCAACACTACCCACGTGTACCTCCGTGGCACCCTTGCAACGGCGCATCCGGTAATCGGGCGCGGGCACACACGTGTCGCGCCAATCCTACCCTTCATAGGCGGATCCCTAATCCGGGCCCAATAGGCAAATAGACTTCATAATAGTAGGAAGTTCAGCCGAAAATAACAACGGATATATGAGTGGCATCCCCCTCAGTCCCTGCCAAGGGCAATTGCTCTACACAGGCTACACCGCGTTGAGATGAACGGCGCGCAGACGCTGCGGAAACGACTCGGCGGAGCGACGCAGGTTGTATCCCAGCAGAAAGGCGGCCAGCAGGAGCACGAGCCGCACGTGCATCGAAGAGGGCGCGAAACAGGGAGCGGTAGCGGAGACGACGGCCATGTTGAGCGGCGAGCTTGCGCGCGCGCGGCGGCGATGCCGCAGCGGGCGTGCGCGGTGCGACGGCGCAGACGGACGCTCTGGCGGCGCGACGGACGCCACTGAAGAGAGGACGGTATCAAGGCGTGGGTGAGCAGTACAAGCAGCGACGCGAGCAGGGCGACACGGCTTGTACAAAACGGTGGAAGGCGCGCGCGCGTGGGCCACGCCGGCGTGACATGTCGTATCTACATACGTGTCCACCTGGGGGTACGTGTGCTGTGCGTGCTGCTGCTGTTGCTGCTGCTGTTGTTGCCGTTGCTGCGCGCGCGTTGAACCAACGGCGAATGGCGGTGGTGGACGGCCGCGCGTATGTGCACGATGGCAATTGCGGCACATACGGCGACGGCAAAGGCGGGCGCGCGTGGCAGCGTGCGCGTCCACCGGAGAGAAGCGCACGGCGCACACCGGATCCGCACCGGATCCGCACTGGATCACGCGCGGCGACGCGCCGAGCTCCTCGAGCTCTCTGGCTGCTAGCAGCCAGCATTGCTGCAGCAGCAGCAAGGGCACAGCCAGCAGCCGTGTGCGGGCGGTTGGAGCGTGTGATGGGCGCCGTTTGCGCACGGCGCAGACACGCACGGGCATGCGCAGCAGCGGCGGCGGCGGCGGCTGCGTGCGCGCGCGCGAGTAGCCGTCGCGCATGGGGGCCGCTGCGTCACTACCGCGCGCTCAAATGCCGTGCTTCGTTTCGCTGCTTGCGCTTCCTTGTCGCCACCGCTGCAGCCGCCGACGCCGCCGTGCCTCCAGCGTATTGCCGCTGTGCGCACCCGTCATGCAGCACGTCAAGCGCGCCAAGACGCGCGCCCAGCGCGTCCAGCGCGCCCATCCCGTCGTGCCCGCCGCCTTGCCAAACGCTCATTTGCCAGACCTGCGCGCGTACCACCGCCTTTACCGCCGCTCCATCGCCCAGCCGGATGCATTTTGGAGCGAGGTTGCTTCCGCCTTTACGTGGCACCGCCCCGACCCTGACGCTAACGCACACGCCCCCGACCCCGCTCACGCCGCCGACGCCGCCGACGTGCTGGCGTATAGCTTTGACCCCGCCGCCGCTGGCGTGCATGTGTCCTTCTTGAAGAACCGCTTCACCAATGTGTGCTACAACGCGCTGTATAGGTGGCTGCACCACCCTGCAAACTCCCACTCGGTCGCCTTCTAGTGCGAGGGCAACGAGCCTGGTCGCCGTACTGTCGTTACTTTTGCCCACTTGTCCGACATGGTGCAGCGCTTTGCCAATGCGTTGAAGCACCAGTTCAACGTCAACAATGGCGACGTCGTCATTCTATACATGCCCATGATCCCGCAACTCCCCGCCGCAATGCTCGCCTGCGCCCGCATTGGCGCCGTTCAGACCCGGCACTCACAAGATTGATCCCTCCTTATTGGAGGCACCTCGTGATGTCGCTTGGGATCATGCTCTGGCTCAAGCTGAACCCACTTGTCCCGTTGAATGGGTCGAAATCGGGAATCCGTTGTTTGTCCTGTATACAAGTGGTAGCTCTGGAAAACCTAAAGGCGTTGTTCATACTACTGCGGGATATATGATTTACGCTGCCACAACCTTCAAGTATACCTTTGACTACCAACCCGACGATGTTTTCTTTTCAACCTCTGATGATGGATGGATTCAACGAACAGTAGCGTGAAACGTTCAGCTGTTGAAATTGAAGGACAACAAAGTGAACTAGATATCACCAAAGATGGTGATGTGACTGATACGTATGTGGATGACCGTGATGGCAAGTGCGCTCGTACAGGAACATCTTCCCGTCATGTATTGCTCCCTGGGTGAAAGAGAAGATCACATTCTTTCTGAAGGAAAGCTGAAAGACCTCATTCGCAGGGTGAACATCTTCGGTCTCACATTGGTCAAGCTCGACATTTGTCAAGAGGCTGATGAACATCCCAATGCCATGTCAGTTATCACGGACTACTACGGCATGGGTAAGTATGATGATCTGAAGGAGGAACAGCGACTGGAGTTTCTCACAAGCGTCTTGGAGGGTAAACGCCCTCTGCTTCTTGGGAACCACCCGGCCACTGGCAAGGCAAAGAACGTGTTAGACAATTTCGAAGCCGTTTCAGAGATCGGGTCGGAAGCTCGGGGAGCTTATATTATCTCCATGTGCATGTGACCGTCGTATGTTCTTGCTGTGGAAGTTCTCAAGAGAGAGTGTTCTGCAGATTGTGGTGCGAACTCATTACGTGTTGTGCCGCTTCTCGAGACTATCTATATGCTCCAAACCTGGACTATGTAAGAGGTGCCAAGACAAATTTACATATGGTCTGGGTCTTGTTGCTCGCTATACACAGATGCAATTTGGCTATGACCCATGGTGCGGGTGCGATAATTGACGAGATGACAAGCCAAATACAGCAAGCGACCATGTTTGTTATGGTTCGAAGGCAGAACTCTAGTCAGCCGCCGGAACGGAGCCTTCAACCCACGCACACCCCACTCAGCGCATTGTCGCTCGCTAGGGTATATTCGTTGGAGTACCAGGTCAATTGCCGCACATCCCGTTGATATGGACAGAATTCTTCGTTCGTTTAACTTCCGTGCTCGTACAACCTTTCCCGCCGTGATTCGAATGTCGTTCACGAACGCCGAGTCTCCCAATATCGCATATCTCGCTGGCGTGTTGCAGTCAGGAATTAGTTTTGGCCAGTATAATCCAGATAAGTACGCCAGTTTACTATCATGATAACTCCCAGGATAATTCAAATCTGCATGTATGACCTCACCTTTGAAGTTCCAGACTAACAGATTGGTTGCCTCAACCCGTTGTCTCATTGCGTTATAGAATGCGTTTTGCGTGTCGGGATCGCCGAAGTCTAGCACATCCAATCGAGCTCCGTCGCTTACACCAAACACTCCGCGAAGCGCATATCCATGGATTCTATTCTTCTCCAATAATGCACAAGATTCTCTCATTTCTGGTTCTGTCGGCCATGCAATTCTGAACTGTGGATGGGCAGTGTCTTGTGTTACATTCCAAAGAACTTCAACCGCATAATCGAGCCATTCGGACAAAAAAGATGGTGTGATTCTAAATATGGGGCAAAGGGAATACTCTACATCTCCAGTATTCATGTACCACAGAGCAAGGCCCAACAAATCGTCAGTATGCAGTATTGCTTTTCTTTCCAATGCGGTGGGTGATGATCGAAATGGAGAACCATTTCTTGTTATTGAGCGTGTTGCAGAGAACCACGGGAGTAGATCACCGAAGAAGACGGATTTGTTAAAATTTGTTGCAACAATATAATTCGCATCTGTTCCACACAGAAAAAGACGCCGCCATGGTGTTGTGTGCAAGTGCGCGCGTACAATCCCAGAGCGCAGGAACTTTAGGTCTTTGGTTTTTCTTCGTTTACGTTTTGTATGTTTACGGCGTTTGCCTTCACGATGACGGATAAGAAGAAGTATGAGGTTACAGGCTGTCTGGAACAGAACAAGAGAATTTGGTTTTGAGCGTGGCATGAGGGAAAGTTGTCTTGTGAGAGCAGGAGTGAAAGCTTGTTCATATGCTTTGGATGTTGTTATGCGTTTCGAATAAAAAGATGCGTTTCACTTACACGAAAGCTCCTTGTTGCCAGAACTTGGCGTCTGGACAGGGTGCCGCTGACCCCGTCCAGACGCCAAGTTCTGGCAACAAGAACTTCCACGTGCGCGCTTTTGATTTGCTCTTCAACTTGGCGTCTGGGACTTTCGGGATTTTCGGACGGACCCAGTAATTCGAGATCGTCCCCAATTGCCAACTGGCCACAACTCATTCCAGCTCAGGTTTCGAAAGCATCTTTTGGAGATGGGCTCCCCGGTAATGCCGTTGTCGAATAGCTCAAATACGTCTATTCGCAATTTGCGATGCGTTGGTGGTTGGATGTATGACTAAGTAGCATCAACGGTTGCACAACTTCAATGGGTAGAAAGCAAAACAAAGAGTATAAAGAGAGGGGCCAAGGCGAGATAGCCATCGTACGAAGAAGCTGGATGAAACGCCAAAAACAGAAAACTGATACAAACGGCAACCTGGAGCTGTGACTCCCATTTTGCATTTTTGCTTAACGCTATACGCCTGCATCTTTTTTCAATTCTTCTGCACATTGAAGGTTTACCAATTGTAATCGGTGTTAATGGTGTTGGCCATCTGTAGCTATACTAAATTCTAAGTCGTGATACTCGTTGTAATACAAAGTGTACCTGCTCCTTGACGGCGGCCATGTTTTTGCTGTTGAAAGCCGGCAAACTATGCCCGGGTCTGCGGCATTCTTTTAGCTCGTGTGGAAGCATTGCTTTATAGAACGCTGTGATTGGGGGCCCAAAGTCTTCGCATACATCAAACTTTGCGCCTTCGTTGTACGCTGAGTCTGGCGGGGGGAGTGTGATATCTTCTGATGTGTACTTGAACTGCTTTGGAAGCTTGATCTTGATAAAAGAAGTCTTAGAAAGTCGGTTCGGCCCTGCTGATCCCATTGTTCTCTGTTTGGACCTAGACTTGTTTTCTTTCTTCAACCTATTTTTGAGTGGGAGTGAAGACTTGGAACAACAGGCAGGCAACTCTGGGGACTTTGGGATGCACATATGAATGTGATGAGACTGGAGTCGTTGTAGCAAAGTAAGAATGATCACAGAAGAAGGCAATGTGGTCAGAATAAAATAGTGTTTGGTTCTCAGGTGTTCAGGGTACTAGAGCAGAACAGAAGAACTGATAAACGATGCAGTGAAGAATAGAGAGAAGAAAAAGGCCTGTCGAACAGTGTAATGAGTCAGACAGATGGTAACCCGGGTGTGTGGCAAAAGTCGGGGTCAGCAAATCGTCAGCAGGGTCTGGGGGGTGCACGCAACCTCAAGCCCAACGAGATTGGTCGGCGCAAGAGATGATTAGACGAGTTGGAAGAATGCGGCTGAGTGCAAACCGAGTGCAGAAAGCACAGTAGAGGCGCAAATGACAGAGATGTTAGCAGCAAAGTATAGGGAGTGCAACGCAGGAAGCAATCGATGATGCAGAAACAAGATATATGTATGGCGTAGGCCGACCGAGAGCGCGTTGCTGTGATTCGTGACGGCTAGAAATAAGCGGTGTATCTCATGCACTGTCAATGGAGGGGAAGCGAATGATTGAATAGAGACCGTGTAGATGGGATAGTGTTGGGAGTGTTTCGAAACTAACGGGATTCTAAAGCCTGTCACGAAAGTTCGAGACGACAGACCGGAGTGCTTGTGAGCCAGAGAAATCGAGAGAATAACTCAGAGCGTTGGATCGTGGGACGTAGAGGTGGCTTCGGTCGTGCGATAGACACAAGACTCAGAAAGCAGACGGGGAGCTAGTATTCTATAGAGAACAAGGCAAAATGGCCGTATTAAAGAGCGTAGATACAGTCAGTGAGAGCAGATATGAAATGGATGGAAGAATACGATAGATGAGTGAGGTGGTAATGCGAAAAAGTTAGAGTGTGGTGGGGGGTTGCAAATGAGCCAAAGAAGGTTCAAGAGCAGATGTGAATGCGAATCAATTGGATATAGAATATGGCAGTCAAGACCTGGGGGTAGAAGAAGAGGGGGAGTCGAGCAGGGAGCGGTCGCAGGACGAAACTTCTCGGTACGAGCGCGGCGGAGCTTCAGATCGGCAGTTCGACGAATGGCGCAGAGTGTGCTGGCGACGTGTGTGGATCCAAAGCGTACACGCGCAACACGTGTGTTTTCTACACGTGGCAATGTCTTACACGTCATACAGTTGCCCTTCATCCAAACTTGACAGTGTGTGAAAGAGCGGATACGTAGCGCCTTATCAAAGTGATTTCATTGGGCGATGAAACGCCGCCATCGCCGTTGAACGGCTCCACAGCCCTTGAAATGGCTCCAAACGCCTCCAAGCAGCCTAACGAGCGGCGGCTCACTAGGCTTGTTAACTTTAGATAAAGTTTAGAAAATTTTCTATCAAAGGCGAAGGAAGGTATGTGTATACCTTCGTAGTACTGTACCTCCTCGCATTACTTCACCTTCGGCACGAGCCCAAGTGGCCTACTCTTCAGCCGAAAGGGAACGTTCCAGTTGTTACATTAACTAGACAAGTGCAAAACACGAAACGATCAAGCAGAGAACCCCTGAAGGCGTTGCTGCTGACAGTGTGCGCGCGTGAAGGTGACCTGGGAGCTGCGGTAAATTCTACATTTGGCAAAATTGGAGATAAAGAATAAGTGGTACTATTCGTGTTACATTATATAGTACAGTATATTACTTTGCTCGGTTTACAGTCAGTTTTGTGACTTCACGCACTGCGACGCCCTACCAATTACTCGATTAAAAACTGTATTCAACATTACACTGACCAACTTCCTGCGCTGTAAGTATATGTGAATCTGCACGTCAGTGAAGCATTTTTCATTCCACCTTATCGCAAACTACTAGATAGCGCTAAGTAGCGCTACTTGGCGGTGATATCGAGGATTGGAACGCCGATACAATATCTCAGTGAAGAAGTATGGGAAAAAGGTTGGCATACTTCGATGCAAACGCTCAAGGCACATCAAAGTATGCTTTTAAGGTAGTTTACCAGTGCTGTTCAACAGAAAAACATGCGTACTAAGGAGCGCCAAATAGCGATATTTGCGTTATGTAACGCGTCTAAGTACGCATGCAGATTTCGTTTTTGGGATGTAGTTTGTATTTTTTTGGCGTACTTCGATGTGCCTTCTACAGAGCTATGGAAGCACGCCATTATGTTTGGGTCGTTAGAAAAGATTGTAAATCTAGTAGAGTTCTGATATTTGACAATGCGGTAAGTGCGACACTTGCAACAATTAGCGCTAAGTGTCGAAGATGGCGATGATGTTGTCAGGGTATTACCAGATTTGCACTGCCTGCATTGCCTGCTTACAGTGAAACTACAAGGCTGAAATGGAACATCAACGATAAAACAGCGTTTTGCAAACAGCGTCACGCTTTGGATTTCTCGCCATGCCTAATTCCAGCGTATCAACTTGAATCTTATTAATTACTGTAGTGAACAAAACAATTATAATGTGTCAACACTCTGTTAATCGTTAATTTCCCGCAGCTCCCTGCCGATTGGTCTGACGCCACTTGTGGCGTCGAGCGTTCGGCTTGGACTCCAAGCGAGCGCACTTTCTTCCTCTGGTTGGTAATTCTATAGTAGTCGTGTCGCTTTGCCCTTGACGTGTTGACCCAAAAATGGTTTGAACTGAAAAACGACACGACTCTACGACGTCGTTTTCCTTTTATCTATGTGCTCCCGAGCTCACGTGCACCGCGTCCCACCTCCAGAGTATCGCAGCCGAAACCCTCATCGCCCCCAGCGCGGCGCTGATGAATGCACGCACGGCAACGACAGAAGAAAGGAAAAGCGGCTCAAGAGCAATCGCACAAGAGCGGTCAGTGCGCGAAGGTCAGAACAAACAAAGCGAGAGCAAGCTGAGGAAGAAGAAGGCAACGATGTTCACAACAACCGTCGAACACTCAAGCGGGGGAGGACGAGAAGGGCGACTGTGCAGAAGCGTTGAGCACAAGGAGGGGACTCAGGGAAGGCAACGACGGGACGCCTTGCGGCGAGGGAGCTGCGTTTCGGTTCGCGTGGTGGGACCTGTCGGGAGAGCATCCATGCACTTACAGTGTCATTCGCGACAGCTGCCACTTACGGAGCTCGAACACAAACGAGCGCTGGAAGGTACGAAGGTACAGTACAGCGTCAATGGGTGAGTTGCGAATACAATTCCTCTTCAATTCAACGGCTTGTCGACGTTTGCAGCTCAGCAGTTTCGTAAGCGACCCCAATGCGGACACATCCGACAGCTTCCATTTCAGAACTGAAGCTGGTCACGGAAAGTGCACATGCATTTGTTGGCCGAGCGTGAGGCAGTCGGCGGTGCTCACACTTCCAATGTCTCACCGTTTCCACCGCTTTCAAGCACCTGCTCTGTACAAGCCCCATGTATGTATTGCGATGCCCGATGCATACCCTTACCTGATGAGTTGTAATCAATTTCAACCTGCATACAACGAAGCGTCATCAGGCATGAGCCGTTTGCCTGATTGAATATGTGGTACTCTCCGTGAACCAAGCAACAAGTGGTACACAATGTTGTGCACCCTACGGCTATCAAGTCCTGCCAGACCGCTCTCCGAGTTACATGCACCGCAGAGCGTCCAGTTCTTGCGTGTCAACTCCTGCGCACAGCTCACAGTCTGTACCAAACCCAAACGCCAAGGATGGGCGAAACAATTTGCACTATAAAACGGAATCTTCAATCTCTTCGTCGCTCTCAGTTCCATCTCAACCCCAACACCTCTTTCAACATCTCCAAATTGTACTTACAGAGTGCGTCCTTCACTTGCTCTCAAGTTTTGTTCCAAATATTCGATATGGGAATCATCTGCAGCTGCTTTCGCCGTCCGATGAGCCAGGAGGAGATAGCGTTGCAACAAATGAACGACACCTATCATCGCTTCACAGAAATAGAAAGGAGGAGACGGGAATCGTTCCTTCATTCGTTGGCACAATGCACCTTTGGTAAACTGATAGACGAAACCGAAGCAGCAACGCCGGTGCATATGTACGCTTCGCACGAGAATGGGCATATATCTTCACGCTACAACGACGCTGGTGAAGAGGAAACCACACGTTCAATGTCTCCGAACGTGTCGGATGATAGTTGTTGCACCTCCGCCGTTTATCACAGAGGTGGTGTGGATGAAAGAAATCCGCCGCCAGTGCTTTCTAGGATACTGTACTTTGAACAACTACACAGAACCGCTTATTGTTGACAAACATATCACATTAGCTGATTCTGGTTGTGAATGGTAGCAGAACGTGCGATTGGCGTTAGCGGCATATTGTGAAGTGGTCAGTGGTCGTTCGAGAAGTACTTTTTGGTACTCCAAACCCGAAAGAGCGGAAAGAGAACGAAGGAGACAAGAGAGAGAATTAATATGTTGTGTTCCGTTTTATTTAAAACACCTGCGCTGTCAAAGCCAAACAAAGATCCCTGTTGCCCCTTGTAAATATTATCTGTGTCAATAAACCAGAGATACTTTTCTTATTCAATTAGTCCAATCGTACTGGTTTCATTTTTCCAACCACCGTAGTGACCATCACTGCATCTTCAAGAACCAAAACCGAAACACCACCATCAACTTCGTGACTATGTCCGAGCTTTCCGTCAGTAAACAACTCCCTCAAGTACACATCTGACAAGTCTAGGCCAAGAGTCTGCGCCTCATCCAAAGCAACAATCATTGCAGATTCTTTGATTGAGTGTGGAAGTTTTGTGCGTACAACAAAAGATGACGCCACACAATCGTCCTCATGAGTAAATGGCGAAAAGTGTCCCAGTTGAACCTGTGTGAGGGAGATTTCAACAGCCTTGAAATGAAAATACAAGTTCCATTTCAACTTGGACTTTGAATTGACGCTTCGTACCCAGTTGAGATCTTCGAAACTCTTTTCATCACACTCTACGCTTCTTTCAACAGCAGTGAGTTGTGGGACAGGAAATGGAAAAGGAGAACACTCATTCTTCTCCGAGAAATGAGGCAGAAAAATATTGTCGACCATTGCTTCTTGCACTTTTAGCATTTTTTTCACTTGTTGCACGGATGCGCGTTTTCTAATATGGCACGTTATCGTACAAAAAGAAATCGTTCATGTTGGAACTTTTATAACATCCAGCACTCAAGAATGTCAATTGCAAAAATTGCAACTCTTTCTTTTGCCCAGAATATGAATAAGGAATACATTCCTTTTTCCTATTTTCCACGATTATTCCCTTACTGTGAGATTGAAAGAGTGTCGATATGAACATCTTTTTCTTGAATAGTTTCAGCCCTAGTGCCAATTAGCCATCGGCTGATTTGTTCTATTCACCAAACCAATTCAACGATCTACAAAATATTATGTTCATAAATCGTTTTTATTATGTTTTGTCTCGAATTCTTCACAAAAATAACGAATGGTTCGAGCATTGTTAGAATGACTACATATCTCCTTATTTGGTTTGAACTCATTAAGAATGTTTTCTAAAGAATGAAAGCTTAGAAAAGATGGTGATTCCCTGCTTGATCGTTTTGTACTTTGCACTTGTGAAGGAAAACAATTCCAGTAAAAACTAGAGCGTTCCCTTTCGGCAGGACAGTCTCCGCAAAGTAGGCCACCTGGGATCGTGCCGAATGTGAACTCAATGAGAGCCCCCACTACACACAGTTATTCTTCTCTATTGCTCCGACAATCCTCTGTATCTCCATGCGCATCGAGATGAGTGACACTTCCTGCTGATACCGAGAATGCCCAACGCGTCAACAGCATCATCATACACGGCGCAGCATCAAAGCGACGGCAACCCGTCGAACGACGAGGCACAGTGGACACGCTCATCGACGCCAGCGCGTAGATGAGCTCATCGACACCGGCCGCGTTCGCCACTTGCTCACTTTTTGTACGGCGAGTGCGAGCTCGCGTGGCGCCTCGTCGTCGTGCTTTCCCGAGCTTGCTGTTGAGCTGGCGGTGGGAGCTGCTGTTGCACCCGTACAACGAATGGGCTGCGTTTCGTGACGAGCTGTGCAGCTCGTGAGACGGGTTGGCGTTGGCACTGGGCGGGTGGCGGCGTCTGGTACGCAGCGAACGCTGTGGGCGTTTGAGAAACGCCGACAGAATGAATGAAGATAGACAGCATGTTGGGTGTATTGCAAGCGCGGGCACAACAAGTTAGAGATGTCGGAACCGAGCAACCACGAAGCAGCAAGGAAGGCAAGCTGGTGTGGCATGTACACGAGGACGCTTGGAACGAAAGAGTGGAGCAGTGGAAGAAGCAGGCCACAAGGAGGATGAGAAGGAATGGCAGACACAGGCGGAAGACGGCAAAACGCGACTGATGAAGACACGCACGGCACCGAAAGAAAAAGAAAAGGCTGCGCAAGAGCAATCGAACAACAGCGATGAGTGAGCGAAGATGAGGACAAACGGAAGCGAGAGAAAGCTTAGGAAGAAGAAGGGAACGACGTTGAGAACAACCGTGGAGCACTCAAGCCGGGGGAGAACGGGGAGAGCGACTCTGCTCAGGCGTTGAGCACACAAGCAGCGAAGGCAGCGACGCCGACGGCAGGCGGAGCTGCGTTTGGTGGTCGCATCTCTGCGCTGGCCACGATTGAGTGGCGCGTGAGGCGGCGCCTGCGGCGTTGGCGGCGACGGTCGTTGGTGTGCGCGCAGCAATTGGACTGTCGACTGACGGAGCGCTCGGAGTCGGAGAGCATTCGCGCACTTACAGTGTCATTCGCCGAAGGTGCCCCTGCAAGGTACGAAGGTACAGCTGTAATTTTTGCCGTGCAGTTGAATGCCCAGTCAGATGCGGCCAAAGTCTGCGCGGAATCTGTAATTCAACAGAGCCGCGCTTTCAGTGTCTCTTGCTGAGCTTATACACGTAGCAGACGTGCCCAACCGCTCTGAATACTCTCCCGTACCGCATAAGCAGCCACCAGCAGCTCGGGGCAGCCAACCAGCTGCACTGAACAAACGTGAGCAGTGCTCACTGAGCACGCACGCCAATACAGTTCCGAGCATAAAGTTAATGGCTTTAATGTGAACCGCTGATTATCGATACCATCTCGAGCTCGCTCACGCTGCATTCAGCTCCAAATGGAGGAGGCGCCACAGTTCGTTCTTCGTCGTCTTCTTCCGCGGAGCGTGAATGGCATCATCATGCGAAGCCCTGCGGACGACGCGGCGGTGTGGCGGGCATTATCGCTCACGGCCGACGTTCTGCGGCGTTTATATGTGATGTTAGAACTTGTCCAAACGGCTGCGCAAAGTATTGCAGTCCGCTTCTCTTCTGCCCGATCAACCACCATCTTCACCAGTTGCACACGCCAGGCCATTTAAAAACAATGCAAAAGCCCGAATAGCTTGCGATGGCGATGCTTTCGAAACAACCTCGCTCAAGCCCTCTTCAACAAGCACGGGAGCGCGCACAACTGATTTGAACCGCTCAAATTCGCATCAACCCACGCGCATGAGCCTCGTCCCCATTCCCACTAACACTGAGCCTGCCAAACGCATCAACCACACCGGACAAACCACGCGCACCATCAACACCATCGCGACCTGCCGAAAACCCATCGGCGGTCGACACCCTCATCGCGCCCATCGCGCCGACGAGCTCACCGATTTCAGCGCTTCTCCCCGTTCTTCTTGCGGGGTTGCCGTACCGCGTGGTGCGCTTTCGGTGCCGCTTGCCCGCCCTGCTCTCCAGACAACTGCGGCGAACGGCGCGTGGCGGGCTGGCGCGTCTGCGGTTGCGGCTGCACCCGCACAGCGAATGCGCTGCGGCGCGAGATGGGCTGTGGCCGCGCCACGGCTTGGTGGCGGTGGTGAGCGGCCGGCGGCGATTCGTGCCGGGCAAACGCTGTCGGCGCGTGAGCATTAGCAACAGGATTGAGGTGGATAGCAGGTGCTGCAGTGCGTTGGTTTCGGTGATTACCAGCATGATAGTCAGATACCAAGTACGGAGCGATGAGTCGTGAAATAGGATAAAGACAGAGAACGCAGCAGCAGCAGCACGACGGCACAGGTACGTTGCACTAAGATTGAGAGTGTGAAACGAGTGCTGGGCGACCAGAAAGCAGGACAGGGAAAGTAGCGGAGATATGGAGCACACGAGCAAACGTGCAGCGAGGCAGAGACGACGGGTAAACGAGAGGCTCAGAAACAGAACACAAGCAGTAGATATAGAGATGCTAAGCTTGGAAAGAAAAGAGATGAACAAGGCTTCCACGCGAATGCAGCCAAAGAGATGAACAAGTCTTCAACGCGAATGCAGCCAGAACGGCGTAGCAAACAAGTATACCAGCGCGGAGTAGAAGCGACGACGGCACAGAATGAGAGAATGCAAGAACCGAAAGCGAGCAGCGATGACGAAAGCGTAGCTAGAGCAGCAGGTCACAAGGTGGATAACAAGCAACGCAAGACGTAGGCGCGAAACGGCGAAGCGGTACTGATGAAGACAAAGACGACAGTGGTAGAAGAAGGAAAAGCAGCACGAGCACAAGCGAACGAAGGCGGTCAATGCGACAACGTCTCCCCAAACGAAAACAAGAGCAAGCTGAGAAAGAAGGCAGAGAGCGATTCAGCGGCCGCGTCGAGCAACAGCGTGGAAGGCAGCGCCGCGAGCGCAGGCCGCGGCTGCGTGGCATGTCGCATCTCAGCGCACGAAACGAGCGCGTCTGCGGCGGCGACGGCGGCGCTCGCCGCTTGCACGGCGCTGCACGGCGCGGACGGAGACGCCGAGGTGCGCACGCGCGCGCGCGCTCGCAGATTATTGCACGCAGCAATTGCACTGACAGAGCGCTCGGCGACGCCGTGCGCACACGAGATGGATGCATGTCCACGTGGGCAACTTTCGGGAGAGCATTTCTTCCAATTACAGTGTCATTCGCGGCAGCTGCCATTCGTGGAGCTCGCACGCCACCGATTGCTGGAAGGTACGAAGCTACGTGTACACACAGTACGCGTTTCGAATTGCCGAGCCTTACAGTATATGATGGCGTATCTCAGAACTCGAGACTTGCTCACCCGTAAAGAGCCCTCCGGCGCGAGCACAGCGCCATTGTGGGATGCACATCTTCATCGGAGGTGTGATTCAATCATAACAAAAAGGGGAACCAAAATTACACCGGTCTGCGCAAGGTATCTACCTTTCTCCTAACTTCATGCTCCCTTCCAACCTTCACTGTAGAAGGCACTCCAACACTGCCACCATCCAAAACAAACACAACAGCTCCTTTTCCTATGCTATTATCTTCACTATCTTCATTCTGCTGAAGCCAATGCTCAGCGACCCCTTTCACACTGTTTAAGTTTCCCTTGAGTTGAAACTTTCTTCTAGATATACTGAGCCAAACTTTGGCAATCACGATTAACATCGTCCCAACAACGAGCAACACTATTCCCCAAATAGACACTGTGGGCACTGTAATTTCCCCAGCACCCACTTCAATTTCCAGGTCTTGATAACCGTCCACGCTTATATCGCGTACCATACGCCCACATAAAACCGTAAGAATGCCAATCTCACGATAAGTATGGAGCCCATCGTTGATTCCAACCATCCATGGCAAAAAGCGGATGACGTTCAGATCATGAAATGACTTAATATTTTTCAGCGCCACCGACATGACGAGCTGGAAACCATCACTGTACTGAATGTCATCGAATAACCCTAACACCATTCTGTCATCAGTAGTAGGTACCAAGCATACTTCCGGGGAGGCTCTATGAAGTAGGAGTGTTCCATTCTCCTCATCTCTAACCCACTTCGTCTTCATAAGACACTCCAGTGTCTTTCCGCTTTCGACAGTGAAATTGGCAGTATGGAAGGCTTTCGGATGTTTCGTATCACTAAATCCGCTCAGAGCCCTCTCTGATCCTTCCACGCGGAAATCTCTGCTGAAATTCACTGCAAAAAAACTATAATTTTGAGTCGATCCAATTCGTACATTTGGAATTTCATTGAAAGGAAACGTTTCTTCAGACTCGAAAACGTCTCGACCGACTCTAATATCTGATGCGTTCCAAATGTTTGTCCCGGCGATATCCTGGGCGAGAAAACTTGATTGTGCAAGCTCAGCTTCCACGAAATTCTTCTCGGAAAAGTTCGAAGGACACAACGCTGCCTTTCCCAATCCGTGAAATTCCGTAGAATTTGTCATATTGAATACGACGGGAAAGTACAGGTGACAACTGCAATTAGTGTGGCCCACACTAATTTTGTAACTCGTATTCTGACTTCTGTCACGGAAATTAGTGTGGGCCACACTATATACGCAATCGCACTAATTTGGTTATACTTTAATTAGTGTGGGCCACAGTAATTTGAACTCACGCAAATAGTGTGGGCTGCAGAACCACAGATCAGGAGCTTCCACCCACCGCTTCTCCCTCGAAGTTCTCACGATACTTCGACACAATCTGCTGTAGCTCAGGGAACAACTGCCTCTCCTCCCACTGCCCATTTAAATTCAGAGCCATACCACATCGAATCATGGCTTTGCGGGCGTAGGTGACACCATCACTATCACGCTGCTCACTTACCCCGCGAACCGAACGCGCAGCAAGCTTAAGAAAATGCCTCTTTCCCGGATTGCTTAGCTTTCCCGACGAACGTTGACCATCACACCACATGCGCTTATCGATCATATCCATTTTAAAATCATCCCACTCATCGCGCCAGTCAATTCTCAACTTTTGTATAACAAAACTATCTACAGGTTGCACTAGATGCGTAGCGTTGCATGGAAAAAACCTGATCTCCGTATTGCTTTCTTTCAAAGCTTCCCTCACTTGCTCCGTCACATCATGGGTATTCACATTGTCAATATACAAAACCCGTTTGCGCCCGTTTGGTAAAGGTGTGAACACGCGTTTGTCTCGAAGCCACTCAAGGAATACGCGTCTATCCATCCACGCCTTTGGCCCGGTTCGGTATACAACGCCGGGAATATCATCGGCAAGTCCCCGGATAGGATAGTTCTTATCTACGTTTTTGAATATCAACATCGGTATCTCCAGTCGTGGCGAGCAGCCTCCCGAAATCAGAACCATCATCGTCATCCCGTCATCTCCGGAAACCACATCAGCGTATCTAACATTTTTGTTCCCAATCAATGCCAAGGTTTTGTGATTATCCATGTTTATACAAAAACGTGTTTCGTCGGCGTTAAAGACATCCTGTTCATCCAAACGCCCTGACCTAAAATCGCGAGCTAGTTGACCGAGATGATACGCAACTTCCCGTTCTATTTGTTCCTGTTTGGAAGGGGAGACCATGAGCTTTCCGCATTGAGCTCTGCTCACAATATTTGATCGTTGCATAAACGACTGGATCCACCTCGGGGTTATGTGCTTCGCAATGCCCTCACCGCTACGGGGATCCACCATGTTGCAATGGTACACACCTTCTGTGGCCTTGTTTATGAGTGATACACTCAGCTTACGGAGCAACCTTGCGTTGAATTTCACCCCGGCCTTTCGCATACGTTGGAATTCATCGAGCAAATCACACTGCAAAGCTGCCACCCACGCTGTTACTTTGCGCTCTCTTCCGCTGTTAGCCTTTACGTCATTTCGCTTCATGCCGTTCTTGGTGTGCTTGATAAAGGAAAAATTGTGGTTCTTTGATATGCGATTGTTGCCAACGGCGAGAGTGTGTCTCTGTTTCCAGTAGCGGCTAGCCTTTGGAGGTTGGCCTTTACAGTTCCCCTGAAAAACTGTGGGAACTGGGCGACGCTCTTAGAAATTATGTGTTTCGTGCCGTGCTGTGCCGCATTGTCGATCATCCACTGGGCGACTTTCGCACGGTGAGACTTCTGAAGCACTGTTTGGGCTGTGCGCTTGGGACTGGGGTCGGTATCGGTGTGGTTTGACGTCGTTGTGTTCTGGTTTGGGTCTATATTGTGTGTGGTGATCGTCTGGTCTGGGACAATGGCATTGGTATTGGGCAAAGATTGGGACCGGGCATTCATTCTTTCAAAAGCGCTGACAATCGGGGAAGCGTTGAGAGACATTTTGAGCCGTCTTGTGATCGAGAATTGGTACGGAAAGTCTGATGGCAGACTTCTTATCAAGCGCTATAATTTCTGTTTCGCGCGAAAACTATTTGAATAGAGAAGATGCGATCACAACCCACACTATTTGGGTGAGCTGGTTTGATTACCCCCACCCAAATTAGTGTGGGCCACACCATTTTAGGTTCCCACACTAATAAAACACCCACACTAATTGCAGTAACCACCTGTACCACTTTCCGCTGACGCTGTAGCAAGTGTTCTCAACTCTTTCTAATGCAAAGCGCATCTTCAGAATGTAATTCGGATCGCTCTGAAGCAGGGAACTCACATTCGAAGCCTGCGTTGACACTCGAACAACTTCAGTTCTCCGAATCCAGACAGACTGTGCCCCAGTAGAAAATTCGAGGGCCATTTCCAGAATCGAAATAGAGACAACTGCCAAAAGAACCGTCACGCTACTACCTGCCTTTCTAATCTTAGCGCCTCGGCGCAAGCGTACTCGAATTGAAGAGTGGCAGGGGCGTGCCCATCCTCTAGTTACAAGTTTTCTCACCATGGAGTACCCAGATATCGTATCCAGGAGAACATCGGCTGCGAAGCTTATCGTGAGCGACATAATGACATACTTGAGAACATTGAAAACGTTCGGATCCAGAAATACGAGTGCAATCATCTCGGAGAAAGCCTATGTACGACTTGGAGTCCAAAGCAGTCGATCTCGTTCCAGACAATACTTCCACCGTTTCAATGGACAGCTTCGTTAAATCGGTATCTTTTAAGTAGAAGGATGCTAACTTGTGAGAGTATGAGATTGAATATCATGGCTGTCATTGTTGGAAGAGTGTAGCTGGGGTCTAGAAGGTTATCAGTCTTCCCAGCTCTCTAGTCTTTACTCATGTTTGGTGACTACTTATCCTACTGACCTCCACGCAGGAAGTCACAGACATTTCAGTCTGTCCCTAACATTTTGACATGCTTGCTCCAAACTCTCGTTTGGAGCTACAGCATTTTATACGTTTTGGAACGCAATCGTAGTTCAACGCACCGCACTGCACCAGTGTGCAGGACCAACTAGTCACTGCACTCTGGTGGTGCTGGTTGATCGTTTGTGTATTTGCAACAAACGATTCTACCGCACCTGCACCCAAGGATCGGGCGGTTATGAACTCTCTACAGTCCCTCTCGTTCCAATCTCTGTATCTCCACGCCAAATTCGGCACAGAGTTGTGAATGCTTTTCAGGACCGTGTGCCTTTGTGAACAAATCAGCCCCCGACTCGCTACCCTTGCGATATCCAATTCTAACCAGTCCGCGCTGTACAGAATCCTTCACTAGATGATACTTGACTTCGATATGCTTCGTACGTTCGTTAAGTACATCGTCTCTCGCGAGCAGGATCATATCTTGGTTATCTCCAAAAATGTCTACGCCCTGCTCAGAATGTCCAAGCAGTTCGTTGAGAAGTCTTCTTAACCAGAGTCCCTCTCGAACTGCGAAGGACATAGCAACATATTCAGCGTCTAATGTAGACTGAGCGAATTTGGTTTGCTTCTTACTGCCCCAAAACATTGGTCCACCACCGTAGATAAAGACAAAACCACTCGTATATTTTGTGTCCTCACGATCTCCAGCAAAATCTGCATCCTAAACCCCTCCAGGGCAGCTCAATTGTCGCTTCTGTACTCTATGGCAGACTTGCGAGTAGAATAGAGGAATTTCAGTACCTTCTTCGCCGCCATCCAGTGTTCACGGGTAGGTTTCTGCACAAAGCGAGCGAAGTAACCAACTGCAAATGAGATATCCGGACGAACTGTGTTGCATATGTGCATCAAGGATCCAATGAGTACGCGATACGGAGTGTTATCTGCGTTCGTTACATCAGCTTTGCGGAAGAAAGTGGTCTGAAGCGAAGTGCCCACACTAGCAGCTGTGTCGACACGAAACTGCTCCGCCAAACGTTCAATCATAGGCTTGTTGTGAATTCGTAGTCCCTGATCGTCAGCCGTACGTTCGAAAACTATGCCAAGAAACTTTTGGGGCTCCGCGTACACTCTTATCTGGACATGGGTCTCCAATTGCTTCACAAAATTATGGAGATCTTTTTTGCGTCTACCAACAAGCATTCCGTCATCAACATACACTAAGATCAGAACCTTATGCAGTCCAGAATCATATATAAAAAGACCTGGATCATTTTGAGAGAGGGTACAACCCTTGTCTCGCATAATCTTCTTAAACTTTTCGCGCCAGGCTCTTGCAGCTTGCTTCAGTCGTAGGTAGCCTTGTTCAACTTGAACACGTGATCTCGCTTTGTTGTGTCAACGAAATCTTCAGGCTGGCGCATATATAGTTCTTCGGAGAGATCCCCATACAGAAACGCCGTGCGCACGTCAAACTGTATTGCCTCCATTCCGTGAGCCGCTACCAGAAATAGCATGTCGTACAAATACCGATAAGGTGTGGGGTCCGCCTGGTAGAAAGAGCGCGCGAGGGCTCAATCTAAAGGGGAAAAACACACAACCAATATGGTAGTAGGGCACCTGAAACCCGCAGGGGCAAACGGCGGAGCAACTAGTCTAGACCGTGTAGGTGTACGGTAGTAGACGTCGACGCGCGGTAAAACCTGAATAGTAATAGAGTAGCAAGTGACCAAGATGGTATAGTTACTGCCCTAGTTGTGCCTGACTTTACAATACCCGAGGCGGAAGGCGAGGTGCACCACAATATATACAAGGTGCACCGACGCCGATCTCCCATGCGGGCATGACGTCATCGGCTGTGCCCATGACCTACTGTCATGGACCAGCAATGCTAAACTATCCTAGACTATAAATTAGAAATTAGAAATTATAAAATACAGAATACCAATAGGGTACAGTGTAGCCAGCAAGACGCACCAGTAGGCCCACGTGGCACCAACCCATTGAGGTCTCATTTGACTACAGACCCTCTTCCTACTCTGATCCACGCCCTCGTGGCTCCTAGATCCTTTCACCAAGTCGGTTGCATCGTCGTACCAATTTGGTCCCTGTCGCAGCCTTCGTGCCATCTCGCGCCGTGCGTCGCATCGGCTCTGCGTCGCCGAGCGTACTCCGTTCACCACCTTGGTCATCACCGATTGCGGCTCTATCCACTTCTTTGGTTATCACAGACAGCGCCCTATTCATTTCCATTTGTGGTTTGGGCGCGACGCGCGCCCATTGCATACCTCCAAGGTTCTGCCTTTTGGGCGGCACGGCTTAGACCCATTTACCGTGTCGGTATACCCAGTTAGGGGGGGCGCGTTGCGGCTTCGGGCTCGTGTGAACACTGTACCGTGAAGGGTTTTGGCGCCCACTTGGTTGCGGCGTGTCTCTCTGTCCCTTCGAGGTTCGACTACCAACCCTTCGAGGCACTGCCGCTGACTCCATCGAGGTTGTTCCACCGTTATCCCTTCTGGTTGCCTTCGTACCCCTTTGCGGTTTGTCTACGCGGGTTCGCGCCACCGTGGCTTCTCGTCCGACCGACAAGGTGGAATTCGTTTATGGTGACCCACGATCCTTATCTGAACCACATGGGTAGCCCTGGTACCAGCGTGCGGGCTCGCACCCGTAGCGGTACACGGCGATTGTCGGTTCCCCATGCTGGTCAATCGGACGCGGTAACCTCAAGGGACGGCGCGCCATCGGCGACCAATGCCGATACCTTAATGGTTGAACCAGCATGGGGCCCCGAACGGGTGGAGGTTTTGAGCATCAGCTCTAGTGACTCACCCATTGTGGATAAGAAGCCGATTCGCTTCACCCCTGCGGTCGAATGCTCGCCGTCTCAACCACTCCCTCACGGTACTCATCACACCATGTCGGGTGCCGGTCCTTCGCGCGGCCGCGGAAGCGGCATTGCCAAGTCTGGTTCTCGGGGTGCTGCTTTGTACCATTCCCGCATCCAAACTGTTTTCCGGAGCCAGCCGGTTCAGTCTTTTTCACATCAACCTCAAGGGATTCACGAAGGGATCCGGGACCCGTATGGTCCGGAGCCCGAGATTCCTCGTGGTATTTCCTATTATGGTTTGGAGACGTTCACCACGGCCGACCGGAACGTTTCCCAACATGGTACCTTCGGGATCGATCCAAGAATGGTGTCGCAAGCGACGCTGTACCGTCGGAACTGCCCAGTGACGCCGGGAAACACATCGCTTCCCGGCGTCTTGCGCCGTCCGACTTCGGATACCTACTTGGGTTTGTTTCGTTGGGATTGCGAGCGTCTCCGCTCCGTCCCGCAAACACTCCACCGTCGGGATAAGGAATCTCAACCTCGTCAGAGTCGGGTGGAGTGCTATGATAGCCGCCAGCGACACACACCAATGAGGTATTTCATTCCCCCGCTTTATCCCAGCGATCTGCCGTATGTTCGTATTGAACCGGAGCTCCATTATTACCGACGTCTGGTTGTGAAGATCTGTCAGTACGACTCCCTTCCGCAGCAGTACCTTCCGGCTTCTCCACATTTGGTTTGCTTCGATAGGCCTCACAATACCATCCATTGGGCTAACCGTCGTAGGTGGGGGGTGGATGCTGCCACCGAGGCTCGCATTCGCACCCGGTCCAGCTTCAACCGCGTCATGCATGGGTTCCATAATGTGGAGTTCTTCTCACAACCTAATAAGGGAAGAACCTCTTGGTATGTGGCCCGACCTGAATGGTGGAATGCCTATGAGGTTCCGATGTCGCTTAGCGTCCCAACCCCACCGGTATTGGCTTACTTCGGGAGCTACATCACCCGTAACCACGATCGGTATTACCTCATTTGGTCGATTGCCCTCGCGGAATGGGCCGTATTGGTGGCCATCTTGGCTCTGCAGGCTGCCCTTGACGGTATTGGCTGGGATTGTCGTTCTCGAGAAGCCGAGATTTACCATGACGGTGTGCAACCTCCTGGTCGTATGTTCTTCATTCCCCCGAGGGTCATTCGCGACATTCGCCTATTTGGACTCGGAACCATTGTGGCAGGTACGGACTACTCCATTGAGCAGCTGGAATCGTTGCTTACCCAAGTGAAGAGTTTCCCGTGGGGAGCCAAGCAGGGGTGGGAGGTTTTCAATCCGGTGTCCTGGAAGGTTGTATCCCGCGCGGAGCAGCGCTATCCCGGGGCTCCGACCGATCAGGGACCTCCAGGGAGTCCCGAGCCACTCCCAACCGTGGTGGAATCGACAGCAGCTACCCCTGTGGTCACTTCAGCGCCCACTTCCGCTCCGGAGGGACGCAATACGCCTGCCCATACTGGTGTGACTCCTCTTCTCCATAGTACCACAAGGGTTGATGGGCCTCCGCGGGCTATCCTCGGGGGTGTCATGCTGCGGCTGCGGCGCCTGTCCCCTCTCAGGTGGACTCCCAGGCCATTTCAGGTTTAATGGCTCGGGTCCGCCAAGCCTGTGTGGTGAACTTCCAGCGGGCGGGTCCTACCTCTGTGGTCGAAGCTCTTACCCTTCTGGAAAGCATCCTGCCTCGTCATGCACAGTACATGCGATCCTTTTCCCAAATTGGTGAGTTCCGGAACCGGTTCCAGGTCGAGCTCTACCAGATGGCTACCAACCAGGTGGCAGGCCTAGCGACGGCCATGGGCCCGACGCCTACAAACCCTTTGGAGAATCCCCTATTTGGTGCTAGCCTGAACCCCGGCCTTCTAGCCGCTCCGCAGGCTCCTCTCCACATCGGGTCGTCGGTACCTCCGTCGGTTGCGCAGGCGAGCGCGCCACCTCCGATGGGTGCCGACGTGATGCCAGGCGTCAGCGTGCCTACTAGTACCCCCGTGGGTCATGGTAGCGCGCCTAGCCAGGCTCCAGGCCAGGCTCATCTCTTCCAGCCTTGGCCGGGAGCCCATCAGAACACCACTCCGGGTCGGGGATCCTCAGCTGGAGGCTCCTCGGGGCCTCACCTTGCCACTCACCCATCAGGTTGATTGTCGTATCCACTTGGGTCTGTGCTTGAGCCACGTTGCTCCTGCATCCCTATTGGTGTTACTCTTCAAGTAAACTTACATGTTATGCGTTTCCATGGTAGGTTCCAGTTTCCTTTGAGGTGCGGTGCGTAGCAAGGGAGGAATCTCGAAAACAGCTCCCCCTTCCTTAGCTCTGCGCATCTCCGATTAGGTTTTGAAACTCTCCTACCCCCCTCCTTAGACCAGAGTACCACGATGGGTGACAGTTAATTCCTTGTAGGTAAGTTCCAGGAGGTGAGTTAGCTCCATCTTGAGCCATTTTGGTGCTCGTAGTATGGTTCACCACGTTGGTACTTCGATGCGCCTTCGTACGGCGCAGCGAGCGGTTACGCCCTCCCATGAGGTCAGATGTTGTGCCACGCGCTTGCGCGCGGTGGCCAGCAATGTACCTAGATGGTTCTGCATGGCCTCTCACCATGCATGGGCGCACGTGCGGTGTTTCACCGTGGAGGTTACTTGCAAGGCGAGTCAAAATATTTGACCGGAAAATTACCCCTCCATATGGTAGTGAAAACGCTGAAAACTTTTGGTCTGTATCTCGAGAACCAAGCGGTTTCAGAGGCTGGAAATGGCCGATTCGGGAGCGCGGCACGGTCAAAATACTTAGATTTTTTGACCATGCCGTTGCTCGCTTCCTACACACAATAGTGTAAACCGAATCGGTTACTCCGCACGGCGCGCCACGAGAAGCGCGCGTATGCCTCGTCAAATAAAAAAGATACAATTTTTTGAATGTTTCCACCGTGTGGGTTCGCGCGCGTGCCGCGCACGTGCATGGCGCGTGTGCAACGGCGCGCGTACAACGGTACGTCTGTCTTTAGCGCTACCGTTCCTTGGACGTACCCTCGCGGAAGGCTTCATTCTGGTTCTACCTTCCCGGTAAGCGTCCGAACCGACTTTGGTGTTCCTCATTACAATGCTTTTCCCCCTTCCTTAGGGGACTGCATTACCTCTAAGGTTTACCCATCATTCGGCATGTCCTCTCCCTTGCGGTTCCAGTAGCTTACCCTGACGTGGTGTGGTATGGCTGAGGGCGGCTCGGCAGTGTCACCATCGGCGCCCCAGCCATACCAACGTACGGTGTACTTCAGACCATCTGGGGTACGGCGGTGACCTTCAAGGCGTTCCACTGGGAACTCATTAGAGACCTGAGATGGTATTCTTTCACCACTTTGGTTTAGATGAGCATCGGTACCACTAGGGATAGGTGTTTCCTCTGAAGGAGCAACCGTAATCCCTGCGGGTGGTACGAAGTCTGGGTCGTCACCCTGTGCGTCATCATTAACCTCGATGGGTGTCCCGTCTTCTTGGGGCTGAGTCCTCAGGGCAACCGCTTGTGGGTCACGCGTGGATTCTCCGCGTTCCTTCCTTGACTGAACCGTTCGAGGTGCAACCGTGAGTCGCTCAATAGAGATCGTATTCTCTACACCATCTTGGTTCACCGTCACCGTGTGGTCGGTTGACCGAACTACCTTGAAAGGTCCCGATGATTTCGGAAGAAGCTTCGAATTGATATCTCTATCAATAGCTTCATCATCGGCTTCATCACCCGGTCGTGGCTTAGCTCCTTTCGGAGGGTGGTCAATAAAGACATATTGACCCGGTGTAGCCGTTACCACTTGGGTTACCTTTCGGTCGTAGTGCTCCTTGTACCGCTTCTGGGATGCTGTGAGCTTGCTCTCAGCATACTTGAGAGCTCGTCTCAACCTCAAAAGGGTATTCCGTTTGACCTGGGACGGTGTGAGCGCTCCGGCGGCTTCTTGTCCTAATGGGTCCCCTTCAACAATAATATCTGGTGGGTGTCTTGACAGTATCAGATCGAACGGCGTAGTTTGCGTCGCTCGATGAACCTGAAGGTTATATGCATATGTCAAGGGCTGCACGAGCTCGTCCCAACCAGTTTGGTGTTCTTCCGTATAATGTCGCAGCCTAGATACCAGGGTTCGGTTAAAGCGCTCCACTTGCCCATTCGTTTGTGGATGATAGGCAGTTGTGAAGTAATGCTTAATACCCAAAAGGTTACAAACAGCTTCAAAGAACTTGGAAGCTAAGTTCGAACCATTGTCGGTAAGTAGATAAAGCAGTGCACCATACGGGTAGATCCAATTGTTCAAGAACGCTACCGCGAGGGTCGTAGATTTCGTGTCCTTCAAGGGTATCGCTCGCGTGAGCTTCGAGAACCTGTCGGTGATTACGATGATGTACTGATACCCCCTTGTGGTTTTTGGTAATGGACCCAGAAGGTCTATTGCGACGAACTCGAGAGGACCCGCTGCAGGGAATAACTTCAAGTATTTGCTGTGCTTCCGGAGACCTCCACGGGTACGTACGCAAGATTCAAATTGACCTACAAAGGTATATATATCATTAGCCATATGAGGCCGGTAGTACCCTTGCCTCAAGGTGTAGTACATTCTCGTACCTCCGGGGTGTCCTGATAGCCTTGCGTAGTGGGCCAGATACAGCACCCGAGGGCGCAGTACCTTGGGCACCACCTTCTGAAGGGAACCATCAATAGGAGCTCGCCTCACCAGGAAACCATTTCGGTCGACGTCAAAGTTCGAGTCTTTCATACCTACTTGGTCCATGAGAGAGCGGCAATAAACATCGTTTGCTTGCTCTCTCAGGAATTCCTCGCGGGTAATTGGCATGACGTCTGTTTCCTCGAGGGCGAGTATTTCCCGAGCGATGGCATCACTAAGCCACGTATCTTCTTCGGGTAGAGTCCAGTAACCTTCTAAGGTATCACCATCAGGGTTGGTAGAGATGGTAAAGCATGGGATATCATTCTCTACCGGCTCGGTGTCCAAACCATCTGTGGCAATGCGAGACATCGCGTCTGCGACATTGTGCTTGATACCTGGACGGTACTGTACGTCATACTCGAACTCTGAAAGTCGTAACCGCCATCGGGCAAGTCTGCCTGATGCGCCGGCCAGACCCAGTATCCACCGTAGGGCATCATGGTCGGTTCGAAGCGTGAACCTTTCACCATATAGGTAGGGACGGAGCATCAACATGCTCCAGACCACTGCCAGACATTCCTTTTCGGTTGTCGTGTAGTTCTTTTCTGCAGCGTGCAAAGCACGGCTCCAGTACCCTATAGGTAGTTTGTCGCCGTTTTCTTGCTCCTGCATAAGAAAACAACCAATTTGGGCGTCCGAGGCATCAGTATCCAACGTTTATCGTAAACCAGCTCTGGGTAATGCCAAGATGAGAGGTGTCAAGAGCTCATGTTTCAGGGCCTCGAACGCATCCATTTTCTCATTGGTAAGACATTCAAACCTTGTAGGTTCACCCTTCAGCAGCTTCCTGTTGAGGGGAGCCGCTATCTTGGCAAATCCCTTGATAAACCGGTGGTACACATTGCACAAACCTATAAAGGATCGGATTTCCGTCTGGGACGTGGGTGGCTTTGCCTCCTGCACGGCCTGGATATTCCGCGGCGTCACTTCTAACCTCCCAGGGCTGATGATATGACCAAGGTATTCTACCTCTTTGGTGAAGAATTCGCATTTGCGGAGCTTCAAAGTTACTCCAGATTCCCTCAAAAGGTTCAAAACTTTCCTCACATGTTGGAAATGTTCCTCTACCGTTCTGGAATATATGATTACATCATCGATGTATACCAGAGCGGTTCTCCACTTCACCTTCGAAAGGATTATATCTAACGCCCTCTGAAAGGTAGCCGGGGCATTCCGCAACCCAAAGGGCATACGCGTAAAGCGGAATAACCCAGCGTGGCAAGTAAAAGTAGTTTTGTCCTTGTCTTCTTCCCTGATAGGTACCTGCCAATAACCACAATTGGCATCGAGCGTAGTAAAGATCTTGGCGTTGCCCAACGAATCTATACACTCGTTCATTCTAGGTATTGGGTACGAATCCCTAATGGTCATACTATTCAGTCTTCTGTAGTCTACACAGAACCGCATACGGGTATCGTTCTTCTTTGTGACGAGAACCACAGGGCTGGCCCAGTCCGCATTTGCTGGTTCTATGACACCTTCACGGAGCATTCTCTCGACCTCCTTGAGCTCAACCTCACGGGCTTTTGGACCTGCACGGTAAGGCTGCTGGTAAATGGGTTTCCAGCCAGGCACCATATCAATACGGTGCTCTGTAGCCTCAATTTGGCCCAACCGGCCCGACCACATGTGTTCAAATTCTTCTAAGAGACTGAGGATCCGGTCTCGGAGAGCCTGGTTCTCCGCACCGATCTGGACTTCCTCTCTCCAATTCCGCACTGGGTCCAGTTCCATAGTCTTTTCCTGATCTCCAACCTTAAAGGTATTGGCGATCTTCTGTTTCATTTTGGTTTTTGTCGATAGCGAGGGCGCATATGCAGGGTATGGCGCATCTGTTCCTCCCCCTTCCTTAGAGGTGGTGACCTCGCCCAACCCATTAGGTGAGACCGTGAAAACCCCTTGTGGTGCCGGCAATGCGATTCCAATAGTGGTATTTTTGGGTAACTTAACAATGTGATTGCTAAGACCAGTTCGATTTTGTGTGACCACATGAAGTAGTTATCTGCCTTCAGAAGCGGAATACGCGCCTTGCGGCGTCAAATGTCCAATCTGACATCGCGTGCAGCGTGTATAACAGTGTAGAAAAACTACAGAAAGAACGGTAAAACCAAGTAGCACTGCGTCGAGGGGCCCGATAACCTGTTGGCAGAGTGTAGCTGGGGTCTAGAAGGTTATCATTCTTCCCAGCTCTCTAGTCTTTACTCATGTTTGGTGACTACTTATCCTACTGACCTCCACGCAGGAAGTCACAGACATTCCAGTCTGTCCCTAACATTTTGACATGCTTGCTCCAAACTCCCGTTTGGAGCTACAGCATTTTTATACGTTTTGGAACGCAATCGTAGTTCAACGTACCGCACTGCACCAGTGTGCAGGACCAACTAGTCACTGCACTCTGGTGGTGCTGGTTGATCGTTTGTGTATTTGCAACAAACGATTCTACCGCACCTGCACCCAAGGATCGGGCGGTTATGAACTCTCTGCAGTCATTACATGTCGACAAAACACAATTTGATCGAAATCGGAGAGCTCGCCTCACGTAAAGTTTATGAATTCACTGCCCTGCATGCAAATTGCATAGCTACAGTAACGATTCATCATTTTACGCCTCGGTGTCGGGATACCGGTTAGCTTAGCCCTGGAGTGATACAAGTAGTAGAAAGAGCAATAGCAGCAGACCTGCGCTGGCCTCAACTGGCGAGGATATTCTTCTAGTCTCGCTAAAAATGCAGAGGGGTGGCCTTGCGATGACTACTTGTGCAGATAAACTTTCGGCCTATTGCCGTGTTAGACACGCCAGTGTGGCAAGCGCCGGGCATAAACGCGAGTCTACTTGACAATCTAGTGGATAGAAGAGTGATGGAGAGCAAAAGAAAACAATTAGCATTAACGCTGCCCCATTCAATCGCTTACTGAAAGACCAAGCGCTTCTTCGTTAACCAAAATATGCTGCAGAAATGATTTACAACAATCTGTATGACAAGCGGCACACAAGGGATGTGTGTTTCGTTGTGGTTATATTCCATGCCAGGTTTTGTACGACCTGACGTGATAGGAAATAGCCTTTCACGAAAATCAATCATTTCTGCCTGTTTCTCTCACCATGACATGAGCGCTGCTCTGTAGAATCTATGACGTGTAAGGCTATAGGAAGAAGAAAGACTGTTGGTTCTTCGATTCTTGGGGAGGGATACCTTTGCAAAAAGCCAATGAGCATCATAAGGGAGGCAAGGCTTGCGTATGCAGTATTGCAAGCTACGATCGTGGTACAGAATGTTGAAATCGGAAGGATGAGCGTTCCTTATCAACATTTCATTGTTGCTGGCTGCAAACCATGGAAACCATAATTTGCTTCGTAAGAACGTGAGGAGTAGAGTCACGTTTCAGTACTCAAGTGTTACTTTAGACCTCTTTTGCTATTTTGTTTGGCAAGATGTCTGTTCTTGGCAGTGGCTTGTTTGCGGGACCTTTTTGGCTCGTATTCAAGATAGGCGGATGAAGCGAGGTAGTTTTGTATTCGTATTCAGTCTAGAACATCCGAAATCACTGAAAGATACCCTTTCTGCTTCCAAGTCACAATTAAAACCGAAGAAAACCTGTAAAAGCTGAGCTGACATCGACGCGGGAGGGAGCCAAATCACTAATTCGATGTAGCTGATCTAATCTGTTCCGTTTTATTGCCCAATAACTCGCCCGCTAAGCTTAACCCTCGTCGAATACCCGGAAGTATTCTTTTCCGGGTATGATTTTTCGTGAAATACGTACCCGGAAGAGCTCTTCTGAGTGGAAGAGGGCTACTTCCATTGGGAATAGCCCACTTCCGGGTATATTAGTTACATAGAAACAAGCAAAAATCAACACTGTTCTCTTAGCATGTTGCATTGCTGTAGAAAGAGAACAGTAAACCTCGGCATACAACACCATGCTCCGCCGGAAAATGATCCGAAAGTCGTAGCAGCAGTCTATTTGACGGCTCTAAGTACTTTACCATTGTGGTTTTCTTTTATATTTTTATTAGGAGCAAAATGTCTGGTAACAACATGGGAAGTTCATCTTCTCCAATTTGCTGAAAAGGCTAGAAACCACCCATATCAGAGTGTGGAGCAGAGATTAAGATAGAAGCCCACTATGCTTTATTCGGAGTCCCGCCCGTTTTTTCAGTTTATTTTTTCGTGATGGGCTCCTATGAAAAAGGTTATATGTAGCAGTAAGAGTAAACATGCCATGAAATCACTCATCCCTGCGAATGCACATTTAAATAAGCTAGGTTTATCTTTATTAGAAACACCGTGTTTTTGGTAGTTTATTTCCAAGGGCCGCCTTCCCTTAGTTTAAACTTCGCGAGAGACATTGTCTCTTTTTTAAGCAACACTTTCAAGCACGAACTTTGGTATCATAGACAGTATAATGCAGTCTGCAATGTGAATGGCGACAGAAGTTTTTTTGGCTTCAATTGTGTCTGAAGTGAGGTTTTGACAGAGGGCTCCACAAGCCGTGTGGTGTTGTTGCAGCTTCTTAGACAGTTTGAAGACGAAGGCGAAGTTCCGGAGCATTGGGATAAATTGGTGTCCGCGTCATTACGGACGAGGTTTCTACTTGAAAACGCAAAAAGGTTTTGCCATAATGAGCTTTGGTGAGGGATGGGACACTACCATGCAGTGATGAATTGCATGAATAGAATACCGTCGCTTGGTCGCAAGTGGCATCAAAGTAGAATATGGTTGGCAACAGTATGAGCCATTCAGAAACAAACATCTACATCGAAATGTCTTGGAGACGATATGAAGTAGGCACTATGTAAAGTAAAATTTAACACATCACCCTGAATAGTAGCTGAGATGTGGCCGGCAATTTTTTCTGCAGTAGTTGGGTATGATACAATAAATTTGGTTATAAATTTGGTTTATACATGGTTCCAATTGCAAGGGTATCTCGAACCTTGGTTATCGAGCTGTTTCGAGATCGCATTAATGTTTTTGTACTTTGCATATGGCTCTTTTGTGAATGTTCCACGCACTGGAAAGAGCTTTCCCAAATGGAATACTTCCTATTCCAAATGGAATAGGGGTCTATTCCAAAAAATTGTACAAAATTCAGGTCCCAGCAGCATTGTTATTTCAGTTTTGAGCTATCTGTTTTGTAGCGCGTATCTTCTGATGTATTCATTTGCATTACATATGCTGAATGTCAAGTAAAAGAAGAAAGAAAGACTTCTTGAATGCACTTTGTTTTAGCCTTCTCGGTTGACTAAATTTGTAGATATGTTCGAGAGAAAAACGAGAATTGCGTCAGTTTCACACCTATTCCGGGTCCGCCAGGCAAGGGTTAAAGAGTGGAAGCGTTGAGATGGAAGTCTCATTGCAATCGATTTCATGTCAATTGGCGAAGACGTTAAAAAGGCGTGGATTCCAGTTGGCACCAGAATCCTCTCGAGCTTCTGGCAATGCGCAATCACAATGGAACGTAAGAATAGGGCAACTAAAGCAATGAAGAAACTACTACTAAACTTTACCAAGACACACACGTCCTCGTGAACAGTTGGCAGGTGGTGTTTCAGGGGATACCTTATTCAGTGGTGGAAATGTGATGAAGAGCTCCCTTGCTGCTTGTTGAATACAGTCATTGCTGTTGGCGCGTTGGTATTTGTTTGAGGAAACACATTTGCGGTGATTACGTGTTCGCTGCGCGCAATGCGCATATGCGCGAATAATCTTCTTTGGCGTAGTGCATTGACTTGCAATCAGTATACGTTAACAAATATCTTGATATTGCGTCAGTGTTGCTCCTGTTAGTGTATTTGATTTAGTCTATCATCTCTCGAGCCACAAACGCCCTGCCTCTGAATTTGCGACCAGACCAGCAGTCAACTGCTCTGGTCGGGTGCATAAAAAGGCCGCTCGCCTACGAGCGGTCACTCACCACAACAGAAGAACCCGACGTGTGAGGTACCCAATCTTTCTCTTTTGTCTACCCGTTGAGTAGTACCTGAAACCTAACAACAAAGCGCTTTGCTTCTTGATTCAAAGAGCAGAGGACTCGTGTACAATTCAACCGGGAACAAATGGCTTCTTCCAACTACGGTGTTGTGGCCGTAATACAGCCTCCGAGCCTCAAGTCTGTGGATCAACCTTCCTTGATTAAGTTCGACACCGATTTTGCCGCCTACCGCACCAAAGTTGAAGACGTGAATAAAAACCGCGAGCAAGATAGTAAGCTTTCTATGGCTTCCGTCAAGGACTGCATCGATGCAGAGGTTTGTCATGCGCTCTGCGTCATGGGCGATATCGAAGGCGCTCCTACTCTCGGGGAAGCTACTGTAGAGAAGGTACAGGCCTGGTTTGAAAAAGCCTCTAGTTCTTCTCCCAAGCATCTCTCCGAGTGCATCGATTAAACCCTCCGATTCCTCTCATACAATCCCAACAAGGAAGACCCCGCAGGTGGAGTGTCAAACTTCATCATTTCTTTAATCACCTCCCTTGACCAGAACAACGCATTTGAGATCCTCAAAGACGCTGACATGGCCAGGAAGTTTCTGGACAGACTCGTGAGCAAGTTCCAACCCGTTATCCTCCAGGAACGCATCAAGATGATGCGTAGAGGTTGGAGAAAGGAGCAGTTGGCAAGCATCAAACTCTTCAGAGATGACGTTGCCAGCATTGCTCTTGAGCTTTCGCTTACTGAAATTGCTCGAGCACGAGTCCAACCCAGGAAATCTCACCCTAATCGCGATCGTGTTCGCAGATCAGACGAATCTTCGCCGTCTGACAAACCGAGCCAGACGGTGAACCGCCGTACATTGAAGCGTAAGGAGTCGGACTGGAACCAGCCGTGTCTCAACGAAGACTGTTGAGGAGTGCACCGTCTGAAGGACTGCCCAATCACCTCTCCTGAGAAGATGAAGGAAATCTTCGAGAAGCACTACAGGGACAAGAAGGCTAAGAAGGCAAAGACCGTGAAGCAGGAGTCATATGCAAGCACCGCAACTGACGAAGGCGAAGATAGTCGGTTCTGAGTCGCTTTGGAGGACACTGTATTTGATACACTCCCGGGAGACTCAGGGGCTGATTTCAGTGCCATTGACTGCAAAACGTTCCAGAAGGTTAGCACTGCGGTACCTGACCTCTGTATCAAAACTCTCGCGAAGCATTTGACTCTCGGAGGTGCTTTCAAAACTGACACCACGACAGCGGTAACATCTTCCCAAACGGTGACGCTGGCAATCACTATCTACCTTCCGGGTTCAAAAATTTCAGTGCGCGTGCGAGGTATTGAATTATATATCGTCGACCACGACCTTGATTAGATTCTCTTGAGTAGGCCTTTTCTAAATACAATCGGCTTCAACCTCTAGGATCATCTCAACCGTGTTCGACATAACATCCATGACAAGCACATCCTTGACATAGACCCAGACCACTGCAAGCTGGCCGCAGATACGTATAGAGGTCTATCGTACATGGCTGCCAACGATGACCCCATCGAACTTCCCGAATGTCTAGCAGCAGACATCGGCGAGGACACTAAGGCGTCAATCGACAAGGCGTTTCTGAGAATGATCCGTGAGGCAAATGACAACGGTATGACGGATCAGGGAGCAAAAAAACTCTCTGAACTGTTGGAGAAGTATCGTGACGTGTTCCGAATCAAGCTTGGCTCCGACCGAATGGTCGACTTGCCTCCACTCACCATCATTCGAACTGAGAACGCGAAGCCCTATCGGTCGCCGCAGCGACGATACGCGCCTCAGCAGCAGGACTTAATCATCCAGACAATCCGTGAATTAGAAGAAGTTGGCGCGATCTACAAGAATCCGTCCGCACGGTGGGCATCACCTGCTCTCGCAGTTCCGAAACCGGGATCCACCAAACTGCGATTCACCGTTGACCTCCGCGCACCGAACGCACGCACAGTTCCAATTCAATCAGCGATGCCGCATCTGGAGTCCAAAGTTCAGGCCATAGCAGGAAGCACCTGTTTTGCCAATATTGACCTTGCTCATGGCTACTGGCGGGTTCCCTTTTCACCAGAGTCCCAAGAGATGATGTCAATCCAGACCCCTTTTGGCGTGTACTCCTCCAAACGCCTTTGACAAGGTGGGAGTCACTCTGGAAATCATTTTCAAGCCGTGTTAGCTGACGAGTTCGACGGACAAGTCGACAAAATACTACAGTGGATTGACGACTTTTTGTTCTATGCAAAGGGGGAAAGAGAACTCCTAACCAATCTCGAGTCTTTCTTCTCCGTCTGCAAAGACATCGGACTGAAGAATCATGCAGAGAAATCTACTCTGTTTGCGCACCAAGTTCATTTCTGCGGAAGAATTATTTTCGCTCATGATGTACAATACCATCCACGGCACTTCGAGTCCTTGGCGTCTATGAAGACGCCCACAATGGCAAGTGAACTTCAGCAATTCGTGTGCGCAACAAATTGGATGCGGAACGCAATTCCTGCATTCGCCGAAAGAATCGCGCCCTTTCACAACCTACTCGAAGACCGCTACAGCAAGGCTGGGAAGTGGACCAAACAAGCTCTACGCGACCTCTCCCTCAGCAGCTCATGGGGCGTCAGTCATAATTCAGCTTTCGCTGATATCAAGAATCAATCAGCTGCTTCCGTCAAGCTTTCGTATCCCAAGCCAGGTTACTTCACGTGTCTTTTTACAGACGCCTCTGACTCGCACTGGGCCGCTATCCTTACGCAGGTGCCGCTCGGAGACCGGAACAAGGTCGTGGAGGAACAACGACATGAGCCTCTCTGTTTTTTATCTGGGGTCTTCTCCGGGTCCTCAGCCAATTGGTCTGTCCCGGAGACGTGTAGTACAGTAGGGGGCGCCTAATTGGAGGTTGATTACCGTGGTGGGGTGTGCCACGTGGGTTGCTCATCAGAAATCTAACTGTAGCAATAACCATATAGGATAGCTAATATAATCACTAAAATAGGTAGATATTTTAGAGACGTGCACCATTAGGGTAGCACCTCAACGTGGTACACGTAGGTACCACGCTGGAGGTTGAGCCCCACTCACCCTTAAGGTGAGTGTGGCGCTCCCTCCGCACTGGATTGTAATGTTAAGCACCTTCTGGCTATCTCTAATACCGCTTGGTTTCTACAGTCAACCTAGTGGTTTAGCTAGATCCTTTCAGGCTTTACTATCTGGCCGTGCGCCGTACTCCGAAGCTACCTAACGGATACGGTTAGCCAGCCAGGTATCTCGCGCCCTCAGTGGTCAGTGCTTCCACATACCAATCGATGTCCTCTATTCTGCCTTCTAGGTGGAGCCCTCGCGCGCTCCCTAGCCCCGCGTCCACACGAACTACCCAATTGGATACAGCTCTAGCTGTTGTACCCGAAGAAGGAAGGATATGCAATCGTGGAAGCAGTGTGCCGCCTGGACTATCTTGTGATCGGTCATGAGATGAACATACTTACAGATCAGGCTAACCTAGTTTATCTGTATGATCCCTACGGCAAGAACCCGGGCATTGCAAGGCACACAGCAAGCAAGCTAGTGCGCTGGGATATAAAGCTCAGTGCGTTCCGATATGTCGTGGAACATCTACCAGGCGATCGAAATGTCTGGGCGGATATGCTCACTCGTTGGGCCGTCAACTGCGAGCGAAGAGTAAGAGCTCCCAGCTTACGAAAGGCAATGGCTCTGATTTTCGCCCCAATTAATCCCGGATCAGACGCCATGTTCGATTGGCCTACTATTCGGGATATCACCCAAGCCCAACATTCCGCCACTGAATCGCCACCGAAGGGTTTCCAAAGTACAGCAGACGACATTCATAACGACAGAGAGGTGTTGTGGGTTCCAAGCGACGCAGATATTCTCAAGCTTCGAATTGCAATCGCTGCACACACTGGTCACGGGGGTCATCGAGCTGTCAATGTCACACTAGCTGTAACGAAGGCATATTTCTTCTAGAAGATCATGGACGATGACTTGAAACGTTTCGTGGATTCTTGCCTCCACTGCTTTTGCACCCAGTCTGGAAAGACAATTTTTCGTTCTCTTGGGCATGCACTACACGCCGATCACCCTAACGAGCTCCTGCACTTTGACTTTTGTTACATGGCCCCAGCCGAAGACGATTACCTCTACGTATTAGTCTTCAAGGACGACCACAGTGGCTACGTTTGGCTTATACCAGCAACAGAGACTACCGCTGATGTTGTTGCGGAAGCTATGATCAAATGGTTTGCGGCTTTCGGTGTGGTTAACCAATGGGTGTCGAACCGAGGCTCGCACTTCAAGAATGAAGTTTTGCGTTTGCTCAAGGAGAAAAACAAGTCTGCGCATCACTTTACACTCGCCTACTGTCTGTGGTCGAACGGTACTGTGGAGGTCGTATTCCGAGAGCTACTACGGACGTGTCGGGCACTCTTGTCTTAGTATCCATTGCCCCACAGCTGTTGGCCCAGTGTGCTTTCCGTAGTTCAATCCGTGCTGAACAACACTATACTCGAGCGACTCGGTAACCGCTGTTCACTTACGGTCTTCACGAGACACAAACAAGACTCCCCTTTATCAGCTAATACGCGCAAAGTCGGGAAGAAGACGAAGGTTCTCAGTATTGATAGCATTCGTTTTAAACAGCTCAGCACCATCAATGCAATGCAAAGTGCACTTAAGAGCATGCATAAGCATGTGGCCGTCCGATCTGGCAAGAACCGTCAGCAAGCCGTCGATTCTCATAAACGGAAGATGATCGTCCGTGCAATCAATTTTACGGAAGGCGATTTCATTTTGCGCGGCGTTCAACAACGCGAGCATACCCGTAAACCTCCGCTCAAATGGTTAGGACCGTATCGTGTTCAAGAATGTTGCTCAGGATATATATTTCTGATTCAGTCGTTACTGGACGGTTCTATTATTGAGATTCACGGTCGTAGGTTGAGGCTCTTTCGAAACCAGACTTTGAAGTCACGGAAGAGCTATTGAATTATCTTGCGTATCAGGAGGGCGAATTTCTGGTGATTGATCGCTTTCTCGATATTCGACGCAAACGCGGTACAGTGGATTTACTGGGTAGATGGAGAGGATTCAACGATGAAAGCGACTGGGTGGCGTTATCGTCTCTTCGAGATGACGTTCCAGTTCTGGTTGAAGAATTTCTGTCAGACACCGTCAAGAATGGAACTCAGCGCCAACGCACCATCATCTGTTCTCTCTAAGTAACTCATATATCTTTCACATCATGAGCTACGGGGCGCTGTTGAATACAGTCACTGCTGTTAGCGGGTTGGAATTTGTTTGAGGAAACACATTTGCGGTGATTACGTGTTCGCTGCGCACAATGCGCATATGCGCGAATAATCTTCTTCGGCGTAGTGCATGGACTTGCAATCAGTATACGTTAACAAATATCTTGATATTGCGTCAGTGTTGCTCCTGTTAGTGTATTTGATTTAGTCTATCATCTCTAAAGCCACAAACGCCCTGCGTCTGAGTTTGCGACCAGACCAGCAGTCAACTGGTCTGGTCGGGTTTATAAAAAGGCCGCTCGCCTACGAGCGGTCACTCACCACAAGGGAAGAACCCGACGTGTGAGGTACCCGATCTTCCTCTTTGGCCTACCCGTTGAGTAGTACCTGAAACTTAACAACACTGCTCTTCTTGTCAGAGTTACGACAATGTAGCGGCAATGAACCAGAAATATGTGCGCTGATTAGAGTAGGAAGCTGTCTTGGTCGAGACAACGAGGAATGAAAGAACGATGGAGGTCTGCGTGTCTGTTTTTGATTTGTTGTTTCGGAACAGCGATTGAGCGAGAAGTGCAAGTGCCGATTTGTGGGAAAGAAGATGCCCACCATGCTGTGCGCTTCTCGATCGCCATACGACGGTTCAGTTGTTTAAGAAAATTAATAGCACAGCATGTCGGCACCCGTGCCAACCTAAGGAATTGTACTTGGAAACATTGCCGAATGGTGCAAGAAAGAACGTTAATGGCGTAAAAGGAGGCTGTGTTCTTGAAATATTGGGCTGTTGTTCCAAACTTGGAAAGTGCTTCTCGTCAGTAACTTGTGAGAGTTTTGACGGTGTTGAAGTTGAAGTTAAAGGTAGATACAAATGTCCACTTCTGACGACGAATGCGCTCCCCCGAGCGGCGGTGCTGAGCTTTTTGATATGTGCAGATGCACATGCACAGATTTGTATCGCAACGTGGACAGTTGTGTACGTTTCAATCTCAAGAATTCTGGTCAAAGTTCTCTGAACTTGGTGGTTGCGCGCCGCACCTGACGTATGCACGCTGCTCACCAACAACACGCTGCTGCGGCAGGTGAGCGCCATCCAGGAGCTGATGCACATGCCCGCACTCTAATTATGAAGCTCAGAGAGTGAGCCGCGTGAGTTGCAAAAACAGTTCCTCTTCAATTCAGCCGTTTGTCGACTTTTGCAGCTCAGCGCCCACGTAAGCGAACCTAAAAAGGGTAACGCTACACCTCCGTCAGCTTCCATTTTAGAATTGCAGGTGGTCATGGAAAGTTCACATGCATTTCTTGGACGAAAGTGAAGCAGTCCGCGGTGGTGACACTTGCAAGTTCCCACCGGTTCCGCCGGTATCAAGCATTTGCTCTGCACAAGCCTCATACATACATTGCATCATCCTGATTGTCCTGAGACTCGATGCATACCCTCACCTGCTAGATTTTAATCAATTTCAACGAAGCGTCATCATGCATCCAGGATTCGATCCTCCTTGCGCACTGTCTTCCCGCCTCGACTAGGCCATATGGTAACTTCGTAAGTTTCCATAGTACACCTCTTTTGGGTCGGAAATCAGTGGCGGGTCGAACATAAATGTCCCGCTTGATGGGTCCACTTGTAGGAACGCTCCTTTGATATCGGCCACGCCTAGGTCGAATCCCAAGCATAAGGAGATGCTCAGTAGCAATCGCATCACGATTAAGTTGGCGTTGGAACAATCCTTGCGTATCTCGTCTTTGAGGTCATCTAGGTTGCCGTGGGTCACTAGACGCGCTTTCAGCTTTCGCAGTCCATCCTCATCTTTCTTTATCTTGTAAATTGTGTGCGAAGAGATGATGTTAGCGTCTCTCGGGACCTCGCTCTCCACGACTTCTTCGTACGCTCTTATCCAGTTATCAACGCGTTTCTTCTCCACAGCCTTCCTTAGTATTCACGGTGGGGCAAACTGCACCTCGCGAGCGGACATTTGGTGGCTTCAGATCACCTTTGGCATACCGATGAGGACTTGTTGCTCATCGGATTTCAGATCGTGTGAACCTTGCATCCGTGGATTCTCGATGAGTCCCGGAGCGTAGTATCCCATATCCTTTCGAGCGCGCTCTTCGTTGACGGCCATAAGCGCTCCGCTAGTCTCCATGGCAGAATCGTTGTCTTCATTGGAGTCCGGGCTCAAGGTAAGATCTATGTAATCATCCATGAGACCTTCGCTGAGTTCGGGAGCAAGCAGGGAGCTGGGCCTCATTCTGAGGTTCTCGTATGCAACCCTGGAGATGGGTCCACGCCCTTTTCGCCTCACTTCTACGAAATGCGGGTGTAATTTGACGACAAAGGCCCAGCGCCACTCGGCTGGTATGTTGTTGGCTGTTGTTCTAAAGAAGAACAGAACGTCATCGCCATGCTTTATAGGAGATCGTGGGAGTCCAGAATGGACGCGTACCTTCAAAGCCCTTTGGAACGCCCTCGTTGCTGCCTGTTGAGTGTAGGCTTCGAGCAGCTCCTCCGTGTTCATTCGTCGAGGTGCACCTAGTACTGAAGGGGCGTAGTCCTTAGCTAGTTCGAATGATTTCATCACTTTCGAGCCAGTGAAGCAATTAGACAGGAAAAGTGCTCTTGACAGGGTGATTTTGTCAGCAGCCCTCGTGTTGTCCATCTGCAGATTCCCTAATACGTGCTTCACGAACCCGTTCTTCCTCTCTACGATGCCGGTTTTGTTGTGCCGTCTGACAGGCCTCGCCTTGAATTCAATTTCCCTTCCGGAGTGGAATCGCTTTGTCTCGCGACTATTGAATTCGTCGTCGGCTCATAGGCTGTCAAGCGCTCCGTGTCTGTTTTTCCACTCGATCTCCAGTGTTGCAGTGACGGTGCTGGCTTCTCTATCGCAGGTGATGGCCCCTTCGGAGAACCCCGTTCCACAGTCGACAATGTGTAAGACGGTGTACCGAGTCTGTTTGATCACGCCGAACATGAAGTCCACTTGGATCTCAACGTTGAACGCTTGGTTCAAGTGGTTGATAGAAATTTTTTTGGCCGGAGCTCGTAAGCCAGATTGTGCGCATATGCCACAGTTCTCGCTGATTTCCTGACTTCCTCCTATAATTCCTTCGAAGTCCGTCCTGCTCTTGCACATCGATCAATTATCTCGTCCGGATGTGCGTGAGTAAGGCGGTGTAGGCGCTTGGCCAATGTTCTTGGTCTGAGGTTCCTTGCCAAAATAGCCAGTAAGGTGTACATCGTCGGTGTGATAAGAGCATGAGCTCTTGCATTATACACTGAAGTGGATCATATATATAGGTCAATTATCCGCGGTTGCTCATCTTTCTCGCGACAGATAGTAGTGTAGGCGGGGTACCTGTGAAATCGACGATAATATACCGTTGTATATCAAGTCCAATCGTTAGTGGAGAGTCGTCATCGAATAGATCGAAGTTGAGCTCTGTGTTCCGATTCCGTGTATCTTGAAAAGATAGGTCCATGAGCACTTGACCTCCTTTACGCTCTCACAGTTATTTTCCAAACCTCTCTTATAACGCGTTCTCGGCTTGTATGGATCAAATGTGATCCCCAAGTTTTCGCATAATCGCATTGCCGAGGCGATGCCCCCAGACGATAGCGGACTTCCTTCGTCCAGTATGGGATTCGGGTCTGATACCGAATCCCTTAGCAAAAAAGTGGTTTAGAGCCATCGTTACGAGCTTTCCAGTTCTGTTTGGTTCTTCCTTCGGTATAAACGCGTTTTTCCTGATCTTGCACTTTTGGCTTATCAGTGACTGCCCTCTCGGACTCTCCTTTTTGGAGGTCATTATCGTGTTTCCGTAAATGATCGCGCTTACGCTTTCTTCCTTTCTTGAAGTCCTTGTTGGTATTGAGGTATGTTTCTGAGGACCTATCTGTCTTAAGCCCTGCATCCAGAGTGAGCTGGAGATCTTTTTCTTCGAATCTGGCCTTTTCGAGGGCTCTCACAGCACCCTGAAACCCGATAGAATGGCATTCATCGCCATATGTGCGCATTATCTTGTGCCGTTTCAAAACCGCTTTCATTGCGCACAGAGATTGAGTCCACTTATCATCTGAACTAACTTTGTATCCATTTGTGAGCCCGGTTTCTATCAGCTCGCTGATAAAATGAATGCGGGACTCGTTCATTGCCATAATACCAATCCTATTCGCGTCCTTGTTCTTCAATGACGTGAACAAGTTGCTAATGATATTGTTGAAGGTTTGCGAGGATAAACCGGCATTCAAGAGCAGATTAAATCCAAAATTTTGGCTATCGCTGAAGTCATGCTCAGAGTTGGTAAGATTGAGGTATTGAAGTGCTGGAACTGCAAACTTTTCATTAAAATCGTTAGCTGGTTTGCTGTGCTTGCGTTTACAAGCATTAATTTGCTTATATAGGCTCACCACTCTTTGTAAAGGATCCACGGATGAATCCTTCGCAACAACGTTCACTATCCCCTTAATTAGAATATTTGATTGATCTTATCATCTTTTTCTTGCTGAGTTAGAATCAGTTCACCAATAGGCACAGCCTTCTTAATCACTTCATTTTCGGAGAATTCCAGAGAGCGTTATAGTGTCATTACCATAATTGCGGCAGCTTTTTTAGCGCAAGAGTCGCCTCTTGCGGCGCTTGCTCGCAGGCTGCTAGCCCAATCAAACACGAATTCTCTCCAGAGAAGTTTATTCGTGTACGCGCGCAGCTCTGGAGGGATGAATATATTGCCTGGAGAGGGATCCTCTCTTGGATCCATAACTTTCGTATGCCCTTCGGCCAAAAGCTCGAAGTTCATCGTAGACGCAGTGTAGGATGGAATGGTTCACAAACAATACAGTCGGCTCAAGGGAGGAGAAAAATCGACGCACAGTGAGAACTGTTAAGAACCTCCCTCCCAGAACCTCCACTTTTATGTAACAAAAAAGTCAGAGAACCTCTCATGACATGGTCACGTCTTCGTCGAACCTCTGTACCACTCTAATTGTGCCAAGTGCTTAGAACTTCCCTAGCGCACATTGACATTGGCCGAAGCCTCACAACAACCCGGCGTGACCACTTTCCTACCTTATACAAGTTGTATAGAACAAAATAGAACCGCTAGAGTAGAATAGAAAAGCGCGCGCTTCTGAGCTAAAGTAAATTGAAAACGTTACTTTCTCAGGTCATCAACCTCTCCACCTCCAATGCGGTACCACT
The DNA here is from genome assembly GCA_030374805.1 of Gracilaria gracilis. Classification (NCBI taxonomy): domain Eukaryota; phylum Rhodophyta; class Florideophyceae; order Gracilariales; family Gracilariaceae; genus Gracilaria; species Gracilaria gracilis. Next base: position 303,461 of record JARGSG010000069.1, read on the forward strand.
TGAGAGCTCGATGAAGCTAAACATTCTACGCAAGAAGCATTGGCAAATTATTAGGTGGAGATGATTTCCTTTACCGATGCCGACGGTCCTACCGTTCGGTATCCACCCAATGAACCTTTGGACTCTATGGTGATAGCGTACGTTGACCCGCGTAACGATGAAACCGACCAAGAAGATGGCGGTATTTCAGATCTCACCGATGCCCAAAAGAAAGACATGAACATTATGCTACGAAGAATCTCGGTATTTCTGAAGAAAACAGCGCAAAAAAACATATGTGACATACGACAGAAGAGATCGGGCTGGGTTTCGGGAGCTGAAGGACTCTGGGTCTACCTAGTATGTGATCAGATAAATATTGTCACCGATAAGCATGGGATGAGAAGTACAAATTTCATTGACAGCTGTGAGCCAAAAATTTGGTTCTCTAATGAGCTGCTTCAAGCCGGGGTGTTTGAACTGGAGCCAAAATTTGGCGTGGTTTTAGTACCACCAGATACTGGGTCCAACTTACATGGCCTTGCACGGGTCATCGAGAGGGAAAGCCATGAGGACCAGCTGGACAGGCTTGAGTCGCACTCTGTGACGTTCTGCGAAAAGCTTTATCGCAGCTCAGCAGCGATAGATACCATTGTAATTCAAGTTAATATTGATCGTGTTCATTGGGCAATGTTCGTGGCACAAAAGGTGGAGGGAAAGCGGTGGAAGATTTATTGGGGTGACAGCCGAAGAGAAGAATGTCCCGTAGAATGTCGGAAGCTCTTGACGAGAATAATTGACTGTGCGTTGAGGGAGGAAAAGGAGTGGGTATTCCTCTCTGAAAACTATATGTTAGACGTTCTTGGATAGAAGCGGCAGAAAGATTCATACAGTTGTGGTGCCTATGTTGTGTCTGCAATGACCCATTTCTATGAGACGCGAGGGATCATTCCAGAAGCCACTTTCAACCCAAAACACCCCTATCATCTCACAGAGAGGTATCGTTGGGTATGCGTGGAAGCACTTATTCGTATAATAATGTCAATATTACACGTCCTGCCGATGAAGAATGTCCACACTGTGGACCAGACGCACCTCCGACAACGGGCCAAGATATACTTGGCTCGTCATGGCGGGGAAAGTGGGCAACGTGTGGTGGCGCTTGGAACAGTTGGTGGGAACAATGCAAGTCAGAGAGGATCTGGCTAGAATTTCACTGGTGAAGGAGGGAGTGAAGGTACTGAAGTTGTATGGAGGACGATGGTACCGAGGGTAAAAGGACTAGGAAAGAAGGGTAGAGGGAAGTCGCGAATATCGCGAAATAACGAACGCGTGGTAATGGATCTCCCGGGCTATATCTATGACCTTGTGGAGTCGGAAGGTTATGCGTATTTCGTTCAATACTCCAAGCCAGGCACTCGATCGTTAGAGTATGGCCTTAACCTCAGATTACGCTGTATAAAATACAAGAAAGATCCGCCAGGTTGTGGGTGTAAGGCGGCTTTTATGGCCAAGCCCTTGTTCCACGGTAAAGGCTGGCTTCTCACGGATACGTGTGATGTTCACAATGACGAACAACTGGATGTCGATATGCGTGGAGGCAAACAGAAACGCAAAGAAGCAGTGACTGCGACCATCAAGAGAGTAGCTGCGGATAAAATGCGTTTGCAGTTCATCCATTACATTCCTACCTCTTCACGTATGGAAGAGAGAGGACTTGGTGGCCGGGAAAGAGCACGAAGCACGGATGAGGAGAACTCTATGCTTTCAATTCCGCTTCGCCCCTCCAGAGTGTTCACAACAGGAGCCAACCTTAGAGACGGTAATTACGTAAGAACCCAGGAGGAGGTGAGCCGCGCAACCAGCATAAAGAAAGTCTTACATATTGATGAAGAGGAGTGATCAGTTGATGTTCATGAAGATTTGAAGGGTTGTGGTGTAGCCCATGATGCAGTTCATCCTTCAACAGGCCTACTATCAGATGATGGTTCTCCGATTGACGAAACGCACTTAGTGAATCCGAAATTGAAAACTGAAATAAAAAAGATACGTTGGATCCTCCCTTCTCCAAGAAATAGGTGATTTTCTGCCTGTCTAACAACTGTTCTCCAGCCTAAACCTCCTTCTCTAGTACCAGCCACATATATACGTAATGGGGACGACAGCGAAGAACGAACGCCTCCGTATCAGCCGCATCATTCCCATCTGGGAGCTTCAAAACCTATAGAATGCAATACGAGGGAGGAGCCTGTGCCTCTCGTGTGAAAGACCACCCCATTATAGAGAAAAATACTGCACCGAACCTCCCTCTGCACACAAATTCCGGTGTTGGAGCGCAAGAACCGCGTCGTGGGGCCGGACTTGGGGATGAGAGCAATAGAGCATCGGAGGTTTCCAGAGCGTGTGAAGTGGATGCGGGGGAACACGAGCTGGACGTGAAGTTGTTTGACTCGAAAGTGCTGGAGGTTAAGGACGTGAACGTATGGAGAGCCAGAACTGGTTCTGGAGCGAGTGTGCAGGACGTAGACGGGATAGGTTCGGGATCAAAGAGCTCAGGGGCGTTGTGAATGTCGCAAGTGAAAGCTCCGCGTCTACTGAAGAGCTCCCCGCTGAAGAAATGGTCCGCAGAGGGTTCTTGGCGTACTTGGAGCAAATGGAACCCACCGGAGCTCATGAGGTATTGCAGCACTTGCAGTACATCTGAGACTACTTCGGTTTCAAACTCTCCATTCGTGATTCGAAGAACGGGACGGAGGACGATGGCAGAAGAGTTCTACTACGTGGCTAACTGAAATGCTTCTACAAAGAAAATGAGCATAGCACATGCCCGTACAGCTTCAGAGCTCGGCGTGTGAGAGTGTCTCAAACGGGTCCCCAACAGTATGCTTTCATTCCAGATTTCTCACGTGCCCATCGTAACCACTCCGTCGGAAAGTCGTTATACCGAAAACTGTCCCCAGACATGGAGCGGGAAGCCCACCACTTACACACCAACCTCCACCTTCAATATGATGTGGTCCTCAAGCTTATTGAAGATAAATATAACGTGACCGTGAACAGGCCTTTGCTTAGAAAGCGTGTTAAGTACATGCAAGACGCACGGTTCCCGAAAGAAAAGGAGTGTCTTTGACTCTATCAGAACCTACTTCAACTTCAATCGCAAAACCACAGGCACAGAATGTACTGTAGAACAGACCAAACGGATGGCCTTCAGTACATAGCGTGGTGCCTGGACGGCTGGGATAGCGACTACGAACGCGATGGAATCGCACCCGGCATGTCAATTGATTGCAAAGCAATGGCAAACCGCTTCGCCCTCCCTCTCATCAGCGTGAATGGGAGGTGATAATCACGGGAATCTCATCACGTTCTTTATGGGTTATATTGGGGACGAAAGTACTGACAGTTTCGTTTGGGTCCTGGAGCGGTTTAAGGAGTGTGTACGAATCTCCCCGAGCTATGTGGCTGTTGACTACTGCATGGAATTGATTAATGCCATTCAGAACGTATAAACGTTCTCCTTTGTCGTTCTAGACGACTGGAACCTAAATCAAAATCAGGATCCACACGCAGAACGTTGGTGCAAGTCTGTGGAAAGGAGCGACCTGGGCGATGGTATGCGAGTGGATATGTACGACTTGAGAAAGTCCAAGACGGTTCAACTCTTCGAATATAAGAGATCGGAGTTTGAACAAAAATGCTTCTTTAACTTCAACAAACCGCTACCGAGATGGTACAAGTTTCTTTACCGGGAGAGGCCAACTATGCTGGTGAGATGCTACAAAGACCTTTACATATCTCGTCGTTTCTTCTTCCAAGGAAGTGGCTATTGCGAGTCCTCGCATGCCAGATACCGTAATCTCGTCCTCAATCGAGACGTGCCATTCTCCGAAGTACCCCTCACCATGTTGAAATTGACGCAGAGAGTCCAGCTAGAACGCCAGCACAGGGCCTCGTTACGTGATACGGCTTTGCGAAACAAACTTATCCACACTAGACTACCACTCTCAACGGATTCCGTCACAAACATTATCCACTCCTTCAAGAGGTACAGCATCAACAAATTTATGGAGCTCAGCGTTCGGTACTCTTCAAACTTCAAGGTCGTAGAGGCAGCTGTGCGTATGCCCCTTGACGTGCCCTTCAGTTTCGAGGTTGGTGTCCAGAACCTCAACGTCTCTCATGAAAATCCTCTCGTGATATTCACGCTAACATACTTCCACAACCAGAGCGGCGCTGTTACTGGTTCGAACCAAACTGGCGGAAGCACATTCCACGTCTATATACACACTCCATCTACCAACCCCGATGACGTGAATGGGAGATGCAGTTGCGGGAAGATGGCCGCAACAGGAATTCCGTGCGCTCATATCACCCGCCTGTTCGTCGTTTATAACGACGTGCTAAACCGATGGTCTCACGTTCACAACGCGATGAAGACCCGCTTTCGTATACAGCGGTTTTGGCATTCGTATTGGGGCAGAGACCTCGCTCGGTGGACGTTGTCGGATATTCTCCATCTCCGTAACCATCTCCGTAACCAAATGGGCGCGCCCGGTGTTACCACTGCACAGCAAGGGGAATTGAACGGCCAAGCAGTCCAGAATGACGGCGAAACTCCAAATGATCCTATTGGCGGTGCAGTGATGGGTACCAAACTTATTGACACTGCTACCGGGACACAAAACTACAACGCCGATTTGCAACACGTTCTTAGAAATCCTGGACACAGCAGAAACGCAGAGATCTTCTCTTATGCACGTTATTCTGACGGGAAGTCCTTATATGATCAGATGCACAGAGTTGCGGAGGGCTTTGGCAAGTTGGCTGTAGACAGTGCGAAAAAGTATCTCGAAGAAGGGTTGCGTTAATTGAACGCAAAAAGATACCCTTTCAACCCCCAGATACAAATTCCTACAATATCATCGGATCTGTTGCCTCAGCCGAGCAATGAGACCGAATGCGATAATAAAGACACAGCTGAAGTCCGAAACCCGAATTCCGGTGCCGCAAGAACGAAAAAGAAACGGCAGCGGTTTTTCAAGAAAAGAGTTCACGTTCAAAACGCCCAAGGCTGTGCAACAGGAGTTTCGACCTTTCAGGTTTCCAATCACAAAGTTCTGTTTCAACTCAGAGCCGAGAACGCCTTCTACAAACGACAGAGGGAGCGGAGCCATTGACGCGAGGGGGAACAGCTAGCGAGGTGACTACTCCAGCTCAGGCTATTGCGGCAGCCATTGCTGTTGTTGATCACCCAGATAAACAGTACAATGGTACAAAAATAATGATTAGTTTCGTACTTAAGGTAGTTCTTGGAGCAGTACAAACGCGTTAGGGTGATTCAAAGCGATTACGTGTTTTAGAACTTAGTTTTCAGACCTGTAGAGGAAGCCTCTTGAGGAAGATGCCACGACAGAGCTGAAGCATCAGCAAAGAGGATCGGTGGATGGGAGGTCACGAAGCCACGAACGGTGAAAACAGGACATGGGACGAGAGCCCATTAACTTTGAATTGCGCGCGCATAGCTCAATAGCACGCGCTTTTTTTTTCTACTTTAGCTCTTCTATTTTGTTCTGTACAACTTTTATAAGGAAAAAAATGGTCACGCCGGGCTGTTGTAAGGCTTTGGCTAATGGCAATGTGCGCTAGGGGAGTTTTAAGCACTTGGCGCCATTAGAGTGGTACAGAGGTTTGACGAAGACGTGAACATGTCATGAGAGATTTAATGACTTTTTTTGTTACATATAAATGGAGGTTCTGGGAGGGAGGTTCTTAACAGCTCTCAATGTGCGTCAATTTTTCTCCTGTCGTCGGCACAAGAGGTCCGCCCGGGAGCTCTCTGGATGGGAGCTCCTGGGCTGATGGTGTGACTTTATATAGGGATACTGGGCGACCGTTGGGCTAACTATGACGTTACAATAGGGGATAAAAGTAATCACAAGTTGTGCGTCAGAGAGAGCTATGGGTACGTCACTAACAACAGTATCCCTCTATTCACGCTCTACATGTACTGTGTGGTGCCCTACAATGTTAAACACTTGTAGAAACCAACTTCCGAACGGTACGTTCTGGACTTCAGCCCATTCATTAACGCCCAGAACGCTTTCTCTGCCACTCTGTTGCGCACTTCTGAATGCAATTCGGTGAAAGGACGTCGTCGAACAATGTGATAAGCTTAACTGCAAGTGTTGAACAATGGACGTCAAAACTCTACAAAATGTCCCCGGCATAGACAGTTTACATCGCAATTCAATCTTTTTATTTCTGCACATCCAATGAAATTACGCACAAAAAGACTGTCAAGTCCTCCCAGTCCCCGAATGCAAAACCAGTCAACCCTAACCTCACCACTCGTTCCGTATGTTCAGTCGCAAACCTTGCTTTGGCAAGCGCAGCTCTTTATCTCATCGACCGAACGAGAACGACAGGCTCTCCGTAGCGCTCGGCACGGTATGCCGCGCGCGATTCCTCAAACCTCTTTCTTGACTGGCGCGTTTTCATGCGAGCATCCGCTTCCTTCGCCAACATCTTCAGCTCGAGAATGCGCGCCGCTTCACGTTCACGCTTCCGTTTGGCGTCCTGTTGTTTCAGTAGTTAGATGGCTCGTTCAGAAGTCACAACGGCACCCAGAGATGTATCCAAGAACCCAGATTTGGTAAGTTCTACCTGTCCAATAATTTCCAGACTGGTGGCTTTTCGTCGTTCATCTAACATGTTGATCATGTCGTCGACAGAGACAACGCGCGTAGGTTCTTCTGCACTCTATGGCCTTGCTTGAGCGAAAAGACGGTATTCGTCAAGAGGGCATATTCCAGTTGCTCGGAAACCTGCCTTGATGTTGTCGGACGTGAATGATTCTTCGTAGGCTTTTGTTATCAACTTCGTGACGTCAAACTCATCCAGCGTTCGTTCAACTCCAATACCCTTAGTGACCGATTGCGTAATGTTTCGGAACAGGGTGTTGAAGGCCGGAAAAACCATGACATCCAGTGGCTGCGTTGTGCCGCTCGTGTGCGCTGGGAGTGAGTAGCCAATGATCCCGTTCATTCTGAACTTCTCTAACACCCCAATCGACAAATGGAAGCGATAACCATCGTAGATTAAGAGGGCTTTACGCCCATTTTCACGTAGATCTTGTGTGTCCTTGATGAACCAATTTGCCCACTCTAAAAAGTTCCAGGAATCAATCGACGACACATCCTTCTTCGCGTGAATTAAGCCACTTCGTGGCGGCAACTCCGAGATGCACTGCGACCGCTCTTCCCCACCCGGATGAATTGTTGTCGTTCGAACACGAATCCGGTTTCCGTGGTAAACGAACAGTGGCCTACCACGCTCTCCATTTTCATGCACACAAGCCAGGATGCTGATTCGGTTTACATTCTTAAAAGCCACAGCCGGGACCAACGGCTTCTGACCGCGCAAGAAGTACGACTTTTTTCTGGAAGCACTCTTCTCGTTCCACGCTGAAACACCAGTTCCATCAACGTTCACAATCCGCTTGGGGTCGATGTCGTGTTGTTTAATGATATGTTCTAAACGAGCAAAGTGGGCCGTTAAGCTTTCGCCATTGGTGGCACGGAACCGAACCGCATCTTGACGTTGAACAGCGCAGTAAGTTATCTTGTCCGAATGCCTTTTTTCAAAGGCTCGACAGAATTTGTCGCCGGGGCGAGAATTCCAAAAGCGTATTGGGCTTCTTCTCCAAGCTGGAAGGTCTTCGACTAACATTTGCACCGTGTCCTTTAAGTCGTTTCGTGTAAGTGGTTTACCCCAGTAGGCATACCGTGTCAGGGTGTTACAGATCTGGTTCTCCGCCATCAACGTCAGCGACCGACCGAATGTGACTGCTGGTTTGGTTTTGTCGGCATGATTGTAGCGGTACCACAATGTACTGGCAGGTACTCCCACCCGATGGGCCGCTTTTGGAAAAGACATTCCACGTCGGATAAGCTTCCTGCCTCGGCGGTAACGTCTGTCAGGATCCAGGAATCGTTTGCCAGCTTGGGAGTCGAGGACAATATTAACCGCCCGAGGCAGGTATGCGACTCATGTTATGTTTGGTGTCATGTTGATAAAGAGGTTGATGAAGGTTGCGTCGGATGTTGGTTATCTTTTGTTTCTCCTCGTGCAGAAAAAGGAATGGTTGCGCTTTTATAGACTGGGGTTTCGCTTTCAATTGGTTTCGTTTGTGTTTTTGGGCTTAGAGTGCTAAGGATGTCATTACGGTGTTGTGAATTTGGGCACTGACCTTGGCGTTGTTTACTTTTCAAGTGAATAGATATCGTTTGGGTGCTGGGAGATGACATTTGGCTGAAAGATACTGCGGTTTGGCGGTGTCTACAGGTGGTGTCGTGAACTCTGGTGGGTTCTTTGGTGCATAGGACGTGCTCGTTTGATCTACAATCAGAGCTTGAGTGTTATTGGGACAAGGACGAATTGATATTGCAATCTGGAACGGAGTTTGGAGCGAAGAGGGACACTACTCCTGCAGTGTGGCCACCAAAGATTGCGCTTGCAGCGCTGTTAAGGTTCGCATGGTGGCATTTGCTATCAATAGGGACTCTACTGAAACGATGGGGAACTCCATTGGATGTATAGGGAGTTGTGGAACTTGTATGTTGGATGTGAAACAGTTCTATCTTTACCAAAAAATTTGCAATAAACGATCGGAAAACTCACGAGTTTTTCAAAGATGAGCTCAAATCTAGAATTCTTGTTTGTTTCAATTCGGGGGCACCTGTTCAATGTACAGGGCACCCTACAGTACTTGAAATTTGGAAGTCAAATCTGACACATGGGACACAGGAAGATGCAGGAAATTCACACTCATTGAAATTCCAAATAAAAACGGAAAGTTGAATGCCACATGTCTCATGTAGCAGTTGCGGCACTACGCCACTGCAAGCGTTAGAAATTGTATATGTCAGTCCTGCAGCGTCAATAGCTGTAGTGCATGCAGAATGAACTTCTTCAGAAGACTTTCAAACAGTGCAACATGTTTCCTTTCCCGTTACACTAAAAATTGGAACGCCTCTAACTTTATCGAACCTTTCCAAGTTTAATATTCCCTTACTTACTTTACTACCACAAAGAATTTAATACTGGAGTACCTTGTTTTCTCATAAATTGAAAGCAGTGAATTAAAGAATTGCGACGCATACATACGCAAAACGAGAAGCAAAACTCGCCTTTTTACGCCTTTTTTAGTGCTTATTTCTGGAACTGAGAACAATTTGAAGCCTAAAAGATTACGTATTCCAGTTGTATCACTACTTATCTTACAAAGTGTGCAAAAATATCACACGTTTAGAGAAATTTGGAGGAGAAAAAGGAGTTTTGTTTTGCGAGCAGCTCAGAAAAACGTCCTTTTTCCGTGTAAAGATGGTAAAAGTGTGCGTTAAAGTATGCAATTCTTGACGCGAAAGGAGCGCAATAAGTCTCACGTGCTGACAATAATAGTTTCATAATATTTACACCACAGGATCAAACCATGCACGAAACTCATGAAAATAGAGAATATACACACTTCGAATTTCATAGCCAATTTCGTGTTAGATGCTCAAGAAACGAAAGTACAAAATTCGTATCTTTTCGATAGTACGCAGTACGAAATATGTATCCTGTACACGTAACCAACGTAAACCTGCGTGTAAGCAAAAGTCTGCGTGCGGATGCTGGGGAAAGCTCAAGAGGTTTACTTGATGACGTGTGCAGCACATGGCATACGAAAAACAGTTTCGTATCTTCCAGGTTTTCGCGACGTTGTTTTTCGTATTTCCGGTTCAATTTCGTATCGTGTATAGTATGTTCAACGTGGCTACAAAAAACGCTACGAAATTCGTAGTACGTAAACTCTCTAATCACTCTATCAATAACAATCTAAAATTGGCGAATTTCCCGCAATTCTTAGTGTCTTCAACTCATGTCACGGCGGCACAGAACCCTTCCAGTTCAATTTTGGGCCCTCATGGCATGATGTCAAGGGTTTCACATCAAACTCGGCGAAAAGCACTGCGCAAGGCACCATATCAATTCAGCGAAGACAAACGTTAACTTTTAAACTCAAGACGGTCGCTGGTCTGCCTCTCCCCTGACGTCCGCAACACCAGCAATGACTTAGTATTCTTCTCTAGACAACGTGCGGACCTGCGCGATCTCGCGCTACAGAAAGCAGTGACGCGAGAGCACGGACGTCACTGAGCGACTTTGCTCGCACGAGTCGATTTTCGAAGTGGGTGGCGGTATCTACCCAGTCAGTGGGCATCAATATAGAACGGCGTCTTCCAGTCACAGGTTCTCAGTTTTCTCTTTTGCATACGAACCGGCAACAGGAATGGCTCTCGTGCCGTTTTTAGCATTCACAACTGTCTACGAAAGTTGGCAGTAACTGTAGCCTCCGTTCATCGGATTGGTTGGTGCGTACCAGCTGGTACGCAAAATGTTGTTCGGACAGGCTGAGATTGCATATCTCATTTATATCCAGTAACAATTGTCTTCGAAGCCATTGCAGCGAAATTTCAACCGTATGGTTGCCTGCTTGAGATTTGGCGGAGGTATCTCTTTTCCACAGAAGGATGTTACATGTCACAAGAACAACAAGAAAGAATAATATTAAAGCTCCAGGTATGAAGCCAAGGGGCTTCATGGAAGCCATTTCAGTCTCCCCAACGTACATCTCTTTGACTTGCTCTGAGCTCCGTAAACCTGCAACACCATCTTCGTTCGCCACCAATAGAGCTATTTTGAATAGCTGTTCCAATGCAGTCTTCCGAAAATATCTACTGATTTCTGTATCGTGTTCATGCCAATCGCGGTGCAAAAAAAGCAGGATAAAGAGAAAGCGAATCTGTCGCTCCCTTTCCTGGTGTAGAGCCTTGAAAGCATCTCCAAACATCTCCATAACAGCGTGCTTTACCGTGACGGTACTGTCTCCCTCAGCCCAGAACCCCATTGCGAAGGCAAAAGCTGTTTTTCCTCGCAATGCACACAGGTAGTAGACGTATTCCACATCTCCAGATGGGACGTTTTTTATACAAAACGAGTTGCGGCCGACATATAGCGCAATAGAGATGTTCCCCATAAGAATATCTGGCTGGCGCGTCACTTGAAAAGCTACAGCGGAGTACTCAGGATTATCATGGAGGCCCGTACCAGTAACAAAAGGAGGGTTGAAGAGGTCAACACCATCTTCGTTATCCTGCTTGAACGACACATACGGTACTAAGAACTTCCCACTTTTTCGCACTTCTTCAGCGCTACATAACACCGTTTCATTGTCACTGGCGTCAAGGTATGGAGAGCGCACAGTGTAGTTACCACTTAGAGCGTATTGTAGATGACCACTAGATGGCTCGACGCGGCGTCGCAAGTTAAAGTCTCCTTGTATTGCACAATTCGAGTCGGCAGCATCAGCCAAGAATTGCACGGGCTCATTGATAAGATTTGGTTGAGAGGAACTCGAAAACTTGTATCGCTGTAGATGGGCGGGCTGCATCCAAACGCGCCTGCTTGTTGCCACCGTTCGTGGTATTGATGAGAAAGAGAACTCTAGAAGGAGCTCCATAGCGATAGCCATTGTTCCAATGATCAAAAGAAGAAAGCGGTTACGGTTTGATCCCCAAAAGGTTCCGTGTAGGGAAAACAAACCTAAACGGGTATCCCGAAAAGCGACGGAACGGCCACGGAGGACATCCAGCGTAGCTTTACGCTGCGTTATGTCATGGATTAGAAATTCCAAAATGGGAGTTAACACAAGCGAAAAAGCCACGAACTTGATGACATTCCAAGTTGAAGGTGAGACAATGAGGCCGATTTCTTCCATGGTGCCGACTGGCAGACTTTACGAGCGTGGTCATGAGCTCATAGAGGCAAGAGCTCCTTTGCTGCTACCAGCCTTTAAGTTTAGCAGCTTGTGTCCCATTATTTGAGACACACCAACCAAAGTCGTAAGACAAGGGATGGTTATTTTCCCTCCGCTCCGCCTCGAGAAAAATAACAATCCCTCGGGCTCATATCGCACTCTCGTGTCAGTTGATAACCCTTATGACGGCTCATATCGCGCTCGAGACAAAAAAATTAGTAAGGCGAGACTACTAATCTGACCTTGCGAGACTACTACTCTCGCCTTCACTGTGTGCTGTGCATTGCTGTTCGCGTTCACCTTTCTTCTCCTTACCCTGATGACTACAACTTTTTGGCAGAGCGGGGCTTTTTTATACCCCTGTTCTCCGACCATCTTTGCCAAACAATGACTCTTTCATTCGAAACCTCAACACAGCCCCCATTTACAACCCACTGTTTTGACGATGGAAGACATTCTGCTCAATATCAATCCCTCTGTCTTCAACCTCCTCAAATATATCATCATTACTCTCGTAATCAATCCACTCTTCGAAGTTCTCGTGGACTCGATCATGTGTGCGAAGGCCACATTCGATCTCAGTTGCGGTAAAGGCATTTCCTTTTCCGATTCAAGGCTTGGAATCTATTCATTGCACTCTGTCTTCTGGGGTCGAAAACGAAATCGTTTCTTCCTCGCTTTGTTTGCACTTTTGATCATATGTGTGGAAATGCTTTTGGAGTTCTCATTTTCGTCTAAGACCATCGCTGTTGGCCAACAACAGCAAGTATGGAAGCAACCAAATCATTCGCAGAGATACATCCCTTCCCCAGAAAATACAAACTGGATCAATATAGAGTTCGAGCCAAGTAATTTTCTGGGGGAGGCGGCAAGAGTCTGTACTGATGGGCCTAAGAAAATGATAAGCCGGAAACCCGACAATTTGGAATCGAATGAACACTATCAAGGAGGTCTGATGTTTGTTATGGACGGAACTTATGGAATCCGTAAACCGTATATTAATCACACTGATGGAAGTGTGTGTTGCAGTTCCACGCAAGAAAAAGCGTATGGAAGATTTGTTGTGCCGCACGTGTTCAAGTGGAAAAATGGACCTGATATGGAAGGACTTGATATAGATTCTATTTCAAATGCTTCTTCGGACATAGATTCAATACTCCACAGGCACCCATTACGTACGATCAACACCACTGCCAGGCTAGAGAAGGATGTCGTTGGCATTGAAATAGGTGAACGTGGTGCGTGCGTTCATCTTCTTTGCATCGTAACTAATGACAATGGGACGTTCGTTCTTTTAACCAGAGAATATGAATACTTTCCGGAATGGTCACAGACTCAAGTACGTGTACGTGTATTTGTGATGGAAGCAAGCGGAGATGCTGTGAAAAGCTTGGTGGATACTGGAAGACAAATCAGATTACTAATGGCCTTGTACTTCGAGAGCAAGCTTTTGAGTATGGATGCTTCTCTTTCAAGTCGGATGGTGTCCAAGCTGACACTACGACAAATCGCTCTTTGGATAATGATGGCGGCAAGTGAAGAAGGGGTTGGAGGTCTTGAGGAAGGAATCATGAATCGAACAGTAATTGGATGGGAAGAAAGAACAGTAGCAACTGCTACAGGTATTGTTCCTATAAGTGTCGCTTTCCTGGGGTCAGTATGGGTATTTTTGTTGACATCATATATGATACTTCGCGTGATGATTGCGAAGAAAGAAAGTAGAAGCCGTTCAATGTGGTCGCAGTTTTGGCGACAGCGGGGACTGCAGACTTCGAAACAAGACATGACGGCACAGGTGGCCGAAGACCTTCGAAGTCTAGGTGTTCAAAGTGCTTCAGAGGCGGATGACGTATGCATTCGACTTGTGCGCGGAAAGGATGGCAAACAAACACTGCGGCTGTTGCCAAGCAACATTTGCGAAGCATCCCTACGACAAGCTCTAATACAGGCAGACAGTCTTGAGGAGTGCGATGCTCGACCAGCACGCGGTTGATAACAAATTTGTCGTTGAGCGCTCAGTGACAACCAGAGAACGCCCCCAAGAGCAACCTACCAACGGTAGGAACGTTACCTTCCCGGGCAGGGCAAAGTGGAACACATTTCACACGAAACAACCGTAGGAGTCGCCGACTGTCACCTCCGACGACGGGACGAACCCGTCGGCGAGGGACAGTGCAATTTAATCGATACGGCGCAAGCTGCGAAGCACGACTCACACGTGCCATTACTTCCGTGGCCACATGTGGCGCTTCCGCCTTGCACGAGGCGTTCCGGTATTCACACCGTCCCTCAAGGCGAAGCGACATAGTGTTCTACACACCACTAGCGGAGATCCGACTTTGGGATCCATCCCGTCAGTAAACAAATAAAACTTGACAGTTGCAACATGTAGGCGTCTTCCAGATGAGACCTGCCTCTTCCCTGCATGACATCGTAGCTAGACCGTTTTACAACAAAGAAAAGCTCTTTTAGCTTGAGATGACCACTGCTTTCTAAAACACCGATCAAGAATTCTTCAAGGAGAACGAGACGCGAACATCCGACTTGAATCGCTCAAATTCGCATCAAGCCACATGCATCAGCCTCGTCTTCACTCGTGCTGATACTGAGCCTGTCCAAGGCATCAACGACAGCAGCCATACCGCGCGTATCATCAACATCTTCGCGGCTTACCGAACAACCAGAGGCGGCCGACACCCTCAACGTGCTTATCCCGCCGATGAGCTCACTGATATCACCATTTCTCCCCGTTCTCTTTCTTCGAGTGCTACACCGCGTGACGCGCTTTCGGTGCCGTTTTCCCACCTTGCTTTCGAGATGACTGTGGGGAACGGAACTTGGCGGTCTTGCGTGGCTGCGGTTGCATCCGCACAGCGCATGCGCTGCGCTGCGTGAGGAGGCGCGTCCGTGGGACGGTTTTCTGTTGGGGGTGCGCGGCTGGCGGCGATTCGTGGCAAGGAAACGCTGTCGGCGTGTGAGCATTACCAGCAGGATTGAAGTTGTGAGCATGTGCTGCAGTTGGTTGGTTTCAGTTATAACCAGCATGTTAGTCGGGTACCAAGCACGGGGGTTGAACCGTCGAATAGGATCAGAACAGAGAACGCAGAAGAAACACGACGACGCACGTACGCTGCTCTGGGGTTGAGCGTGTGAAACGAGTGCTGGGCGGCCAGAAAGACAGGGAACGTTACAGAAATGCGGAGTACACGAGCAAACGTGCAGCGAGGCAGAAACGATGGGTGAACCGGATGCTCACAAACAGCGCAGAAGCAGTAGACGAAGGGATCGGTTTGGCACGAAAAGAGGTGGAGAAGCCTTCAACGCGAATGTAAGCCAATAGCAGCGTAGTGATCGATGGACACACAAGGAGCAAAACACAAATAGTACAAGTTCAAGAAGAAGAGAGGACGGCACAGAACGAGAGAATGCAAGAACCAAAAGCGAGCAGCGATGACGAAAGCGTAGCTGGAGCAGCCGGCCACAAGGCAAGACGTAGGCGCGAAACGGCGAAGCGGTACTGATGAAGACAAAGAGGACAACGGTGGAAGAAGGAAAGGCAGCACGAGCACAATCGCAGGGAGGCGATCAATGCGACAACGCCTGAACAAACGCAAGCAACAGCAAGCTGAGAAGGAACGCAACGGAGAGCGCGGCGATTGTGACGTAATCTGCGGCCGAGAACACGAAGAGCGATTCAACGGCAGCGTCGCGCAACAGCGTGGAAGGCGGCGACGTCAGCGCAGGCCGCGGCTGCGTGGCATGTCGCATCTTGGCACATGAAACAAACGCGTCGCGCGTCGCCCGTGGGGCAGCGGCTGCGACGGCGGCGGCGGCTGCGACGGCGACGGCGGCGCGGCGCTCCCAGCGTGCACGGCGCTGAACGGCGCGGACGGAGACGCCGCGATGCGCGCGGTGCGCGCGCGAGCGCTCGGAGATTATTATTATGCGCAGCAATTGGACTGACAGAGCGCTTGGCGACACACACGAGATGGATGCATGTCCACGTGTGCAACTATCGGGAGAGCAATTCTTCCACTTACAGTGTCATTCGCGGCGGCTGCATTCACGTACATAGCTCGCACGCTCAATACAAAGATCCGTTGTCCACGTTGACCAGTTGTCCAGCCAGACGCTTGTATTTTTTGAAACGAGTCCTTGATGTACGTGTACACGTAGTAGCCATGGGACCGGTGCTTCGCCTCACCCAGCCCACCACTTCTGACATTTTTGGTCAGCTCTGTCAGTAGCCACATCGAAATGAGTTACGTGTAGAGAGATACAACCGTCATCGCCCGCATCGTACATCGCCGATTTGCTCTCTAGATCCTAAAGCAAACGAGCAAAACAGTGAGCAATCATTCAGTTTTGTTTTGTAGCACGAAAACTGGTCGAGATGTTGAACGAACATGGCCAATACTGAGCTCATGATCACACAATGGTAGAGTCGGGCTGGCTCCTGATACTGAACAGAGTATTGCTGTATTACTAGGGTTGGGAATGTTTGTGTATACTTTGCAGTGGTCTATCCACATGTAGATGTGGGACTACTATACAAGTTAACTAGTGTCTTACTTTGTAGTTGTCTATCCACATGTTGCTGGGGGACTACTCTACAAGCTATCTAACTAGTGTCTCCAACGTAGGCTACAAGCCGATCGTGATCAAGCGTGACTTGGATTGCAGTTTTAAGTGTTGGTTACAGTGCAAAGTTGCAGACAATCTTTATCGTCCAAAACACTCGTCGTGTAATTGCACATTGACCTCTTCCCCAGCACATGCGATTCAAGCGGATACAAAAATTTTGAGTGTTTTACATAAGAGGTGTCATAAAGAAGATGCTGCCTATCTGGGTCTTGCGAATGTACTACAAGTATTTAGTTCTACTCTACGTCTAGCTCCTGTCACGATGTTTGTGACCCTGAACAACGTCAAAAGACACAAACTGTGGTAGTTGTGGAAGCCGCCAAAGATGTTTGAGATAGGACTGTTGCAAACGATGTTTACCGACAGAACTATTTCAAACATCTTTATTGTTCACAAGATTGCTTGAAATCTTAGTCCCACAGTGACCTGAAGAGGCCGAACATATCCGTACAAAACGAAAAGAACGCCAAAACAGGAGCACTGGAGATAAAGTCGTCGATTACTTGCACATCAGGAGTCTGCACAACACGACGACGGAACGCCCGACATCGTGCTAGAACGTCGTCGGTCGCTTTGACGTCCCTGGTCCGCTTTACACGACTCGGCCCTAGACGACGGCGGACTACTTGACCGCGAAATAGCAAGTCGTCGGTCGCTCGGACCTCCCCGGTCTGCATAACGCGATGGCCTACTAGATCACGGCCAAGCAAGTCGTCGGTTGCTTGAACACCGTCAGTCCGCACAGCGCGACCACCTCCGCGACGGCGAACTAGCACGTCGTCGGTCGCATTGACATCTCTGGTCCGCATAACACGACTCGGCCCTAGACGACGGCGGAGAAAGGCGCTACCGGCAGAAGCTCTCATAGCGCGTGCACGAAAGACATCTTTCGAGTCGCGTTGACGAGAAGCATGCTTCGTATCGCGTTTTGGAGCCATTTGAGCGAGGTTGAATGTTAAAAGTTGAAGGTTGAGGGTTGAAGGTTGAAAGCGTTGAGTGCTTTGTTGGTTGGAGTGTCGCTTGATGTGAAAGTGCTGGCTGCTCTAGAAATACTGTTGGGGGCGGCGACGGAGAGAAAGGAGCGGTTCGGCATCGGCATCTCTAATTCGAACAATTACATGGAAGGTTGTAGAGTAACGACGCCGACTTCAAATTAGCATGTTGTTGGTGGCAGTGATGGCCGTAATCGTAGTTAGGGCCCAAAGTACAGTGCCGCGTATGACAGGACTCAACCCCAGTGGGGATGCCAGAACAGCTCTTGCGTAGAAGGAGTCGCCTGAAGCAGGCTCTCTACATACCAGACTTCAGTCGAATCTACCCATTGAAGTCGGAGGCAAGCTAGGAGGGAATTATAACGTTCTTTGTTGCCTTCTGTTGTTCCTTTCCCGCTGTTGCTACGCAACAGCGATTGAGCGTTCCCATGCCGGAGGCAGTCCATCCGCCAGAAGAGCTGGCGGGACAGCGCGGCGGCGCAAGAGGGCAGCATGCACGCGATTAGACACGAGCCGTTCCACGGACGAGGACAACCGTTTTCCTGACTTTATGCTCCCTTCCAACGTTGAGTGTAGAATTCACTGCGCCACTGCCACCGTCCAAAACAAACACAACAGCTCCTCTTTGCTATGCTACTCTGAGTGAAAGTCAAACTCAACTGCAACGAAGCAGCCGCTCAC
Organism: Gracilaria gracilis; assembly: GCA_030374805.1. Taxonomy (NCBI): domain Eukaryota; phylum Rhodophyta; class Florideophyceae; order Gracilariales; family Gracilariaceae; genus Gracilaria; species Gracilaria gracilis. The sequence goes on from JARGSG010000069.1 coordinate 321,620, forward strand.
CTCGTCGCCGCTCAGCTCGTCAAGCGCGGCGTGCGCTCGCGCTGGAGTATGCGCAAGCTGCACGCGCTGTAAGCAAACGTGCCGGGGGCCATCTTTTCCAGGTTTTTATTTCTTTGAGAGACATTTTCTAGAGATCAAACCAAATTGGGGTGAAAGGAGATACAGGTACTGTAATGGAATCGGATAATCGTGAGTTCTTTGTCTGTGGAAATGGCAACAAAAAATTATAGAAACGATTTATTATTTTTACAAAAAGTTTTGTAGCCTGTATTCTGGGTTCGTTGAATTGGTTTGGTGAATGGAAAAAAATAAACCAAGATATGTTCTGTTACACACCCCTCGTTAGGGAATCGATGGCTACTTGTAGATAGTTGGCGGCGGGGCTGAAACTTCTAAATATATTGATTTTCATATCGACACATTTTGAATATAACAATAACGGGATGTTCGTGGAAAATAGCAAAAAGCAATGTATTCTTTATTCATATTCTGGGCGATAGAGCTAGTTGCAGTTTTTGCAATTGACATCCTTGAGTGCTGAGTGTTATAAAAGTTCCAACATAAAAGAAATGCATGCGATAACGAACCATATTAGAAAACACCATCCGTTGCAAGAAGTAGAACATAGCAAAAATGCAACAAACAAAAGTCGACGATATCTTTTTATCTCATTTTTCGGAGAAGAATGAGTGTACTCCTTTTCCATTTCCTATCCCAAAGGTGACTGGTCCCAGAAACGTAGAGTCTGATAGAAAGAGCTTCGAGGATCTCAACTATATGCGAAGCATAAATTTGAAGTCAAAATTGAAATGGAATTACTATTATCATTTCAAAGCTGTAGATATCTCTCTCACACAGATTCATCGGGGACACTTTTCCCCGTTAACTAATGAGGACGATTGCGTGGCGTCATCTTTTGTTGTACGGACAGTACTTCCAGAGTCAACCAAAGAATCTGCTATGGTTGTTGCCATGGATGAGGCAAAGACCCTTGGGCTAGACATGTCAGAGGTATACTTCAGAGAGTGGTTCCATGACGAAGAGCTCGGGCGTCTTTACGAAGTTGATGGTGCTGTTTCTGTTTTTGTTCTCACAGGCGCATTGATGGTCACGACGGTGGTGGGCAAAAGGAAACCGATACAATATGACTAATTGAAAACAATAATTATCACTCGTTTGTTAGTGCAGAGAGCACTTAACATGGATCTTCGTTTTGCTTTTACAGCGCAGGTGTTTTAAATAAAACAGAACACAACATCTTTATTCTCTTTCTTGTCCTATTCGTTCTCCTTCCGCTGTGTTAGGAGGTTTGGAGCACCAAATAGTGCGTTTCTTCAACGACATCTTGCCACTTCACAATATGCTGCTAACGCCAAAGGCGAGTTCTGCTACCGTTCACAACCAGAATCAGCTTATTTGATATCTTTGTCAACAAAAGCGGTTCTGTGTAGTTGTTCAAAGTAGAGTATCCTAGAAAGCACAGGCGGCGGATTTCTTTCATCCACACCACTTCTGCGATAAACGGTGGAAGTGCAACAACTATCATCCGACACGTTTGGAGACATTGAAAGTGTTGTTTTCTCTTCACCAGCGTGGTCGTAGTGTGAAGAGAAAGGCAGCTTCTCGCGCGAAACGTACATATGCACCGGCGTTGCTGCTTCGGTTTCGTCAATCAGTTTTCCAAAGGTGCATTGTGCCAACGAATGAACGAACGATTCCCGTCTCCTCCTTTCGATTTCTGTGAAGCGATGATATATGTCGTTCATTTGTTGCAAAGCTATTTCCTCCGGGCTCATGGACGGTCGGAAGCAGCTGCAGATAACTCCCATGGCGAATGATTGGAACAAAGCGTGAAAGCGAGTGAAGAACGCGCTGTGTATGTAGAAGTTAAAGAGGTTGTAAGAAGTTTTTGGCGGTTGAGCTTGACTAAGAGCGACGAAGAGGTTAAAGTTTTCTCTCTTATACTGCAATTTCTTTCGCCCGTCGTTTGCGTCTGGGTTCGGTACAAACCCCCGGCTGTTCTAAGGCGTTGACACGCAAGAGCTGCACGCTGTGCGCTGCGTGTGACTCAGAGAGCGCGCTGACAGGACATGATAGCTGTGGACCGCTTGTTGCTTGACAAACAGTTCAACAAATAATATATCAATTGGGCAAATGGCTTATGCATGATGGCGCTTCGTTGAAATTGATTGCAACCCAGCAGGTGAGGGTATGCATCGAGTCTCAGAACAATCAGGATGAGGCTTGTGCAGAGCAAAATGCTTGATACCGGTGGAAACGGTGGGAAATTGCAAGTGTCACCACCGCGGACTGCTTCGCTTTCGTCCAAGAAATGCATGTGAACTTTTCATGACCACCTGCAACTCTAAAATGGAAGCTGACGGAGGTGTAGCGTTACCCTTTTTAGATTTGCTTACGTGGGCGCTGAGCTGCAAAAGTCGACAAACGGTTGAATTGAAGAGGAACTGTTTTGCAACCCACGCAGCTCACTTTCTGAGCTTCATACTTAGAGTGCGGGCATGTGCATCAGCTCCTGGATGGCGCTCACCTTCCGCAGCAGCGTGTCGTTGGTGAGCGGCACGCTCACGTCGGGTGCGGCGCGCGCCCACCAAGTTCAGAGAACCTTGACCAGAATTCTTGAGATTGAAACGTACACAACCGTCCACGTTGCGGTACAAATCTGTGCATGTGCATCTGCGCATATGAAAAAGCTCAGCACCGCCGCTCGGGGGAGCGCATTCGTCGTCAGAAGTGGACATTTGTATCTACATTTAACTTCAACTTCAACTTCAACACCGCCAAAACTTTCACAAGTTACTGACGAGAAGCACTTTCCAAGTTTGGAACAACAGCCCGATATTTCAAAAACGCAGCCTCGTTTTATGGCATTAACGTTCTTTCTTGCACCATTCGGCAGTGTTTCCAAGTACAATTCCTTAGGTTGGCATGGGTGCCGACATGCTGTGCTATTAATTTTCTTAAACAACTGAACCGTCGTATGGCGATCGCGAAGCACACAGCATGGAGGGCATCTTCTTTCCCACAAATTGGTACTTGCACTTCTCGCTTAATCGCTGTTCCGGAACAACAAATCAAAAACAGACACGCAGGCCTCCATCGTCCTTTTATTCCTCGTTGTCTCGACCAAGACAGCTTCCTACTCTAATCAGCGCACATATTTCTGGTTCATTGCCGCTACATTGTCGTATCTCTGACAAGAAGAGCAGCAAGAGATCTCTTCATCACATTTCCACCATTGAATAAGGTGTCCCCTGAAACACCACCTGCCAACTGTTCACGAAGACGCGTGTGTCTTGGTAAAGTTTAGTTAGAATGAGAGAGTTTCTTCATTGCTTTAGTTGCCTTATTCTTACGTTCCAATGTGATTGCGCATTGCCAGAAGCTCGAGAGGATTCTGGTGCCAACTGGAATCTACGCCTTTTTAACGTCTTCTCAAATTGACATGAAATCGATTGCAATGAGACTTCCATCTCAACGCTTCCACTCTTGAAGCTTAGCGGGCGAGTATTGGGCAATAAAACGGAACAGATTAGATCGGCTACATCGAATCAGTGATTTGGCTCCCTCCCGCGTCGATTTCAGCTTAGCTTTTACAGGTTTTCTACTGTTTTAATTGTGACTTGGAAGCAGAAAGGGTATCTTTCAGTGATTTCGGATGTTCTAGACTGAATACGAATACAAAACTACCTCGCTTCATCCGCCTATCTTGAATACAAGCCAAGAAGGTCCCGCGAACAAGCCACTGCCAAGAACAGACATCTTGCCAAACAAAATAGCAAGAGAGGCCTAAAGTAACACTTGAGTACTGAAACGTGACTCTACTCCTCCAGTTCTTACGAAGCAAATTATGGTTTCCATGGTTTGCAGCCAGCAACAATGAAATGTTAATAAGGAACGCTCATCCTTTCGATTTCAAAATTCTGTACCACGATCGTAGCTTGCAATACTGCATCCGCAAACCTTGCCTCCCTTATGATGCTCATTGGCTTTTTGCAAAGGTATCCCTCCCCACGAATCGAAGAACCAACAATCCTTCTTCTTCCTATAGCCTTACTACTCATAGATTCTGCAGAGCAGCGCTCATGTCATGCTGAGAGAAACAGGCAGAAATGATTGATTCTCGTGAAAGGCTATTTCCTATCACGTCAGGTCGTACAAAACCCGGCATGGGATATAACCACAACGAAACACACATCCTTTGTGTGCCGCTTGTCATACAGATTGTTGTAAATCATTTCTGTAGCATATTTTGGTTAACGACGAAGCGGTTGGTCTTTCAGTAAGCCATTGAATGGGGCAGCGTTAATGCTAATTGTTTTCTCTTGCTCTCCATCACTCTTCTATCCACCAGATTGTCAAGTAGACTCGCGTTTATGCCCGGCGCTTGCCACACTGGCGTGTCTAACACGGCAATAGGCCGAAAGTTTATCTGCACAAGTAGTCATCGCAAGGCCACCCCTCTGCATTTTTAGCAAGACTAGAAGAATATCCTCGCCAGTTGAGGCCAGGGCAGGTCTGCTGCTATTCCTCTTTCTACTACTTGTATCACTCCATTGCTAAGCTAACCGGTATCACGACACCGAGGCGTAAAATGATGAATCGTTAGCTATGCAATTTGCATGCAGGGCAGTGAATTCATAAACTTTACGTGAGGCGAGCTCTCCGATTTCGATCAAATTGTGTTTTGTCGACATGTAATGACAGCCATGATATTCAATCTCATACTCTCACAAGTTAGCATCCTTCTACTTAAAAGATACCGATTTAACGAAGCTGTCCATTGAAGCGGTGGAAATATTGTCTGGAACGAGATCGACTGCTTTGGACTCGAAGTCGTACGTAGGCTTTCTCCGAGATGATTGCACTCGTATTTTTGGATCCGAACGTTTTCAATGTTCTCAAGTATGTCATTATGTCGCTCACAATAAGCTTCGCAGCCGATGTTCTCCTGGATACGATATCTGGGTACTCCATGGTGAGAAAACTTGTAACTAGAGGATGGGCACGTCCCTGCCACTCTTCAATTCGAGTACGCTTGCGCCGAGGCGCTAAGATTAGAAAGGCAGGTAGTAGCGTGACGGTTCTTTTGGCAGTTGTCTCTATTTCGATTCTGGAAATGGCCCTCGAATTTTCTACTGGGGCACAGTCTGTCTGGATTCGGAGAACTGAAGTTGTTCGAGTGTCAACGCAGGCTTCGAATGTGAGTTCCCTGCTTCAGAGCGATCCGAATTACATTCTGAAGATGCGCTTTGCATTAGAAAGAGTTGAGAACACTTGCTACAGCGTCAGCGGAAAGTGGTACAGGTGGTTACTGCAATTAGTGTGGGTGTTTTATTAGTGTGGGAACCTAAAATGGTGTGGCCCACACTAATTTGGGTGGGGGTAATCAAACCAGCTCACCCCAATAGTGTGGGTTGTGATCGCATCTTCTCTATTCAAATAGTTTTCGCGCGAAACAGAAATTATAGCGCTTGATAAGAAGTCTGCCATCAGACTTTCCGTACCAATTCTCGATCACAAGACGGCTCAAAATGTCTCTCAACGCTTCCCCGATTGTCAGCGCTTTTGAAAGAATGAATGCCCGGTCCCAATCTTTGCCCAATACCAATGCCATTGTCCCAGACCAGACGATCACCACACACAATATAGACCCAAACCAGAACACAACGACGTCAAACCACACCGATAATGACCCCACTCCCAAGCGCGCACCCCCCACCTACGACGGTTAGCCCAATGGATGGTATTGTGAGGCCTATCGAAGCAAACCAAATGTGGAGAAGCCGGAAGGTACTGCTGCGGAAGGGAGTCGTACTGACAGATCTTCACAACCAGACGTCGGTAATAATGGAGCTCCGGTTCAATACGAACATACGGCAGATCGCTGGGATAAAGCGGGGGAATGAAATACCTCATTGATGTGTGTCGCTGGCGGCTATCATAGCACTCCACCCGACTCTGACGAGGTTGAGATTCCTTATCCCGACGGTGGAGTGTTTGCGGGACGGAGCGGAGACGCTCGCAATCCCAACGAAACAAACCCAAGTAGGTATCCGAAGTCGGACGGCGCAAGACGCCGGGAAGCGATGTGTTTCCCGGCGTCACTGGGCAGTTCCGACGGTACAGCGTCGCTTGCGACGCCATTCTTGGATCGATCCCGAAGGTACCATGTTGGGAAACGTTCCGGTCGGCCGTGGTGAACGTCTCCAAACCATAATAGGAAATACCACGAGGAATCTCGGGCTCCGGACCAAACGGGTCCCGGATCCCTTCGTGAATCCCTTGAGGTTGATGTAAGGAAGACTGAACCGGCTGGCTCCGGAAAACAGTTTGGATGCGGGAATGGTACAAAGCAGCACCCCGAGAACCAGACTTGGCAATGCCGCTTCCGCGGCCGCGCGAAGGACCGGCACCCGACATGGTGTGATGAGTACCGTGAGGGAGTGGTTGAGACGGCGAGCATTCGACCGCAGGGGTGAAGCGAATCGGCTTTTTATCCACAATGGGTGAGTCACTAGAGCTGATGCTCAAAACCTCCACCCGTGCGGGGCCCCATGCTGGTTCAACCATTAAAGTATCGGCATTGGTCGCCGATGGCGCGCCGTCCCTTGAGGTTACCGCGTCCGATTGACCAGCATGGGGAACCGACAATCGCCGTGTACCGCTACGGGTGCGAGCCCGCACGCTGGTACCAAGGCTACCCATGTGGTTCAGATAAGGATCGTGGGTCACCATAAACGAATTCCACCTTGTCGGTCGGACGAGAAGCCACGGTGGCGCGAACCCGCGTAGACAAACCGCAAAGGGGTACGAAGGCAACCAGAAGGGATAACGGTGGAACAACCTCGATGGAGTCAGCGGCGGTGCCTCGAAGGGTTGGTAGTCGAACCTCGAAGGGACAGAGAGACACGCCGCAACCAAGTGGGCGCCAAAACCCTTCACGGTACAGTGTTCACACGAGCCCGAAGGCGCAACGCGCCCCCCCTAACTGGGTATACCGACACGGTAAATGGGTCTAAGCCGTGCCGCCCAAAAGGCAGAACCTTGGAGGTATGCAATGGGCGCGCGTCGCGCCCAAACCACAAATGGAAATGAATAGGGCGCTGTCTGTGATAACCAAAGAAGTGGATAGAGCCGCAATCGGTGATGACCAAGGTGGTGAACGGAGTACGCTCGGCGACGCAGAGCCGATGCGACGCACGGCGCGAGATGGCACGAAGGCTGCGACAGGGACCAAATTGGTACGAAGATGCAACCGACTTGGTGAAAGGATCTAGGAGCCACGAGGGCGTGGATCAGAGTAGGAAGAGGGTCTGTAGTAAAATGAGACCTCAATGGGTTGGTGCCACGTGGGCCTACTGGTGCGTCTTGCTGGCTACACTGTACCCTATTGGTATTCTGTATTTTATAATTTCTAATTTCTAATTTATAGTCTAGGATAGTTTAGCATTGCTGGTCCATGACAGTAGGTCATGGGCACAGCCGATGACGTCATGCCCGCATGGGAGATCGGCGTCGGTGCACCTTGTATATATTGTGGTGCACCTCGCCTTCCGCCTCGGGTATTGTAAAGTCAGGCACAACTAGGGCAGTAACTATACCATCTTGGTCACTTGCTACTCTATTACTATTCATGTTTTACCGCGCGTCGACGTCTACTACCGTACACCTACACGGTCTAGACTAGTTGCTCCGCCGTTTGCCCCTGCGGGTTTCAGGTGCCCTACTACCATATTGGTTGTGTGTTTTTCCCCTTTAGATTGAGCCCTCGCGCGCTCTTTCTACCAGGCGGACCCCACACCTTATCGGTATTTGTACGACATGCTATTTCTGGTAGCGGCTCACGGAATGGAGGCAATACAGTTTGACGTGCGCACGGCGTTTCTGTATGGGGATCTCTCCGAAGAACTATATATGCGCCAGCCTGAAGATTTCGTTGACACAACAAAGCGAGATCACGTGTTCAAGTTGAACAAGGCTACCTACGACTGAAGCAAGCTGCAAGAGCCTGGCGCGAAAAGTTTAAGAAGATTATGCGAGACAAGGGTTGTACCCTCTCTCAAAATGATCCAGGTCTTTTCATATATGATTCTGGACTGCATAAGGTTCTGATCTTAGTGTATGTTGATGACGGAATGCTTGTTGGTAGACGCAAAAAAGATCTCCATAATTTTGTGAAGCAATTGGAGACCCATGTCCAGATAAGAGTGTACGCGGAGCCCCAAAAGTTTCTTGGCATAGTTTTCGAACGTACGGCTGACGATCAGGGACTACGAATTCACAACAAGCCTATGATTGAACGTTTGGCGGAGCAGTTTCGTGCCGACACAGCTGCTAGTGTGGGCACTTCGCTTCAGACCACTTTCTTCCGCAAAGCTGATGTAACGAACGCAGATAACACTCCGTATCGCGTACTCATTGGATCCTTGATGCACATATGCAACACAGTTCGTCCGGATATCTCATTTGCAGTTGGTTACTTCGCTCGCTTTGTGCAGAAACCTACCCGTGAACACTGGATGGCGGCGAAGAAGGTACTGAAATTCCTCTATTCTACTCGCAAGTCTGCCATAGAGTACAGAAGCGACAATTGGGCTGCCCTGGAGGGGTTTAGGATGCAGATTTTGCTGGAGATCGTGAGGACACAAAATATACGAGTGGTTTTGTCTTTATCTACGGTGGTGGACCAATGTTTTGGGGCAGTAAGAAGCAAACCAAAGTCGCTCAGTCTACATTAGACGCTGAATATGTTGCTATGTCCTTCGCAGTTCGAGAGGGACTCTGGTTAAGAAGACTTCTCAACGAACTGCTTGGACATTCTGAGCAGGGCGTAGACATTTTTGGAGATAACCAAGATATGATCCTGCTCGCGAGAGACGATGTACTTAACGAACGTACGAAGCATATCGAAGTCAAGTATCATCTAGTGAAGGATTCTGTACAGCGCGGACTGGTTAGAATTGGATATCGCAAGGGTAGCGAGTCGGGGGCTGATTTGTTCACAAAGGCACACGGTCCTGAAAAGCATTCACAACTCTGTGCCGAATTTGGCGTGGAGATACAGAGATTGGAACGAGAGGGACTGTAGAGAGTTCATAACCGCCCGATCCTTGGGTGCAGGTGCGGTAGAATCGTTTGTTGCAAATACACAAACGATCAACCAGCACCACCAGAGTGCAGTGACTAGTTGGTCCTGCACACTGGTGCAGTGCGGTGCGTTGAACTACGATTGCGTTCCAAAACGTATAAAATGCTGTAGCTCCAAACGAGAGTTTGGAGCAAGCATGTCAAAATGTTAGGGACAGACTGAAATGTCTGTGACTTCCTGCGTGGAGGTCAGTAGGATAAGTAGTCACCAAACATGAGTAAAGACTAGAGAGCTGGGAAGACTGATAACCTTCTAGACCCCAGCTACACTCTTCCAACAATGACAGCCATGATATTCAATCTCATACTCTCACAAGTTAGCATCCTTCTACTTAAAAGATACCGATTTAACGAAGCTGTCCATTGAAACGGTGGAAGTATTGTCTGGAACGAGATCGACTGCTTTGGACTCCAAGTCGTACATAGGCTTTCTCCGAGATGATTACACTCGTATTTCTGGATCCGAACGTTTTCAATGTTCTCAAGTATGTCATTATGTCGCTCACGATAAGCTTCGCAGCCGATGTTCTCCTGGATACGATATCTGGGTACTCCATGGTGAGAAAACTTGTAACTAGAGGATGGGCACGCCCCTGCCACTCTTCAATTCGAGTACGCTTGCGCCGAGGCGCTAAGATTAGAAAGGCAGGTAGTAGCGTGACGGTTCTTTTGGCAGCTGTCTCTATTTCGATTCTGGAAATGGCCCTCGAATTTTCTACTGGGGCACAGTCTGTCTGGATTCGGAGAACTGAAGTTGTTCGAGTGTCAACGCAGGCTTCGAATGTGAGTTCCCTGCTTCAGAGCGATCCAAACTACATTCTGAAGATGCGCTTTGCATTAGAAAGAGTTGAGAACACTTGCTACAGCGTCAGCGGAAAGTGGTACTTTCCCGTCCTATTCAATATGACAAATTCTACGGAATTTCACGGATTGGGAAAGGCAGCGTTGTGTCCTTCGAACTTTTCCGAGAACAATTTCGTGGAAGCTGAGCTTGCACAATCAAGTTTTCTCGCCCAGGGTATCGCCGGGACAAACATTTGGAACGCATCAGATATTAGAGTCGGTCGAGACGTTTTCGAGTCTGAAGAAACGTTTCCTCTCAATGAAATTCCAAATGTACGAATTGGATCGACTCAAAATTATAGTTTTCTTGCAGTGAACTTCAGCAGAGATTTCCGCGTGGAAGGATCAGAGAGGGCTCTGAGCGGATTTAGTGATACGAAACATCCGAAAGCCTTCCATACTGCCAATTTCACTGTCGAAAGCGGAAAGACACTGGAGTGTCTTATGAAGACGAAGTGGGTTAGAGATGAGGAGAATGGAACACTCCTACTTCATAGAGCCTCCCCGGAAGTATGCTTGGTACCTACTACTGATGACAGAATGGTGTTAGGGTTATTCGATGACATTCAGTACAGTGATGGTTTCCAGCTCGTCATGTCGGTGGCGCTGAAAAATATTAAGTCATTTCATGATCTGAACGTCATCCGCTTTTTGCCATGGATGGTTGGAATCAACGATGGGCTCCATACTTATCGTGAGATTGGCATTCTTACGGTTTTATGTGGGCGTATGGTACGCGATATAAGCGTGGACGGTTATCAAGACCTGGAAATTGAAGTGGGTGCTGGGGAAATTACAGTGCCCACAGTGTCTATTTGGGGAATAGTGTTGCTCGTTGTTGGGACGATGTTAATCGTGATTGCCAAAGTTTGGCTCAGTATATCTAGAAGAAAGTTTCAACTCAAGGGAAACTTAAACAGTGTGAAAGGGGTCGCTGAGCATTGGCTTCAGCAGAATGAAGATAGTGAAGATAATAGCATAGGAAAAGGAGCTGTTGTGTTTGTTTTGGATGGTGGCAGTGTTGGAGTGCCTTCTACAGTGAAGGTTGGAAGGGAGCATGAAGTTAGGAGAAAGGTAGATACCTTGCGCAGACCGGTGTAATTTTGGTTCCCCTTTTTGTTATGATTGAATCACACCTCCGATGAAGATGTGCATCCCACAATGGCGCTGTGCTCGCGCCGGAGGGCTCTTTACGGGTGAGCAAGTCTCGAGTTCTGAGATACGCCATCATATACTGTAAGGCTCGGCAATTCGAAACGCGTACTGTGTGTACACGTAGCTTCGTACCTTCCAGCAATCGGTGGCGTGCGAGCTCCACGAATGGCAGCTGCCGCGAATGACACTGTAATTGGAAGAAATGCTCTCCCGAAAGTTGCCCACGTGGACATGCATCCATCTCGTGTGCGCACGGCGTCGCCGAGCGCTCTGTCAGTGCAATTGCTGCGTGCAATAATCTGCGAGCGCGCGCGCGCGTGCGCACCTCGGCGTCTCCGTCCGCGCCGTGCAGCGCCGTGCAAGCGGCGAGCGCCGCCGTCGCCGCCGCAGACGCGTTCGTTTCGTGCGCTGAGATGCGACATGCCACGCAGCCGCGGCCTGCGCACGCGGCGCTGCCTTCCACGCTGTTGCTCGACGCGGCCGCTGAATCGCTCTCTGCCTTCTTTCTCAGCTTGCTCTTGTTTTCGTTTGGGGAGACGTTGTCGCATTGACCGCCTTCGTTCGCTTCTGCTAGTGCTGCTTTTCCTTCTTCTACCGCTGTCGTCTTTGTCTTCATCAGTACCGCTTCGCCGTTTCGCGCCTACGTCTTGCGTTGCTTGATATCCACCTTGTGACCTGCTGCTCTAGCTACGCTTTCGTCATCGCTGCTCGCTTTCGGTTCTTGCATTCTCTCATTCTGTCCCGTCGTCGCTTCTTCTCCGCGCTCGTATACTTGTTTGCTACGCCGTTCCGGCTGCATTCGCGTTGAAGACTTGTTCATCTCTTTGGCTGCATTCGGGTGGAGGCCTTGCTCATCTCTTTTCTTTCCAAGTTTAGCATCTCCAAATCTACTGCTTGTGTGCTGTTTCTGAGCCTCTCGTTTACCCGTCGTTTCTGCCTCGCTGCACGTTTGCTCGTGTGCTCCATATCTCCGCTACTTTCCCTGTCCTGCTTTTTGGTCGCCCAGCACTCGTTTCACACTCTCAATCTTAGTGCAACATACCTGTGCCGTCGTGCTGCTGCTGCTGCGTTCTCTGTCTTTATCCTATTTCACGACTCATCGCTCCGTACTTGGTATCTGACTATCATGCTGGTAATCACCGAAACCAACGCACTGCAGCACCTGCTATCCACCTCAATCCTGTTGCTAATGCTCACGCGCCGACAGCGTTTGCCCGGCACGAATCGCCGCCGGCCGCTCACCACCGCCACCAAGCCGTGGCGCGGCCACAGCCCATCTCGCGCCGCAGCGCATTCGCTGTGCGGGTGCAGCCGCAGCCGCAGACGCGCCAGCCCGCCACGCGCCGTTCGCCGCAGTTGTCTGGAGAGCAGGGCGGGCAAGCGGCACCGAAAGCGCACCACGCGGTACGGCAACCCCGCAAGAAGAACGGGGAGAAGCGCTGAAATCGGTGAGCTCGTCGGCGCGATGGGCGCGATGAGGGTGTCGACCGCCGATGGGTTTTCGGCAGGTCGCGATGGTGTTGATGGTGCGCGTGGTTTGTCCGGTGTGGTTGATGCGTTTGGCAGGCTCAGTGTTAGTGGGAATGGGGACGAGGCTCATGCGCGTGGGTTGATGCGAATTTGAGCGGTTCAAATCAGTTGTGCGCGCTCCCGTGCTTGTTGAAGAGGGCTTGAGCGAGGTTGTTTCGAAAGCATCGCCATCGCAAGCTATTCGGGCTTTTGCATTGTTTTTAAATGGCCTGGCGTGTGCAACTGGTGAAGGTGGTGGTTGATCGGGCAGAAGAGAAGCGGACTGCAATACTTTGCGCAGCCGTTTGGACAAGTTCTAACATCACATATAAACGCCGCAGAACGTCGGCCGTGAGCGACAATGCCCGCCACACCGCCGCGTCGTCCGCAGGGCTTCGCATGATGATGCCATTCACGCTCCGCGGAAGAAGACGACGAAGAACGAACTGTGGCGCCTCCTCCATTTGGAGCTGAAAGCAGCGTGAGCGAGCTCGAGATGGTATCGATAATCAGCGGTTCACATTAAAGCCATTAACTCTATGCTCGGAACTGTATTGGCGTGCGTGCTCAGTGAGCACTGCTCACGTTTGTTCAGTGCAGCTGGTTGGCTGCCCCGAGCTGCTGGTGGCTGCTTATGCGGTACGGGAGAGTATTCAGAGCGGTTGGGCACGTCTGCTACGTGTATATGCTCAGCAAGAGACACTGAAAGCGCGGCTCTGTTGAATTACAGATTCCGCGCAGACTTTGGCCGCATCTGACTGGGCATTCAACTGCACGGCAAAAATTACAGCTGTACCTTCGTACCTTGCAGGGGCACCTTCGGCGAATGACACTGTAAGTGCGCGAATGCTCTCCGACTCCGAGCGCTCCGTCAGTCGACAGTCCAATTGCTGCGCGCACACCAACGACCGTCGCCGCCAACGCCGCAGGCGCCGCCTCACGCGCCACTCAATCGTGGCCAGCGCAGAGATGCGACACCAAACGCAGCTCCGCCTGCCGTCGGCGTCGCTGCCTTCGCTGCTTGTGTGCTCAACGCCTGAGCAGAGTCGCTCTCCCCGTTCTCCCCCGGCTTGAGTGCTCCACGGTTGTTCTCAACGTCGTTCCCTTCTTCTTCCTAAGCTTTCTCTCGCTTCCGTTTGTCCTCATCTTCGCTCACTCATCGCTGTTGTTCGATTGCTCTTGCGCAGCCTTTTCTTTTTCTTTCGGTGCCGTGCGTGTCTTCATCAGTCGCGTTTTGCCGTCTTCCGCCTGTGTCTGCCATTCCTTCTCATCCTCCTTGTGGCCTGCTTCTTCCACTGCTCCACTCTTTCGTTCCAAGCGTCCTCGTGTACATGCCACACCAGCTTGCCTTCCTTGCTGCTTCGTGGTTGCTCGGTTCCGACATCTCTAACTTGTTGTGCCCGCGCTTGCAATACACCCAACATGCTGTCTATCTTCATTCATTCTGTCGGCGTTTCTCAAACGCCCACAGCGTTCGCTGCGTACCAGACGCCGCCACCCGCCCAGTGCCAACGCCAACCCGTCTCACGAGCTGCACAGCTCGTCACGAAACGCAGCCCATTCGTTGTACGGGTGCAACAGCAGCTCCCACCGCCAGCTCAACAGCAAGCTCGGGAAAGCACGACGACGAGGCGCCACGCGAGCTCGCACTCGCCGTACAAAAAGTGAGCAAGTGGCGAACGCGGCCGGTGTCGATGAGCTCATCTACGCGCTGGCGTCGATGAGCGTGTCCACTGCGCCTCGTCGTTGGACGGGTTGCCGTCGCTTTGATGCTGCGCCGTGTATGATGATGCTCTTGACGCGTTGGGCATTCTCGGTATCAGCAGAAAGTGTCACTCATCTCGATGCGCATGGAGATACAGAGGATTGTCGGAGCAATAGAGAAGAATACCTGTGTGTAGTGGTGGCTCTCATTGAGTTCACATTCGGCACGATCCCAGGTGGCCTACTTTGCGGAGACTGTCCTGCCGAAAGGGAACGCTCTAGTTTTTACTGGAATTGTTTTCCTTCACAAGTGCAAAGTACAAAACGATCAAGCAGGGAATCACCATCTTTTCTAAGCTTTCATTCTTTAGAAAACATTCTTAATGAGTTCAAACCAAATAAGGAGATATGTAGTCATTCTAACAATGCTCGAACCATTCGTTATTTTTGTGAAGAATTCGAGACAAAACATAATAAAAACGATTTATGAACATAATATTTTGTAGATCGTTGAATTGGTTTGGTGAATAGAACAAATCAGCCGATGGCTAATTGGCACTAGGGCTGAAACTATTCAAGAAAAAGATGTTCATATCGACACTCTTTCAATCTCACAGTAAGGGAATAATCGTGGAAAATAGGAAAAAGGAATGTATTCTTTATTCATATTCTGGGCAAAAGAAAGAGTTGCAATTTTTGCAATTGACATTCTTGAGTGCTGGATGTTATAAAAGTTCCAACATGAACGATTTCTTTTTGTACGATAACGTGCCATATTAGAAAACGCGCATCCGTGCAACAAGTGAAAAAAATGCTAAAAGTGCAAGAAGCAATGGTGGACAATATTTTTCTGCCTCATTTCTCGGAGAAGAATGAGTGTTCTCCTTTTCCATTTCCTGTCCCACAGCTCACTGCTATTGAAAGAAGCGTAGAGTGTGATGAAAGGAGTTTCGAAGATCTCAACTGGGTACGAAGCGTCAATTCAAAGTCCAAGTTGAAATGGAACTACTATTTTCATTTCAAGGCTGTTGAAATCTCCCTCACACAGGTTCAACTGGGACACTTTTCGCCATTTACTCATGAGGACGATTGTGTGGCGTCATCTTTTGTTGTACGCACAAAACTCCCACACTCAATCAAAGAATCTGCTATGATTGTTGCTTTGGATGAGGCGCAGACCCTTGGGCTAGACTTGTCAGATGTGTACTTGAGAGAGTTGTTTACTGACGGAAAGCTCGGACATAGTCACGAAGTTGATGGTGGTGTTTCGGTTTTGGTTCTTGAAGACGCAGTGATGGTCACTACGGTGGTGGGCAAAATGAAACCGGTACAATTGGACTAATTGAATAAGAAAAGTATCTCTGGTTTATTGACACAGATAATATTTACAAGGGCAACAGGGATCTTTGTTTGGCTTTCACAGCGCAGGTGTTTTAAATAAAACGGAACACAACATATTAATTCTCTCTCTTGTCGCCTTCGTTCTCCTTCCGCTTTTTCAGGTTTGGAGTACCCAACAATATTTCTCCAACGACCACTGACCATTTCACAATATACCGCTAGCGCCAATCGTACGTTCTGCTACCATTGTCAACCCCAGAATCAGCTATTGTGATATGTTTGTCAACAATAAGCGGTTCTGTGTAGTTGTTCAAAGTACAGTTGTTAGTGTCGTACAGATACGTACACTTTAGCTAACAGACGTATACTTTAGTCAGCAAGTAGTACGTCACAAGTTAGCCCAAAGGTCACCTAGTATCCTTATTTAAAGGCACTCTGTTTAGCCTGGGAGCTCGGACAAGAAGCGGCCCGGGGCAGACACCTCTCGTGCCAATCTGTATTGCTTGTGAACCATCCCTCCATCACTGCGCTGACACCATGAACTTCGAGTCAATGACTGAAGCTCAAGCCAAAGTTATGGGCCCAGGAGAGGATCTCTCTCCAAGCAATATATTACTGCCTCCGAGGCTCCGCCCCGAAACAGACAAACTGCTATGGCGCGAAGCCGTTTATGAGTGGGCTGAAACGCTCCAGGCATGCGCCAAAGGTGGCGATTCACGTGCAAAAGGTGCAGCAGCCACCTTAGGAATGAGGCTTTACAGATCCCTGGAATTCTCTAAGAAGGAGCTCGTCGAGAAGGCTGTACGAATAGGGGAAATAGTGCTGACACCACGATCCGACGACGTGAGCATCAATCAGATGCATGTGATAAACAAGATATTAAGCCTCGTGGCAAAGGATTCAACCGTTGACAGGCTCCGACGTATAGTTCGGCTATACAAAGAAGTAACGTGCTGCAAACGCAAGCCAGGCGAGTCTATATCAGCCTACATCGAAAGATTTGCGGGACCTGCACTCTCCTATCTTAATCTTACAAAAGCCGAGCAGGATTCGAGCGATAGTCAGAACTTCGCCATAATCCTGCTGTTGAACGCAGGAGTATCTTCTCAAACATTTACCAACATTATCTCCAACCTCGTGGTTTCTGCTAAGAACAAAAACGCAACGGATACCTCCACTATCTCCCTTACTAAGGTGAGAATGAACACAATTAGAGATATCATGAAGAAGACACACGAAGGATCTTTTGGCGATGGAGATAAAAGAAACTGCTCAGATTCGATCGCCGCAATCGAAGCAGCTACTCTACAACACGAGAAGATCTATGAGGGCGACGAGATATGTTCTTGGATAGGTCTGCAAGACGCCATATGCGCTCTCGAAGAAGCAGGACTAGAAGAGAGGGACCTCGACGAAATCCAGGGTGAGAAAGATACCCGAGAACCGTCTACGAATCTTTACCTGAACTCCAACAAGAATGGTAAGAAGTTTCGGAAGCGTAAGCGTGACTCCGAAGATTCCAAGAACTTCAAGAACACACATCAACGCACACATGACGTCGAACCGGATAAGAAGTCCGTAGAAGTCGGTGAAAACCGTCAGGACGCAAAGAAGGACCCCAATTCAACCTTCAAACGATCTCGAAACGAGAAGCTCCAAAAGGACAAAAAGAAGTCGTTTTTTCAATAAGGGATTCCGGTACCCCCAATACCGATCCGAATCCCATTTTGGACGAAGGGAGCCCCATATCATCCGGGGGAATCATCTCAGCGATACGACTGTGTGAAGCATTGAGTATCAACTTTGAACCATATAAGCCAAGATCAACATACAGACGCGGGTGGGGTCATAACTGCGTTAACTCCCGGAAGATCGCGTGCTCATGGACACTACCCATTCAGGACGTGAACAATAACAACGTAGAACTCACATTCGATTTGTTCGACGACGATTCTCCGCTTACGGTTGGGTTAGACGTCAAAAGATGGAGTATAACGGATTTCTCCAGAGAGCCAGCAACGATGACGATCAAACGACCCACGGACACGGGAGAGCGTACGTTGGAATTGTATATCAGATCCAACACAAAGTACGACGCCAGAGCTCACATCCTATTGACACCAACCGCAGGGAACTTACTCTCAACTAGCGCAGCAAACGTTAGACCGAGCACGCTAGTCAAGAGACTACATCGATTGACGCACGCTCATCCCGAAGAAATCATCGCGTTATGCGAACGAGCTGGCAAATGTTCCGAAGAGTTGAAGCGAGAAGCACATCGTGTATCTGATAATTGTCAGATATGCGCAGAGTCTGGGATACCACTGCCCTCGAAGAAGATATCTATTACGCATGTCAATCAGGCCTTCAACGTAGAGATCCAGGTCGACTACACCTTCTGTACAATCCGTAGCAAGAAGTATCTCGTGCTACATATTGTGGACTGCGGAACGGGCTATTCGGAAACTGCAATTGCAAGCAATCGAGAAGCGCGTTCCGCCATAAGTCTAATTGAAACAGAATGGCTTAACCGTCACGGCGCTCCCAATGCAATGTCAGCTGACGACGAATACAATTGCAGGGAGATACGCAGATTTCTATCGGGACGGGATATCAACCTCAAGGTACGACCAGTTAGGCGCCATAATAAGACTGGAATCGTCGAGCGTAAGAACGGAGTGCTCAAACGGATTCTCGAAAGGCTTCAGAAAGATAACACACTCGGGAACGATAAAGCCATCTTATCTCGAGCGACCTTTCTCTCTAACTGTTTCAGCGGATCAAAGGTCCTGAGCTCTTTCGAATTGGCCAAGGGTTATGCTCCCTCTATACTGGGTGCTCCGAGGCGCCTCGTGACCGAAGAGCTAATGAACGCGTACACCGAACAAGCGGCTACACGGGCTCTCCAACGAGCGATGAAAGCACGCGACTATTCGAAGCTATCTGACTCGTCCTTAAAACCCGGCGACGAGATACTCTTCTTCTTCAAGACGACTGCTAATAATATACCCGACGAGTGGCGCACCGCTACGGTGGTGAAACCATACAGACACCTGGTAGAAGTGAAGCGCACACCACGAGGGCCTATATCGAGAATTGCGTACGGAGATATCCGTCTGCGACCCAATTCAGATCTAGCTCGAGAGCTCTCCGAAGGTCTGATGGAGGACTATATCGATCTTACTCTCACCCCCGACTCCGAGGATGAAATGGAACAAAGCTTACCTGGCTCTGCTTCTTTAATGTCCACCAGCATAGCCGATAAGGAACGTGTGCGTAAGGACATGGGGAGCTACACCGATCAACTGGTACAGGAGCCCACGATGACCGAGACGGGTAACCTCTCATCAAACGAACAAGAAGTCCTGAGACAAATGCATGAAGTCATCGGGTCCCGACAAGTATCAGCCAGAGAGGTAGAATTCGCCCCCCCGTGGATTCTCAAGAGGGCAGTTATCAGAGAGCATGACGATAACTGGATACAGGCGTACGAAGAAGTGCATGAAGCAACTGTGCCTCGTAACGCTAATGTCATCTCATCGCATACCGTCTACAAAGTCAAGCAAGACGAGGACGGGGTTCGAAAACTGAAAGCTCGCCTTGTGACCCACGGGAATCGAGATGATGAGAAGGACGAAATCCGAAAGGATTGCTCTAACGCAGACATGATTATCGTCCGACTTTTGATAACCATCGCATTGTGCCTTGGATTCACATTCGGTGTGGCCGACATCAAGGGTGCTTTCTTACAGAGCGGACCAATTAAGAGGGAGATATTCGTTCGACCGGCTCCCGAATTCAAGACAAAGCGAGGAGTCCTGTGGAGACTGACAAAGCTCCCATACGGAATTGTTGAAGCGGGAAGGCAATGGGCGAAGCGTATCGAGTCATGGATGTTGGATTCCGAAGGGCTAGAACGCGTATATGGAGTCAACCAGCTATTCCTGAAACGAAACGATCTCGGTCGTATTACACTCATCATTTCGAAAATTGTTGACGATCTGCTCGTCGGTGGTGCCGAATCGCACATTAAGGAGTTCATGAGCCGACTCGAGAAAGAATTCGAGGTAGGGAAGATAAGATTGGGAAGCAAGCTCTCATTCGCCGGTTGCGATATATTACAAGATTATGAAGGAAGCGTCACCCTCTCTATGAAGCCATACATGGAACGCCTTAACGCCATCGAATTGTCACGAGCTCGTAGACGCGAAAGAGAAGATAGGGCAACCGTCGATGAAGTCACCGCCTATCGTTCGCTTGCTGGAACGCTCATGTACCTTGGTTCTGCCGTCTTACCACAAGCGTCGTTAGTTACTTCCAGGATGCAACAACAACTGGGTGACTTGAGGGTCAAACACATCGTAGACGCTAACGCGATGCTACAAGAAGTTTGTAACCTGAGCCCCACCATCAAATACATCCGACCTATGGGTGTGACTCACGCTACTTTGATGAGTCTATCAGATGCATCACATGCTACCAGCGACACGGCTTATGGACAGAGCGGCATATTAAGTGGACTAAGGTATATCACGGCATTCGAAGAGGAACCCATTTTTCATCCGATCTACTGGTCCAGCACGAAGCAGCGTCGAGTGACGTACTCTTCATTTGGAGCGGAAATCTTGGCCTGTTCAGAAGCTGAAGACCGCGGATTTGATATGAAAGAAACGATACGCTCTATATTCCCACAAGTCGTCATGGAACACCACATTTTTGTGGATTCGAAGGCACTTTTTGACACGATAACAACGCTCCACGAATGCAGAGAGTTTCGTCTTCGAAAAACGGTGACCATGATCAGAGATGCGTTCGAGGCCGGAGAATTAGACATGATTACGTGTATACCAGGCACGACCAATCTCGCGGACGCGCTGACAAAACGAAGCGTTCGGCACTCCGAGAACATGAATCTTATGCTCGTGAATGGCTACTGGATCGTCGATACGTCCGGAGGCATTAGTCACGATCACGAAAGCTGGCAGTGACGTTCTTAACTATAATGTTTTTGTTGATGAAGGATACTAGCGCGACTGGGGGGTGTGTTAGTGTCGTACAGATACGTACACTTTAGCTAACAGACGTATACTTTAGTCAGCAAGTAGTACGTCACAAGTTAGCCCAAAGGTCACCTAGTATCCTTATTTAAAGGCACTCTGTTTAGCCTGGGAGCTCGGACAAGGAGCGGCCCGGGGCAGACACCTCTCGTGCCAATCTGTATTGCTTGTGAACCATCCCTCCATCACTGCGCTGACACCATGAACTTCGAGTCAATGACTGAAGCTCAAGCCAAAACAGTATCCTAGAAAGCACTGGCGGCGGATTTCTTTCATCCACACCACCTCTGCGATAAACGGCAGAGGTGCAACAACTATCATCGGACACGTTCGAAGACATTGAACGCGCTGTTCCTTCACTACCAGCGTCGTCGTAGTGTGAAGATATATGCACATTCTCGCGCGAAGCGTACATATGCACCGGCGTTGCTGCTTCGGTTTCGTCTATCAGTTTACCAAAGGTGCATTGTGCCAACGAATGAAGGAACGATTCCCGTCTCCTCCTTTCTATTTCTGTGAAGCGATGATATATGTCGTTCATTTGTTGCAACTCTATCTCCTCCTGGCTCATCGGACGGCGAAAGCAGCTGCAGATGATTCCCATATCGAATAGTTGGAACAAAACTTGGGAGCAACTGAAGGAGGCACTCTCTAGGTACAATTTGGAGATTTTGAAAGATGTGTTGGGGTTGAGATGGAACTGAGAGCGACGAAGAGATTGAAGTGTTCCGTTTTATAGTGCAAATTGTTTCGCCCATCCTTGGCGTTTGGGTTTGGTACAGACTGTGAGCTGTGCGCAGGAGTTGACACGCAAGAACTGGACGCTCTGCGTTGCATGTGACTCAAAGAGCGGTCTGGCAGGACTTGATAGCCGTAGGGTGCACAACAGTGTGTACCACTTGTTGCTTGATTCACAGAGAGTACCACATATTCAATCAGGCAAACGGCTCATGGCTGATGACGCTTTGTTGTATGCGGGTTGAAAATGATTACAACCCATCAGGTGAGGGTATGCATCGGGCATCAGCGTATTGACGATGATGAAATGCATGCATGAGGCAGTTCTGACATGGAAGCTGTCGGATGTGTCCGTATTTGGCTCGCTTATGAAGCTGCTGAGCTGCAAACGTCGACAAGGCTGTGAATTGAAGAAGAACTGTTTTCGCAACTCACCCACTGACGCTGCTCGATTGCCGCCGAGCTTGATCATTGAAGAAACTCTCGTCGGCCGCCTCGTCGGCCGCCTCGTCGGCCGCCTCGACCCTCTTCGTCCTCAAACGCTCACTGCTGTCGTGCGAGTACCAACGGTAGCGTTACCTTCGTACCTTCCAGCGCTCGTTTGCGTGAGAGCTGCGTGAGTGGCAGCTGCCACGAATGACACTGTAGATGCGGGGAGGGCTCTCCCGACAGTTGCACACACGTGGACACGCATCGTTTGTGTGTGTGTGTGTGAGAGCTTCGCGAGGTGCACCTTCAGCGAATGACACTGTAATTGAGCGAATGCTCTCCGAGCGCTCTGTCAGTCCAACAGATTTGCTGCGCGCACACCAACACCCGCACCTCCGAGCTGCGCCGTGCAGCGCGCCGTGCAGCGCGTGGAAGCGGCGAACGTCGCCGTCACCGCAACCTTTGTCGTCGCCGCCGCCGCCGCCGCCGCCGCCTCGCCCGCCACTCATTCGTGGCATGTACCGCCACGCGACATGAAATGTTGTGCTCAGCGCTTCTGCATAGTCGCCCTTCTCGCCCTCCCCCGCTTGAGTGCTCGACGGTTGTTGTGAACATGGTTGCCTTCTTCTTCCTCATCTTTCTCTCGCTTCCGTTTGTTCTCACCTTCGCGCACTGAAAGGCTTCTGTTCGATTGCTCTTCCGCTGCTTTTCGCTTTCTGTCGATGCGGTGATTGCGTTCATCAGCACCGCTTTGCTGTCTTCCGCCTCTTCTTTGCGTTGCTTCTCATCTTGCTTGGGAGCTGCTTCTTCCGCTCTGCTGCCCTCTTTCGTTCTAAGCTTTCTTGCGTGCGCGTCTGCTTTGCTCCGTTTCCAACCTGCAAACCTGTGGCGACGTGTTTCTGCATTCGGGCTGCATCTCTGCTTGCTCCCCTCACAACATCTTTTTCTTGTTTTGCCTTTGCTTTGAGCTTGCTATATACCCACCATGCTGGTATTCACGCATATCAATGCACTGCACCGCGTTCTATCGTGTTACATTCTGCTAGCGTTGCTCAAACGCCGACAGCGTTCGCTGCGTACCAGACGCCGCCAACCGTTCACAGGCGTCGCCAACCCGTCGCACGCCCTTCGCGCCCCGCCACGGAACGGTGCCCATGCGCTGTGCTCGTGCATCCACAGCCGCGGCGCACCGGCGCGCGTCGTCCGCCACCGTCAGCTCGGAGGCCCGCTCGGAAAAGCACGACGAGGAAGCGGCGCGCGGGCGCGCACTCGCCGCGGTGGTGAACGCAAGCGCGCGGCGAACGCGTCGCCTGTCGACGAGCTCAGTTGCGCGCTGGCGGCGATGAGCGTGTCGGCTGCGACACGTCGTTCGGCGGATGGCCGTCGCGTTGATGCGGCGCGTGGGATGGCGGACGTTGTTGAGGCTTTGGGCAGGCTGAGTATCAACGGGGGGAGACGGTCGTGTCGGGGCGTCGGGCGCTGCAGATGAAGGTTAGCGGTCGCTATTGCGGGCGGCCGCAGGAGGTGGCGGCACTGTTTGTCGTCTTTGACGGCGGTGGTGCAGATAAGATTTTGTGAGTGTTTGTTGTTCTAGATTGTTGAACTGCTGGTGAGGCCTCCCCTTGGAGTGAAGTGAGGTGAAGTGAGGTGAAGTGAGCTCGGGAGCATATGGATAAAAGGAAAAGGGCGTCATAGAGAAGTGTCGTTTTGCAGTTCAAACCACTTCGGCTCAACGCGTCAAGAGCAAAGCGACACCACTACCCAGGGGTAGGATGATATTTCCAACCGGAGGTCAGGCCAATCGGCAGTCTCATCTTCACGAGCCCAAACACTGTCAGCAGCAAAGCTTTCACACCGCCCGTGCACGTTTGCTTACAGCGCGTGCAGCTTGCGCATCCGCCAGCGCGGGCGCACGGCGCGCTTGACGCGCTGAGCGGCGCCTTCGTTGCTGTTGAGTTTGACTTTTCACTCAGAGTAGCATAGGAAAGGAACTGTGGTGTTTGTTTTGGATGGTGCCAGTGGCGTAGTGAATTCTACACTCAACGTTGGAAGGGGGCATAAAGTCAGCAGAAAGGTAGACACCTTGGGCACACCTGTGTGATTTGGGTTCACGCCTTTGTTATATTCCAATCTTACATACGTCCGATGAGCATCTGCAATAGAATGGGCCCGTCATAACTTTTGCAGGACCGAGTTGATAGCATTGAAATAAGCATGTAGCCATTTAAGAACCGTGGTTGGCGCTTTCATCATCTTCATCTATCGTCATCCAACGCCACAATCCCCATGCTCACCCACTCCTTGTCCTTGTCCTCGTCCATCGCACGGCTCGTCCTTAATCACGTACATGCTGCCCTCATGCGCTGCCGCCCGCCCATGACAACCGGTCGCGTCCCGCCGCGCTGTCCCGGCTGCTCTTCTGGCGGATCGATTACCTCGGGAGCGGGAATGAGATCAAGACCCCACAAACAGCACCAACCACATTCAGAGAACAGCTGAAACTGTTTTGCCTGTGGGTTCTTGTTGAAGGGGAATCAGCAGTTGACATGTGTTCATCAGAACGGGTTCGCGGAACGCGCAGTCCATTTTACGTAGCAACGGCGGGAAACGCACAACAGGAGGCAACAAAGGACCTTGAAATTCCCTCCTAGGTTGCCTCCGACTTCAGTGGGTAGATAAGACTGAAGCCTGGTATGTGGAGAGCCTGCTTCAGGTTATTCCTTCTCCGCAAGGGCTGTTCTGGCATCCCCACTGGGGTTGAACCCTATCATACGCGGCACTGTCCTTTGGGCCCTAACTCCGATTACGGCCATCACTGCCACCAACAACATGCTAATTGAAGTCGGCGTCGTTACTCTACAACCTTCCATGTAATTGTTCTAATTAGAGATGTCGATGCCGAACCGCGCCTTTCTCTCCGTCGCCGCCCTCAACAGTATTTCTAGAGCAGCGAGCACTTTCACATCAAGCAACACTCCAACCAACAAAGCACTCAACGCTTTCAACCTTCAACCCTCAACCTTCAACTTTTAACATTCAACCTCGCTCAAATGGCTCAAAAACGCGATACGAAGCATGCTTCTCGTCAACGCGACTCGAAAGATGTCTTTCGTGCACGTGCTATGAGAGCTTCTGCCGGTAGCGCCTTTCTCCGCCGTCGTCTAGGGCCGAGTCGTGTTATGCGGACCAGAGATGTCAATGCGACCGACGACGTGCTAGTTCGCCGTCGCGGAGTTGGTCGCGCTGTGCGGACTGACGGTGTTCAAGCAACCGACGACTTGCTTGGCCGTGATCTAGTAGGTTATCGCGTTATGCAGACCGGGGAGGTCCGAGCGACCGACGACTTGCTATTTCGTGGTCAAGTAGTCCGCCGTCGTCTAGGGCCGAGTCGTGTAAAGCGGACCAGGGACGTCAAAGCGACCGACGACGTTCTAGCACGATGTCGGGCGTTCCGTCGTCGTGTTGTGCAGACTCCTGATGTGCAAGTAATCGACGACTTTATCTCCAGTGCTCCTGTTTTGGCGTTCTTTTCGTTTTGCACGGATATGTTCGGCCTCTTCAGGTCACTGTGGGACTAAGATTTCAAGCAATCTTGTGAACAATAAAGATGTTTGAAATAGTTCTGTCGGTAAACATCGTTTGCAACAGTCCTATCTCAAACATCTTTGGCGGCTTCCACAACTACCACAACTTGTGTCTTTTGACGTTGTTCAGGGTCACAAACATCGTGACAGGAGCTAGACGTAGAGTAGAACTAAATACTTGTAGCACATTCGCACGACGCAGCTAGGCAGAATCTTCTTCATCGCACCTCTTAAGTAAAACACTCAATATTTTTGTATCCGCTTGGATCGCATGTACTGAGGAAGAGGTCAATGTGCAATTACACGACGGGTGTTTTGGACGATAAAGATTGTCTGCAAATTTGCACTGTAACCATATAACTGGATGCCAAGTCATGTTTGATCACGATCGGCTTGTAGCTCACGTTGCGAGACACTAGTTAGATAGCTTGTAGAGTAGTCTCCCAGCAACATGTGGATAGACCACTGCAAAGTAAGACAATAGTTAACTTGTAGAGTAGTCCCACATCTACATGTGGACAGACCACTGCAAAGTATACACAAACAGAGCGCCAGTTGGCTATCCCCAATCTCTGTAGAATCTAGAAATCATTCATCCAGAAATCATTCCCCACCCTATTAATCCAGCAATAATCTGTTCAGTATCAAGAGGCGGGCCGACTCTACCATTGTGTAATCATGAGCCCAATATTGGCCATGTTTGTTCAACATCTCGTCCTGTTTTCGTGCTACAAAACGAAACTGAATGATTGCTCTCTGTTTTGCTCGTTTGCTTTAGGATCTCTAGAGAGCAAATCGGCGATGTACGATGCGGGCGATGATTGTTGTATTTCTACACGTAACCCATTTCGATGTGGCTACTGACAGAGCTGACCAAAAATGTCAGCAGTGGTGGGCTGGGTGAGGCGAAGCACCGGTCCCATGGCTACTACGTGTACACGTACATCAAGGAATCGTTTTCAAAAATACAAGCGTCTGGGTGGACAACTACTACACGTGGACAACGATCTTTGTATTGAGCTCACCGAAACGCGTACCGTTGTACACGTTCCTTGGTACCTTCCAGCACTTGTTTGCGTTCGAGCTCCGTGAATGGCAGCTGCCGCGAATGACACTGTAAGGGAAAGAAATGCTCTCCCGACAATTGCACACGTGGACATGCAGCCATTTCGTGTGTGTCGCCGAGCGCTCTGTCAGTCCAATTGCTGCGCGCAATAATAATCTCCGAGCGCGCCGTGCAGCGCCGTGCACGCGGGGAGCGCCGCGCCGCCATCGCCGTCGCAGCCGCCGCCCCACGCGCGACGCGCGACGCTTTTGTTTCATGTGCCAAGATGCGACATGCCACGCAGTCGCGGCCTGCGCTGACGTCGCCGCCTTCCACGCTGTTGCGCGACGCTGCCGTTGAATCGCTCTTCGTGTTCTCGGCCGCAGATTACGTCACAATCGCCGCGCTCTCCGTTGCGTTCCTTCTCAGCTTGCTGTTGCTTGCGTTTGTTCAGGCATTGTCGCATTGATCGCCTCCCTGCGATTGTGCTCGTGCTGTCTTTCCTTCTTCCACCGTTGTCCTCTTTGTCTTCATCAGTACCGCTTCGCCGTTTCGCGCCTACGTCTTGCCTTGTGGCCGGCTGCTCCAGCTACGCTTTCGTCATCGCTGCTCGCTTTTGGTTCTTGCATTCTCTCGTTCTGTGCCGTCCTCTCTTCTTCTTGAACTTGTACTATTTGTGTTTTGCTCCTTGTGTGTCCATCGATCACTACGCTGCTTTTGGCTTACATTCACGTTGAAGGCTTCTCCACCTCTTTTCGTGCCAGACCGATCTCTTCGTCTACTGCTTCTGCGCTGTTTGTGAGCATCCGGTTCACCCATCGTTTCTGCCTCGCTGCACTTTTGCTCGTGTACTCCGCATTTCTGTAACGTTTCCTGTCTTTCTGGCCGCCCAGCACTCGTTTCGCACGCTCAACCCCACAGCAGCGTACGTGCGTCGTCGTGTTTCTTCTGCGTTCTCTGTTCTGATCCTATTCGACGATTCATCCCCCGTGCTTGGTAGCCGACTAACATGCTGGTTATAACTGAAACCAACCAACTGCAGCAAATGCTAACAACTTCAATCCTGCTGGTAATGCTCACACGCCGACAGCGTTTCCTTGCCACGAATCGCCGCCAGCTGCGCACCCCCAACAGAAAACCGTCCCACGGACGCGCCTCCTCACGCAGCGCAGCGCATTCGCTGTGCCGATGCAACCACAGCCACGCACGACCGCCAAGTTCCGTTCGACACAGTCATCTCGAAAGCAAGGTGGGAAAACGGCACCGAAAGCGCGTCACGCGGTGTAGCACTCGAAGAAAGAGAACGGGGAGAAATGGTGATATCAGTGAGCTCATCGGCGGGATAAGCACGTTGAGGGTGTCGGCCGCCTCTGGTTGTTCGGCAAGTCGCGAAGATGCTGATGATACGCGCGGTATGGCTTGGGAAGGCTCAGTATCAGCACGAGTGAAGACGAGGCTGATGCATGTGGCTTGATGCGAATTTGAGCGATTCAAGTCGGATGTTCGCGTCTCGTTCTCCTTGAAGAAGGCTTGAGCCGTTTTTTAGAAAGCAGTCCTCATCTCAAGCTAAAAGAGCTTTGTTTTGTTGAAAAATAGTCTAGCTACCCTTGAAGCGTGTTTAACTTGCGAGGGAGGCGTTCACAAGCGTGATTCAGTGCATGCATCACTTGGGCGTTGATCGCGCCGAAGAGAGGTGGACACCGATAGCTTTACTTGGCGCTGGCGTTACGAGCGCTCCTGCAGCCATCCGATCGGATGGGACGTGTGTGACGTGGCCACGGTTTTTCCTATGGCACCTCAGCAAGGAGTATTAAATATTTTCAAGAAAAAGTACAGATGTAATTCGTGTACCGTTCCCCGATCTTTGTCACCAAGGAGCACCATTTCGTCTTCCAGCCATCTGGCATTCGCTCTTCTAAATACTACCAACGGTACCAACAATACTTGTAAAGCTTCAGTTTTACTTTGGATCTTTTCTGATGCAGTTGAACAGCTTCGGATAAAAAGCCCTTGCAGTCCATACCCCAGTCGTAATGACTGTCGTGCTGGAGGCCGACAGTTAAGCATACAGCAGAGGCAGTTGCGCCCCGCTTCAAGCTGAGCTTGAAGTAGTTAATAGTGTAGCTATAGAACGCGACTTATAGCCACAAACATCTTGTGGAACCGTCCGCGGGTCTCCTTAAAAGCCCCACGGACGGATCAGTAAACTACATATGTCCCGGCAGGCGTCTGGTTGAAGCTCTCTGCGCCTCCCTCCTCCTTCATCTCTACAATGACGAGTCTTCTTCGCACGATAATGAGACTCCAGTCGTTGAGATGAAGCATTGACTGCGACGGCCCCACCCTCTCTGTGTAAAAACGAAGAACAATTAATTACTCTCGAAGTATCACACCACGATCCGTGGCATATTGCGTCACTGCTTGGTATGTAGCTGTAGCATTTTTTGATCCATCTCCAACTGACTTAACACCAATATCGTCGTTTTCAACACTAAGGCCTGGGTATCGCGTGCGTACTTCTCCGCTGTTGCTTCTTCTTCTTTATTGTGGACAAAAGTACCTTATTCCGATACTGTCGTACAGCTTCAAAGGAAGCTGTTGCTAATGACCTCGTGCTCGATTCCAAGATGTCTCATTGTGTCTATTGCCCCAAGAATGGACCCTTCAGCAGTCTCTCCCGTACCAGAAGACCCGAAGAATACTAGTCCATTTCGAGAAAGCAGTTCTGTCTCGGGTGCTCTCTCCAACTCCGACCACATCGCCAGAGCTTTGAGCATCAATTTGGCGAAAAACTGGTCTGAGTACATCTTCCGATACATTCTAGAGTCACCGTTCGAAGATCCAAGACTAATTGACACGCCTCCTTGGTCGAGGAGAGCTACTGAACCTGAAAATTTATCTTTGGTCAGATTTGTAGACACAAGCGGTACCAGCCATTCAGGCCCCAACGATGACAACATCATGAATGGGATTCTGTTCAGCAATCCAGTCCCGAAAAATTCGACCAATAGGGGTGGAGCTTGTCTCTGTCGCGATTACTTCCTTCAAGGTCTTGTAGGAACTAAGTTCGGGTTCCTGAACCAACTTGCGGAGAAACTTGCGGGTCTTGGTTGCTATCAAGGAAGCGATAAAGCTGTAGACGTAGCCAGGATGGATTTCGCGGAAAATGTGCGGCTCATAATACTCAATTGAATCTTCCATGACAGCTCCGGCTGAAGAAATGGCCTCTGGAACGAATAGAATTTTTCTCCTCTGAATAATCTCCATGGCAACATCATTGACGAAAGGAATGTTTGAAGAGCCACAGATACCTTGACAAGTCAAATTTCGAGCAATGTTCTCATCGATAAGGTGCGAACTGGCGCAAGGAGCCAGGATATCAAAGTCTGTCATAGTCCAATCTTCCTCAGATACATCAATAGCATGGGGCACAGCTAAAGCCGCGCGACCTGGATGAATATCGGCGACCAAAACCTGAAAGTCGGGCATTCGATCAAGTACAGAGGCGACTTTCGATCCTACATTTCCGATGCCAAGGACTAAGACAGTAACGAGCTTCCCCTTGGGTGTGATGAGTGTCGAAAGTTCTTGAACAGCGGCTACAACTCCATAAGCTGTGGCTTCTTCTGGTTCGCATTTGCATTCCGTTGCCGCAAGAACATAACCGTTCTCGGGATTCACCTTCCGACTCATGTCAGAGAGAAGCTTCATGTCTTTCGTAGTGGTGTTCAAATCGCACCCCGTGAGCATCTTACCGTTCAATTGTGAGAGAGCGTTGAAAATCTCGTGCATGAGCTCCTCCCTATTGATTTTAATATGATCTTGACATCGGACGACAATTTTGCCTCCAGAAAACCCGGTACAGAAGGTTTGGTGCTTAAGGGACATCACTTTGCTGAGCTCACGGCACTCGTTCATGGCGTCCATTTCGGAGGCGTAGTTCATGATACGACATCCACCATTTGCTGGGAAAAAGGAGGCGACTGTGGGGTCAATATCATCTAGGAATTGCTCGTATCCAACGAAAATAGTCACATCTCCAAGGACTTGAAATTGACGAACACTAACGTTGCTCATGGTGCAAGACATTGTGTTCTACCAAGATGTTCGTGCCACTTGGAAGAATAGCACTCGATCTCCTGTTTGTAGAAGAACGAAGAAGGGGAGGGCCCAAAGAGTTCAATCTGACGCCTGCCTCGGGGTCTTCTTCATTTACTTTATCATTCTCGGCTCGATAAGTAGAGAGTCTGGGGCATCCCAGACTCTCTTCAACCGCTTGTTCGGGTCGGGCTGTTGTGGTCGCCACCTACGCAACAGCTGCCACCCATGCAAGTCACCAGGAGCACACATCTACTGTAGCCAGTGTGCGCTTGTGTGGTTGCAATGCGCAAGAGGGGTGCTGAGTGTTGAGGTTCGATGCCTCTGATTTTACTGAAGAGGTAGAGATGTGGTGTCTTAAGTACACCACTGCCAATGTTTTCTGCTTCAGAAAACTACTACGGTACACTAACTATGTAGGAGGTAATGCCACCCGAGCGGGGGTGCAGCAATCCTTGGTGGAGCTATGGTGCTGAAGTGGATGTCTATATCTACTTCAGTGCCGAAGTGGATGCCTTCATCCACTACACTTCCCTCCTTTAAAGGCCAAGCGCAGCTTTTGCTTTCTTAGCCAGATCGGGGGATGTGGTTTTGCGACGAAGTAGTTTTTGCAGCATAACTGGAACGTCCTTGTAGATCTGTTTGAGAGGCTCCAAAGTGTCCTCTGCCTCATCAAGACCTTTCCAGCGAACATGAACCAATAGGCCTTCCTCGCTTTCCACCAACTTGAGTAAACGTCCTACGGGCATACCGGTCTCAGATGAAAGAACGTGGGACAAAATGGCCTCTTTGTTCAAGGATTCGTCATGGTAGAACTTCAACCGAGAGCCATGTATGTCCTTGAGCGATCCATTCCTGAGATCTTCGACTTGATAAACGTAGTCCGAAAGTGCCTTAACAATTCGGCGTGGTCCTCTCCAACGTAACGCGAGCTTCTCACCGGCCGTGAAATCATCTCTTGCCACCAATACAAAATCTCCCTTTTCGAAATTGGCTAGCTTGCCCTTCGAAGCTCTTTCTCTCGACTTCTGTCTGTTGTTCTGTAGCGCATTGTGCACTAAAGGTTGTAACTCGGACATCAACTTTTGCAGAGCGTCCATGTTGGTACAGCGCTCTAATCGTGTTGCGCGAATGTTAACAGGCTTCGCGGTAGATGTGCGCAGGAAGGTAGAGATAGGGGGAGTAGGTTTGAGACCCATGAATGCGGTGATTGGTGCAGTGTTGCTGCGGTGAGGAGACGGGGTGTTGTTCAGGATGCTCTGGATGATTGGAATGAGATCGGGCCATTCTTTGAAATCCATTTGATACTCGGATGTCAACGCCCGAAGTGTTCGGATGAGTTCTTTGCCAAGTCTTTCCACTGCCCCATTGCTCCATGGTGTGTAGGGGAGCGTGAAATGATGCGGTACGCGAAGATACTTCGTAATTTTCCTGATGGTCTCGTTCTTGAAGTGCGTTGGACCATCGGACATCAAGCCCTGCGGAACATTAAAGGCAGCGCACCAGTCTACGATAGAAAGCGCTGCGTTGTCCGATGTCGTTCTTGAGGTAGGAAAGAACCACTTGTAGTCGGAATGATCATCTCGAAGCATCAGGATGTATTTAGACCCTACATGACTTGGTCCAATTTCAATGTAGTCAAACTGGAGAAGGTCGTTTGGCTTTGACCCATGGAGTGCCGGACCAAAGGGCCTTGGAACTTTCTCACCTCCAGTGGTCGAAATACAGTGGATGCAGGCATCTACAAAATCCTGAATGTCTTTCGACAGTGTTGTCCAATGATAGTTCTTGCTCAGAGCATTTGATGTAGTTTGCCTACCACGATGGCCGGCGGGACCAGTGTGGGCAATGATGCAGAGTCTCAGCTGAAGGTTCTCAGACTTTTCCGGGATCCAAATGGCTTCTGAAGAGGTTCTCCAGATTCCATTAAGACAATGTAGATCTAATGGGCGAACGTTGGAGTGTTGGTCTTGTTCCAGTGCTACTTCTTCTGCAGATGGCCAGCAGAATTCATCGGTGTTGGCGGTTGGCAGAATTGGAATCTGGAGTAACCTTCGGACAATTCTGGGTGCAGACCAACGCGTTAACATGTCAGCCCACACATTGTCCAGTCCACTGATGTGGAAGCATGTGTACAAGTATACACTAAGACGCACAGCCCAACGAAGAACCTTTCGTGTTGAGGATAGGCTGAGATCCGGGATGAGAGAGAGAGGGTCGAATATGAAAACGAGGTTGTTGTGGTCTGTGAAGAGGTCGAATCCTGCGGCGGTGGCAGCAAGCCAATGCATTCTCTCGACTGTAGCCATTATTGCGAAAGCCTCTTTCTCTAGAGTCGACCAAGCCAATTGAGTCGTATTGAATCTTCCGGAACAAAATGCAAGCGGGCTGTGCCTTTGCTCGGCGTGAGGGAGATGGAGGTCCTCTTTCG
This sequence comes from Gracilaria gracilis, assembly GCA_030374805.1. Classification (NCBI taxonomy): domain Eukaryota; phylum Rhodophyta; class Florideophyceae; order Gracilariales; family Gracilariaceae; genus Gracilaria; species Gracilaria gracilis. Next base: position 354,722 of record JARGSG010000069.1, read on the forward strand.
GTACTTGCGTAACGATACCAGACCAAGAGGTGTCCGATGCGTCTGTGTAAATGCATAGCCGCTGCCGCTCGTCGCGATGAGCGAGAGTAACCAGATTAGCGAGCGCCTTCTTGCACTGATCGAAAACAATGTTTTCTTTCTTATCCCATCCTAGATCCTGCAATGATACGTTCGCTACAGCTCGTTTGGTGCGCTTACCAGCTACGGCATATACCCTTTCCAACATTTGGTGTAGGGGCTCAATGAGATTCGTGAAGTTCGGTATGCCGGTTTTGACCCACTGCATGGCGCACACAAACTGTTGCAAATGGGCTCCAGTGGTTGGAGGTTCCATGGAAAGGAGGCCGTCAAGCTTTCGAGGGTCATGGCGTACTCCATCTGCGGATACAATTCGTCCACACCATTTAATGGTTTGAGCAAACAGGATACTCTTGCCTGGATGTAGTCGGATCGAATAACGTGCACAGGTTTCGAACAGCTTTCGAATTCCTTTCAGTAGTCCCTCCACAGTTCGATTGTGAAGCAGTATGTCATCCAGCCAATAGAGAATCTGCTTGAGGAGCTCCTTGGGGAACACTTCTGCCAGAATGGATTGTAGATGTGTCGTAGCGTTTGTTGTCCCGTGCAGAACTCTGGTTGGTGTGTAGACGCCATCAGGCGTTATGAATGACTGGAGTTCCTGCGAGGCCTTATCCAAAGGGAACTGCCAGTACCCATGAGAGAGATCAAAAGTGGCGAAGAACTTGGATCCAGCCAGCTTGAGTAGTTCCTGTTCAATATTCGGCATTGGAAACTGATGCTGGACTGTGAACTTGTTGATGGGCCGCAAGTCTACAGTGAATCGGAAACGAGCTGGTCCAGGTTTGGGGACAAGAAGTGGTGCTGATGCCCATGGAGACGACGGATTGGGGTACACCATACCAGCTCGAACAAGATTTCCAACGAACTTGTCAAGAAAATCCCGCTGGTTCTGCGAGTACTTACGCAGACGGACGCGAACTGGCTTGGCATCAGGTGTAACGGTAATCTTCAGTGGCTTGACTTGTGCTGGTGGTCCTGAGGAAAGCGAGGTTCTGAAGATGTTGATATGTTCATGTGCCATTTCGCTGAGAAGGTTCGCCTTGGTTTTCTCCAGTCCATTTCCAACTGCCACTTGCAACATGTCTTCTACTGCTTTGTGGATGCTCTCATGCTGCTCACTATCAACTGTGTCAAGAAGAGCTGGGTCTGGAAATGGGTCTTCAACCCGTCGCTGGGCATAGTAGTTCACCCTTGGACGGTCGGGCGCAACTGTAGTTGACTCGGATGTTGTACTAGAGCAGTTTAGGCGTGCAATCATGAGACGGCTGACGTACCCACCTGCCGAAGTGGATGTGGTGTTTCCGACTTGTGAGCAGTCTGCCCCATTCAACGCGAAGCGGTTTCTGTCCAGCAGAGTATGAGTGTCTACACGCAAATGCTGCAGTACGGGTCTGCCGATGAGTAGATTCTCACAAGCCAGATCGTTATCAGCAACCAAAAATGAGATCTTCATGAGTGCCAAGTTTCCAGATGCCAGGTGTAGAATGGTGCGCGGTACTGTCCATGTGCGTGAAAAAGAGAAACTCTCTGCTTCTGCCTGATTATCCTTCCTTAGTGCCACAGCCAACGTGACCTTCTTGATAGCGGAAATCTTCCCGATACCTTGCAAGGCAGCTGACTCTGCGAGTGTAGGTGACACAATGCTGTCGTCACTGCCATCATCACAGCGACCGGAACTCTCGACGGAAGTCATGCCATCGGAAACAGTAACAGAACAGCTTGCGTCTGTAGAGTACTGGGCAGGTTTCACACGTCCCACACTACCTGGCTTCGCTTTGATTTTGTGAGACCTTGTGTTCTTGGCAGGTCCATCCGCTGCCTTCTTGGCTGAAAGATGAGCTTTCAGAGCTTCCTTCTCGACAGCGGTGGCCTTCGTACAATCATCAATCCAATGCCGTTCACCTTCACGCTGGTATGGTTCGTGCGGACAGAACGGGGGAAGTCGTTTGGATTTCTGGCTTGCGCGCTTCTGCTCTGTTGAAGAGCTTGGGGGGGCTGGGGAGTCGCTACTCGTGGCAAAACTTACAAAGTTTCCTTTGCGGGGTTTTGAAACTCGCGTTCTAGAGGGTGGACCATTGTCTACGATCTGAAATGCTTCGGACACAGACATTGCGTGTTTCATAAAACCTTTGAAGTCCTTCTTCAGAGGTGAATACACCAGTTCCAGGTCCGTTTCGAGACGTTGTTGCAATGTTCTGGGACGGATAGTAGCTAAAATGTGCTTGACTGATAATTTAGGATGGTCATTCATTACCCAAATGAGCCCATTCCTACGCAACGTAGACACATACGACGTGAAAAGCCCCTTCATTCGCGAGCGGGAGGAGCTGTCAGACATGTCCATCGAAAGTTCACGTTTGATTATAGCATTAATTTCTGTCACCGTCATAGTGTCTTTTTCCTCCTCGGCTTCGGTTTCCAAATACCTACGAAGTTTGGCATCCGTAAGGTCCTCGGACATCTTGACCGTAGGAATGTATTCCAAATCAATACAGGACTGAAGCCATTCGGAGTCTACACAGAAGCAAATACTGACCGGGCGGACAGGCTCGGTGGTGGTCGAGTCAATGACCGAAAGCTGTAGCGCTCGTTCCATGACTTCCTTCGAATACTGGTCGTACTGACGTAAAAATATCCGAATTGACCTCGGATTGGTGTTGGAGAGTCTTGGGTGGTCCACGGAAAAGGCTACGGACGATGGTTGCTGAAAAAAATATTCCATTTCTTCTCCAGACTGAGCGGTCGGCGTCGAAGCGGACGCCATTGTGGTGATCGAACAAGCGAAACGCGATACAACCAGTATCGGCAGTGATCACTGTGCGCTTGTGTGGTTGCAATGCGCAAGAGGGGTGCTGAGTGTTGGGGTTCGATGCCTCTGATTTTACTGAAGAGGTAGAGATGTGGTGTCTTAAGTACACCACTGCCAATGTTTTCTGCTTCAGAAAACTACTACGGTACACTAACTATGTAGGAGGTAATGCCACCCGAGCGGGGGTGCAGCAATCCTTGGTGGAGCTATGGTGCTGAAGTGGATGTCTATATCTACTTCAGTGCCGAAGTGGATGCCTTCATCCACTACAGCCAGCTATCACTTGCCCGCGTCTGCACTAAGATCAGGGTATCTCCTGCCTGATCTGAGTTGTATATGCAACAGTCTACCCAGTACAGTCCGCAGCACGACATCACCCCCCAGGTCAGTCCTTCTTCGAGCGTTTATTGCTTCAAGTAGGACAGGCCGATTTTCAATAGCGGCGGATGACGTTGATATCGCTGAAATTTTCCACAAGTTTCTATCCTGGGCAACGGTGACACCTTTACAAATCACGTAGTAGCTCATTCGTCCGTTCTTCTCTGTCCTGTGATCTTTAATTTTCTTGACCGTTTCGAATGACGTTGCATTATGGCCTTTGCGGCTCACAACTACAAGTGATCCGGAGGCACCGTCTTTTTCAGCTGACCACGTTCATCCCTCAACACATAAGACCCTCCAATGTTCTTACGCACTACAGTAAATGGCCCATCATACTTTGGGCCCCACTTTGATTCCTTCGTCACATCAGGCATCATGACTAGTGCTCCACGTGAGAAGGCGTTCCCGAAATCGTGTGGCCATTCTTTGCAAAATAGTGAGGATTTTTCTTTTTGATCTTAACCCTTTCTAAGATGAGAAATTCTTATGTCTACTCAGCTAGAAGTAATAAAAGCCAACCAGATGTTGAGGAAAAACCACAAACATAATTTTTCATGATGTACAACCAGTAACTGCAATTAGTGTGGGTCACACTATTAACGGTGGTAGACTTCGTCCTTAAAATACTTGTCATAATGTGGACCACATCAATAATGGACCACGCTATTTTAAGTCAAATCTAAAAAGTGTGGGCCACACTAGGTATTTCAGACATAAATAGTGTGGGCAAACCTTTATCTTGCAAAAATTAGACCCCGCATAGATTTCTTCATACTGTGATTACGCCTTTACAACCTGGCCATAAAAGTGCTTGCGGTGTTCTGCGAAAATTTCTGGCAGCCTGAAGTACAACTGGCGCTTCTCTTCAAGCCCATTGACATTCAAGGACATACCAGTTCTTCTCATCGCCTTTCTAGCGTAAATAAGCCTATCCGTATCCCGTTGCTGGTTGAAATCAGGGACGGCCAACATAGCCAATCGGAAAAAGAATGTTTTTTCTTCGATTTTGCAGCTTTCCCAAAGTTTCTGAAGCCCCGTTTCCAATAAACTTCATTTTGTGCGACTCTATTTTTCTACGCGCTTTTTATTTTTTGAATAACAAATTGGCTTGAAGCACGACGTGGGTGGCATTAAAAGGAAAGTATGGGATCTTTGTGTTGATCTTACACGCCGCAGTGTGAAATATAAGATTTAAAATATGACTACTGCAATTATAAAATAGCAAAGTCCGTTTTTGATCTTGATAAAACTTCTAAATCAACTTGCTCTCTTCAAGCCATTGCGGCATCAATGTTGTGTCCTTTTAGTCTCTTAATCCGCTCCGGTACGACACATTAATTATGTCATCAAAAATAATGCGTATTTGGTAATTTAGCTCCTGAATTTTTGAAGACTAGAAAAACTTGTCAAACTATTTCACCTCTTTCACCGCTGATCCTAACAACCTTTGTCACACCATCGCCCCCAAAAAGTAGATCTGAATATTTCAATTCCTTTTCATCGCCAAAAGCAAGGTTTTTTTCCGTTTTCCATATTGATAACAAACTAGGTTTCATTTGCATTCTTTACGTTGCCTTCTTGCAGCTCACCACTACAGAACGCTCTTGCCAGTGTACTCAGATGGTACGCGACCCGTTGGCAATGAATTCTTTTTTCTGTGGCGACAAAAGGTACTTTTCTGTGAGAGAACAGCTTACTATGCGGTATTTGTCAGTAAAAATTTGGATCCATCTGAACGTCACACACTTTGTAATAAGTTCTCTTGTGCCTTCGTTTACAAAACATTTGTGATAGACGTCATCCTTGGAGGCTAAAATGAGATGTATGGCAAAAGACTGCATCATCTTCCAACTGAATTTGAAACCGAGCTTTCTTAAGCGATCAAATTCATCAATAAGACCGAGATTGAAAGCATTCACGCACGGCCTTTTCTTCCTCCCTCTTCAATTGGAGGCTTTGAGTTTGGCTTTTTCTAGGCTATGGTAGGTGCTTCTTGTTACAGATGTGGTCATTCCCGCGTTTGTAGAACCTTATCTTTGTTCACATGCTTCGTTCTGGTGCGCCATAGCCGGCTGGCGTTCTGTAGATTTGCTTTGGCTGAGCCTTTGAATAAAGTTGGAACGTGATTCGTAGCTTTAAATATTATGCGTTCCTGTCCATTTTTTTTCGAATCCTCAGTCATCCAAGCTAAAATTTTAGTGCGGTTGGCGATGGTGAGCACTGTATGGGAATAAGGTGAACACGAAGTGCTCGGTGTGCTACGATTTTGAGTAGTCGGTGGCAACGGATCAATTGATGGCTGGTCGTCGAAGACAGTAATAGTTTGACGTTGTCGCTGGTCAGCACACCCTTGAAACGCGGCAATTATGAGTGATCCGCTTGTTGGTATGGCCATTGAGTAAACAAGTTCTCTCTGGCGTTCAGAGGCTCGAGATGGGGAACGGCTACGATCTGCGAAGAGCAGCAGTTCGAAAACTGCTCGCGCGCCTTTTTGAAACGACTTTATGTCGCGGCCGAACCCATACTAATTGAATAAATAACGAGTTTCTTTGCACCCATAATAGTGTGGGCCACATTAATTGCGTTACCACATTATTTGTGCACCCACACTAATTGCAGTTACTGGGTGTAGTTGTAGAACCACTTGTACACTTGGGGCTGAGTGTTTCAATAAAAAGTTGCAATCCACACTTTCTTAAGTATATCCTACTAGACATAAGCAAACTTGACACTTGGCGAACTACAGGCCAATTGCTATAGTTCATACAGTGTTTTACCCAATCATATTGACAGCTTATGCCTATTGAGGTAGACATAAGCTGCCTGTCTCAAAAAGGTTAAAAACCTTGTCCTTGCTTGCCGGAAATACAGTTTGGTTCACCTGATCTTGTCGCTTCTGCCACAGTTGCAGGCCTATATTTGACGTTGACCCGGTTGCGTCTATCTTCTCAAAACCATTCGTGGTACGTTCAAACATGAACTAAGACGGCTTGGAGGCGGTGAGGGCTGTCATTTCACAGTTGTAACCTGGTTGAACGTATAACAAGACTTCTTCCCATCTGTGGTAGCCCCGTCAAGTTCCTTCAAATTCATGACCTCGGCAGTGCCGTTGATCATTTCGATCGCTCCATTCGCACGCGCATTATAGTGTGAGATGGGGCGGTGGTTGATTCCATTCAAGGTGGTCAACTGGGTAACAAGCTCATGCACAAATTCTGAGCACTTATGGGATTGGATGATCTTTAGTACGCCAAGAATACCCATCATTTCCCACAGGGCGCGTATCACTTTCTCCATTTCCTTGCTCTGCAATGGACACAGAATTACAAACTTGGTCATGACACATACGATAGTCATAAGTGTGGTGTATGTGCTTTACAAAACTGGCAATGACTTAACCAGGTCTAGAGCAATAGGGTCCCATGACAAGTCTGCTACTACCGAATTGAGTGGATGGAATCCTCCCTTCTTGATATTGTAGCGCAGACAAGGAATACAACGACCTGTGACGTTCTTTATCTCTTGTTGGATGCCATCTCACAAAAAGGCATCATTCTATAATTTGCTAAAGACCTCTGCTTCACCAAAGTGTCCAAAGGAGTGCGCACGCTCGACGAGGGAGCGTCTCCTTGCTTCAGTCTCGGGCTCCGTCTTGTGCCGGACGAACTATGAGACTGTCAGGTTCGAAACTGTGACACTTGGCACCTTGCGGCTGAGTGCGTCCATCAGATCGTTTTGCAGACCAGGCAGATGCACAATGCGAAAGGGAAATTCAAAAATCTGGTCGAACCATCTGGCCATCATTGGGTTGATAGTGCGTTGTGTGTGGAAGAATTTCAAAGTTTAATGGTCGGTGGAGAGCGCGAAAAACCTGCCGAGTAGGTAGCAGCGAAATTTCTTCAAAGCCCAAACGATAGCAAGAAGTTCCTTCTTTGTAGCACTATAATTCTTCTCGGACTTCGAGAGCGACCGTGATGCAAATACAATGAACCGCTTCTATCCTTGTTCGTATTTCTGTGACTGCCATTCCCCAATTCTATATTCTGACGCGTCAGTACCGACAAAGAATTCTCTGTTGTCGATGTGGTAAGAAAGGGGTACGTATTCTTCCATCTGGCTTCTGATACTCTCGAAGGCCTCGATCATCTCCGGTGACCATTGGAGGGGCCCTCTGTTCTTGCCCACAGTGTCGAGGGATTCCGAGGTGTGAGAAAAGCGAGGGATGAACTGGCGGTAATAATTCGCCGCGGCAAGGAAGCTCAGCAACTGTTTGGTCGTTTGCTGGGCTCCCATTCTTTGATGGCCTTGCTTTTTGCGGGAACCTTCCGGGTGGCATTCCCAGCCACCAAGAAGCCCAGTAAGTGTACCTGATTTTGTCCGAACCTTCATTTGTCGGCCCTGATCGGGATTCCTTAGCTTGTGAGCCCCGCTTTACATGCTCTACATTGTCCGCTAAACAGCGGGAGAATTTGATAATGTGGTCGATATAAACAGCGAAAAAAAGGACTTCGCTGAAGATTTTGTCCATCAGCTTTTGGAACTTTGCTGACATCGTTGTTTCTACCCCGAATGGGACCGCACATATTCGTCAAAGAACCCCCTATCAACAAAAAGCGGTGTAATTTCTATCCTGGTGTAGTATAGGAAATCGAAAGAAACCGTTCCCGATGTCCAACGTGGTGAATACAGCCTTGGGGTTTGTCACAGAGCCGACGGCGTCCAAAATGTTTTGTAGGCGTGGTAGGGGATAGTCCGAATCAGATAGGCAGGAGTTCAGGCGGTAAAGGTCAATATATGGGAGGACATCTACCATGTTTCCATTGCCATCCTTCTTGGGTACACTCAAGATTGGGGAGGAGTTGGCACACTCCGCAGGCCCTGGCTCAATGACTTCCGCGAACACCCAGCGAGAGACTTAGGCGGTGACGCGTGCCTCGTCCTTCTTGGACAAGAAGTTAACGCCAGTCCACATCTTTGAGGTCACTGTGGGCCTAACGTGCAATACAGCCAAAGGGTGCGAGCACCGCTCCGACAAGAGTATGTTCTGGTTCCGATCGAGAGCTTACGCTATGTAATGAGAGAGCTCTTCCGCTGTGCTAGCCTCTTGTTGTCGTTCTTTTCGTTTGCGTGAGTGAGGTCCGGCGTATGCTGGCGCTCGTCGGAAGAGGAGCTGGTGGCTTGTGGGACTTCTTCAATAGAGTAGCCAAATACCAGGAAGTGCGGGAGCCCAATGATCATGTCCTGTCTACCCAGCCTTTCCATTATTTCAGCTGTTACTACAGCTGATCGTCCTCCTTTTCTCACAGTGATCGTAGCCATTCCCTTGCGTTTCGCCATCACCCGACTGCGGCCGTCATGGATGCTGCCAGGGACGTGCTGGACTGGGATCTTGTGAGGCCGCAAGGTCCCATTTCTGACACCTTTAATGCACTCCAGAGTAGCTTTCAAGCAAAGAAGGATGTGTTCAATGTTCATGACCTCAGTCATGACCGAAAAGAAAGCGGACAGAAATTTCGGGCATCGGCTGCATAGCATTACGGACGGCATCATTCGTCGGTCTTTGGTGCTGGCGAAGATTGCTGTGATAATGGCCTCTAATTAAGTGTCAACAAAATATTGGAGTCTGTAAGAGAAGCTAAGTCAGTTTTTGTAAGGTCGGCCCCCCGCCGAGAGGTCATGAAGGAAGAAACTAAAACCAGAATTCTTACGATGCGCTCAATGGAGCTCAAATTCGATCAAAATGAGCAAGTTTCTGGAAGAGCGGTAACAAAAAGAGCAGAGTAGTTGGGAAGAAGTGCATAGAAGTCGCCGATGTGCGTAAAAAGGAGAATAAAGAACATTAACAGCCGTTCCTGCGAAAAAATTGCAAAGAAAGTGATCTTGAGTACCTGTAGATGACCTGCCAATCGCCGCGGAAGCAGGCGCGGTCTCAGCCCACTGGGAAGGAAGCGGAAGGTCTCCCGCAGCAATTCTGAGCCGCAATGACTCTCGTGGAGCTTTCAAAAGGGCAGGACTTGGGTCGCAAGTTTAGACGCGGTGTTCCAAATTGAGCCTGCACAGAATTGTGTCTGTAAACTTACTTGCTGGAAGACGGGAAAATTGCGCTCTTCGAACTCAGTTTTCCATAATTGTGGGGCAAAGCCGGGAACGAAAGGAAAGAAAACAAACCGCGCCAGCGGCTGCGCAACCAAGGTGTTCAGCCTTGCTCCCTATTGGGGCAGAGCAGTGGCAGAACCCTCCGATGAGGCCGACACGTGCCGGGCGTAACTCCGGGCGGCCTCTTCCTGACTTACAGACGGAGCTTGGGGGTGGCAATCGGGGTGCCAACAGGATGGATTCCACTGGGTGTGGCGTATCCCGTAGCAAAAGGGGCGAGATAGAAGGTAGCAAAATGAGCCGCACTGCGGAGCACAGACTCGTGAGAGCGGGGAATAATCCCGAGACAAAAAGGGGCAAACCTGTACAACAGGGCGAAGTGTAACGAAGCCGTAAGACGGGAAAACAGAAAGAGTGTATGGAAGAATAATAAATAAGAGGCCGTAACGACGGATCGGTGCTTCTCGGTGACGGAGGTGGATAACTTGTCCGGATAAGCGGCGGTATTCCCCGGGAATGGGGCGAAAGACCGTGCGCAAGCGGAACTCAAGCTAGAGCCAAGGCCTCGTTGAGGTTTACTTCCCCGTACAGTGGCGGCAAGTGCCGCCACTTATATTCGGCTGACAAATATCACTAAAATATCTAAGTACCCGGCACGCCAGCCAACACTACCCACGTGTACCTCCGTGGCACCCTTGCAACGGCGCATCCGGTAATCGGGCGCGGGCACACACGTGTCGCGCCAATCCTACCCTTCATAGGCGGATCCCTAATCCGGGCCCAATAGGCAAATAGACTTCATAATAGTAGGAAGTTCAGCCGAAAATAACAACGGGTATATGAGTGGCATCCCCCTCAGTCCCTGCCAAGGGCAATTGCTCTACATCTCCCCCTTCACAGGCTGAAACTTCCGACTCGTTCGGGTTCTCACCTCCCATCATGGGCCTATATAGTCCGGACTCCGGCGGTGAGCCTAACGACCACTCGGACTCCAACAACTTGGCACTCGTACCATACTTGGCACCTTCGACTCTCATCGACACAGCGATGCCTACCAATAACAACAACACCTCCGGTAATCCCGGCGCTCCCCCAGGTGGGACTGCGCGAATGACCGCTGCCGGACCGCGGTTCCGGTCGGTACCCTTGCCCCAATCGTCGGGGGCTTCCGCTTCCGGCGCGGCGTACGTTGCGACAGCAGCGGCTCCGGATCCAGCTCCTGTGTGGGATTGGTTCCATGCTAGCGTGCCGACAAATACGGGAGGATGGCCCAGTCTTGGGAGTCTCCGCGTACGCGATCCTCACCGCCATAGCGGCCTGTTTGCACAAGCCCCGTGGTTCAATGCCGAAGCCGTTCGGAATGAAGCGTTGATCAACTCCTACGCCATTGAAGGTATCCTCCCCGGAGGGCTTCCCGTTAGCGTCGTCCGCTCATGGGACTGGCTTGCCCGTATCACGGTCCATCCAAATTGTCTCTGGTATACGAGAAGCGAGAGCCTGGCGTTCGCTCGCCGGGAGATTGCCCGCATTGGGTATGCGCGACATTTTCGGGCGCCGAACGAGCATCCAGTTCCGTCCCATTACGGGTTTGACGTGGCCTACTACCGTACGTTCGGCGAGGTTGAGTACGGAGATCGACTGGCTGTTGCCTTCGACGAGATAGACCGCTATGCGGATGTCGTCCAGCCCCACCAGGATCTCATCCTGTGGGCTCGTCCGATTCTTCGGGCCGAGTTCCGGTACCTCCGCAAGTCGTCGCGGCGCGAGTTCTTCGAAGGCCTCCGTCACGAGAGGAAGTGGCGATCCCGCTTCGGGGTTCTGGTGCCGTACCAATGCTCGGAGGTTGAGCGAATCGCGGCGCGTTCCCGTCAAGGGCGATACGTTCCGCTGCCATCGTTCTGGCCGGCGGTCGAGGTCCCTCGAAGGTGCCATGTGGAGCTCCCCCCATGCCTGACATATGTCGGGTCGTACTACATGAAGAATCCGCCGCGCGGCCTTTGGAGCATCCTTGCCACCGAATGGACTGTCCGTGTCGCGGCTTTCCTCCTCTGGGAGGCGTATGATCATTACCGGCTTTGGTTTGTGCCGGAGATGATTCGCCGATCCATTCGGAATTTGGACCTCACCGATGTGCTGGGATCCGTCCGCAACGCGCGGGAAGTGGTGTCCTTGGTGGAGGTCATCGACAGTGTCGAGTGGGACTCCGTGCCTGCTAGTCAGGTCTCCGAGGGTATCCGTCGGGTTACAGACCGGTCTCCCGGACGCGACGTCAACGCTGGCGACTTTATGTACTTCGACCCATGGGAATGGGAGATAGTCACAGCCGCCGAGGCGCGGGAGCGGCGTCAGGTCGAGCGGAGCATCCCAGAGGGCCATCCTCGTGGGTTCGTCTTCGTCGACGACGAGGAGGACGAGAGCCTTGATGAGGCAGGGAGCCCTATGGACCAGGGAGCGGACCAGCAGATCGACGTGATCGACGTAACCGGAGATGACGGCGGATCCGCTGATGCGGTAGTGCAGGGTACGCCCAACTCGTTTGGCGCGTGGCAGGCCTCATCTGCTGCGGGCGGGGCCGGTTCGAGTACTGACCCCCAGGCGATCGTCATCCGCAGTTTCCTTCGCGGCATGGGTGTGCCCGTGTCTGACACGGTGACCGACTTGGCGCAGCTGCAGGGCCTTGCGGCTCAGTGGTTCGCCCAAGGTCATGGGTCCGGTTCCGGACCGTCCGGCGTGTGATCGAACTCCGTAGAGACCAATATCTCTTGGCCCTATCATTAAATGTGTCCGGTTGCTACCGGCTTTTAGCAAATTCTCTTCATCCCTCCCCCTCCTCAGGGGGCAGCACCCCGCGAGGCCCCTGTTCCTTATCTAAGGGAGGTATTCCGCTTGAAGCGGCAAATTCCTGTTCTTCGACTTCCTCTTCTTAGGCTTCTTCTTCGTCTTCTTCTTTTATTCCACTGTATCGTGGCTTGTCCGCAGAAGCGGCAAATGTTCCGCGTGAGCGGCATAGCTAATGTGGGGGTTAACCCACTTGGGCTTTGTCGAGCGTTTCCGGTGTCGGCGTACCGGTCTTCCGGTGGTACTGAAGTACTTTCGAGCGGGGCAGGTGCTCGATAGGTTCGTGTGTGTCCTCCGAAGGGGGGTAGCTGTACCAGCGGACTTGGTATACCAGCTCTCCAGTAGAGTCTAGGCCGTGTTTGACTATACGGTCCACTACGAACTCGCGTTCGTAGACACTCCGCTCTGGCGCCTTGACCAGTGGGTCCTCGCCAGAGGCGTTCGATGGGTCCTCGTTAGCGAGGCGGACTGCTCTTCCACTGTCGTGGCGATCGCGGGTGATGGCCTTCGACTTCCGTCTAGGCGGCAATGCATCCTGTACCCCAGGTCTCGGTTGCGCTCCCCAGGGAGCTCCTCGGAGGGTTACGCTCCCCAGTGAGGGGTCTGGAGCCACTTGCTTCTGCGGTTGCTGTGGGATCCCGTCTGAACGGACTCCGAGCTTCCGGTGTTCCGGCGAGATCGTCCCCATCGACGGGAAACCAACCTCCGTGTGAGGGGCTAGCGAGCGGTGTTCCGTTACGCTCGTTGACGACGGTTCGCCGCCCACGGCGGACTGTGTGGTACCAACCGTCGCGGCGCCGTGGTGAGCCGTATCAATTACGGATCTCCCGGTTTTTGACGGCTCATCACTCTCCGTGGCACGCGCGTGCCCACGGCGTGCGTTGTCATACGCATTGTCATCCTTCAAGGGAGGCGGTTCATCCACTGTGCGTGGCCCGTGTCCCGCCGTGCGCGCGTCCAACTTAATTGGCTTCTGTCCACCTAGAGTGGTGTCCACCTGTACTGATGTGGCCGTGTGCCCTGCGGTTTGCGTGCCATTATCGACCAAGTCGATTGCACCTCCCAAACTTGGGTCTGCCGTCACAGCACGGTCTTTACCAACCAATTTCTCTTCCGAATGATCGGTCTCCCCCGCTGTCGGGGCAACATCGGTCTCCTCTTCATTCCGCAGTAGCGGTGCGTCGCCAGGTGTGCTCCCGGACGTCGGGTTTTGAACGGCGCCGCTGCTGTTGCGGGTCTGCGCGTCCTGTTTGGGCGTAGTCTCTCTAAGTGAGGACTTTGCTTGCAGCGGCGACGTTGAAGACCATAACTGGGCATCCCGTGACATTGGGCTTTCGACGGGGCGCTTACTGTCACACGTCCGTGCGTTCTCCGTCCGCGACGGCAAAGCAACCTCCACTCCGTTCCTGGCGGTGTCCCGCGAGGGTGCAGTATCCGTTTGCAACGGCGTAGACTGCAAAGGAGCGGTGCACCCTGAATGAGCGTCCCCCTCCCCCTCCTTAGCTGGAGCGGCGGGGCCCGGAGCGATAATCCCAGTAGTGGGCACGATGCGTGTGTGCACATACGCATCTGGCCCAATTTTCGGGGTACGTTCCGATTCCGTAGGGAGGTCGGCCAGACCGCGCGCGGCGTGCGGTAGAATTGACAGGCCGAGCGGGGCGTCCCTGCTAATAACCAGAGGCGCTGCCGGTGGGTAGCATCCGACCTGGTCAGTCGGGGATGGGCTTCTTGCACGGTGGGTTCCGGCGGTGGTGCCGGCGTAACGCGATCACGCGAGAAGCGTTCGTGTTCACCCTTGACGTCAAGGACAACCATTGTATCGGTAGTAGAAATAACCCTGTTAGGGCCGTGCGCTATCGGAGAAAGTTTATGGCGTTTCTCTTTTTCCGGATTGTAGTATTCTTTCCGGAGAAATACATAGCCACCTTCCTTGATGTGTGGGGCATTCTTTCGCACACGTGCGTCGAAGTTCCGCTTGTAGGCGGCTTGTGCCTTAGCGATTTGCTGCCCAACTACGGGAATGATTTGCTTCAGCCATTGCTTCCAGGCGTCCCTGTGTAGACGGGGTGAAGAGAACTTATCCAGCGTAGGTTGGGGCTCGACAGCCACCGATGGTGGGACACGCGATAAGACCAGTTCAAACGGAGAGATCTGGGTAGTGCGATGTACCTGCGTATTGTAGGCATATGTCACCGCATCGGTGTAGAGATCCCATTCCGGACGGGTGGTCGGCGACAAAGGGTTCGCAGCGCATTCAGCATGGTGCGATTGAAGCGCTCCACCTGGCCGTTACTTTGCGGATGGCAGGTCGTAGTATACCAGTTCTTAATGTCCAGTATTCGACAAACGTCCTGAAGAACTTCGCAGTGAATTGCGACCCATTCTCCGATAGTAAATCAATCGGCGGTCCGTAGACAAACACCCAGTGAGTTACGAAAGCTTGCGCGACCGCACTGGCGGTGATCTTCGTCAGAGGAACTGTCCGCACGAGCTTAGAAAAGCGGTCGGTTATGACCAGTAAAAACCGATTACCTCGGCGTGTCCTGATAAACTCGCCGAGTATGTCAATCGCCACGAACTCGAGTGGGGCCCTTGCGGGGAAGAGTACCAACTGTTTGGAGTACTTCCGCAGTTTGACGCGGTTCTTGTGCACAACCAGAACATCCACGAGCAGTGGCATACGCATCAAACGCCATAGCTGGCCAGTAGAAGTCCTTTCTGAGGGTGTAGTAACAACTCCTTCCACCAGGGTGGGCTGACAACTTCGCGTAATGCGACAGATGCAAGACTCGAGATTGAAGCGAGTGGGGTACCACAATCTGTGGCCGGTCAGTAACCGTTCGAACCAAGAATCCTTGGTCGTTTATGCCAAAAGGCAGTTGAGCTCCACCGTTCAGACGGGCACGAACCTTATTGCAAAACGGGTCCGTATACTGTTCCCGAATCAATTCTTCCGGTGTTATCGGCACGAACGATCCCGGTACTGGCTCCGTATCTGAAACGGCTAAGACAGCGTCATAGACGTCCCATCCTTCCAAATCTTCGTCTTCGTCATCCTCCATAAAGAAGCAGGGTATTTCCAGATCATCGACTGGCTCAGCTTCGGCCGCAGTCGGTAAGCGGGAAAGTGCATCAGCCTGAGTGTTCAGGTTTCCCTTCTTGTACTGCACGTCGAAGTCGAACTCCGATAATCTTAGCCTCCACCGCATCAAGCGGCCAGAGGGCTCCGCAATCGAGAGAAGCCATCGCAGAGCCGAATGGTCGGTATGAACGGTATAATGTCCTCCCATGAGGTACGGTCGCAGCGTCTGGAGAGCCCAGACTACTGCTAAGCATTCTTTTTCGGGTACCGAGTAATTCCTTTCATGCACGTTAAGGCTTCGAGACCAAAAACCAATTGGAAGTCGTTCGCCACTCTCCGTGGTCTGAAACAGGGCACAGCCGATCTGAAAATTGCTGGCATCCGTATCGATGGCATAGGGCAATCCGAGTTTCGGCAGGGAAAGAATTGGCGGCGAAGTTACTGCGTCAATGAGCGATGAGAATGCCGTTGCCTTACGGTCATCGAATGGTTCCAGTTTCACTGGCTGTCCCTTTCGCAAGATTTCATTCAATGGAGCTGCTATATCCGCGAAGTGCGGAATAAAACGGCGGTAGACATTGCAAAGGCCGAGGAAGGATCGCAGTTCTGTTTGCGTCCGTGGGTGTTTAGCCTCCTTGAGGGACCGCACGCGTACAGCGTCTATCGATAGCCGTCCCGGACGGATTATGTGGCCGAGATATTTCACGGTATCGGTAAAGAACTCGCACTTCTTCAACTTCAGTGTAATGCCTGCCTCCCGTAGGACTCGCATCACCTCCCGAACGTGGGTCAAGTGCTCGTCCAGGTTACTGGAGAACACAATGATGTCATCCAGGTATACCAGGCATGTTTTCCACTTAAAGCGGGCAAGCAAAATGTCCACTGCTCTTTGGAAAGTGGCAGGGGCGTTCGTGAGCCCGAAGGGCATCCGGTTGAATCGGTATAGTCCTTGATGACATACAAACGCCGTTTTATCACGGTCCTCTGCCCTAACTGGGACTTGCCAATATCCCCAGTTCGCGTCGAGGGTCGTGAACACTTTTGCGCTTCCGAGCGAATCGATACATTCGTCCATCCTCGGGATGGGATACACATCCTTGACGGTAGCCGCGTTAAGCTTGCGGTAATCGATACAAAAACGCCAAGACCCATCGGGTTTGGGAGCGAGTACCACGGGCGAGGCCCATGGCGACTGGGCCGGTTCAATGACTCCGGCGCGGAGCATCTTCTCGACTTGAGTCTTCTCTTCTTCCCGGGCTGTTGGTCCTGCCCTGTAGGGGTGTTGCGAGATTGGCCGAGTGTTCGGCATCAAATCTATCCGATGTTCGGTGATCCCAATTTTCCCAAGGGAACCGTCCCACATGGGGGTGAACTCACATAGCATATCCCGTAACTTCTCACGGTGAGACTCTGGGACATGGTTAAAGTCTAGAGACTCGAGCTCCTGTACGGGGTCCTTCTTCTCAGATCCAGGTGATTCTGGCCTTCCTTCCGACAGTGTCGGCGTTGCTTCTTTCGACGAGTTCAACACTTCTTTACCCGACGAGTTCGGCTCAGCGTCTCCCGACGAAGTCTTTGGTGCAGTTGTGTCAGCGCACTTCCCCTCTCCCTCCTCAGCTTCAAGAATTCCGAGAACCTCGGCGGTAGAGACCTGTGTGGGTACAAT